>CM032446.1:235479537-236087037 GCA_019049505.1 Pachyrhynchus sulphureomaculatus | reverse complement strand
ACAAAAATTTCAAGGTCATCAGATTTCAGTGAAGATTGGAAACAAACTTTGTTGAAAACTCATTTGGGGTGTTTTTGTGAAGTCACTAATCATTTTATACCACCGTAACATAAATTTTGACTTAAGGGGTTCGTTTTGAGGGGTGAAATCGGAAGTGAAAAAAAATTTTTTTACTAGGTCATCGAGTGTCGTGTCAAATAAAGCTTGTGAAAACACGAGTAAATATATATATATATATATATATATATATATATATATATATATATATATAATGTAATACTTGCGCACACTTTTCTTCGTATTACTTTTAAAAAATCGCTGTCCCCTAGCTTATCTCGAAAAGTACTGATCAAAAAATTTTGAAAAAATTCTGGAATATTCTCCACGGGGTATAGATTGAACAAAAATTATCACGAGTGCATTACCTATAATAATTTATTTGGTATATAAAAACAAAATTTCAAGGTCACCAGTTTTCAGTAAAGATTGGAAACAAACTTTGTTGAAAACTCATTTGGGGTGTGTTTTGTGAACTCACTGATCATTTTATACCACCCTAACAAAAATTTTTATTTTAAAAACAATCAACGTACGGAACACTAATTGTGCAAGTTCAACTTGCACTTGACCGGTTTTTTTTTACTATATAGTCAATGTCTTTGTTACGTTTACTAAACTAGAGAGTAAAAACTAGTTTTTTTTTCTCTTGTTGCAATAAAATTATGAGGCTAGAGTGTCCTTAAAAAAACAAAAACCTCAAATTACAAGTAAGAATACTGGATAATTGTCCGTGCGACAGTTGCGATGCCACGAAAATCAAAATTTTTAAATTATTGATTGTAAAACAAGTAAAACATAACTTAAAATCAAAAAATAAGTGTTTAAATTCTTCTACCAATCCAACAAATATATTTCAAAAACTAAAAATTTCCTCGTGATGATCATATTTTATTGAACAAAAATTGACAAAATACGATTTTTGTACAATTGATTTAAAATTTTGCACACTACTATAAGATGTAATTCCAAACACTTTTTCTTTTCTTAATAAATGTTTTCAATATTTTAACAAATAGAGTAACTTTTGAACGTGAACACACTTTAAAAAATTCAATTTTCCCGCTAACGACCAATGACAATGCGCACTGCAAAATTATTTTTTAGGTTTCAAGTGATGCAGATCCACCTATATATTCGCTTTTCTTCTAAATTTAATAATAAAGAAAAATGCCATATATAGCACACTTTTTGCCTGTCGCTGTATATTTAGTTTTTCAGCGTTCTAATACTAATTATCTATTTTCCTTATACACCCAATAATAGACCTTCGCAAAATAAAACATCGAAATTCTCTCAGCGAAGGGCAATCCGGAGCGACTCTAATTTTCTCTACTGGAAAATTTAATCAAACTATCCAATTGAAACTTTGGAATTTAAATAACTTTCAAGAATAAAGTTGACGTCATCGCGACGAGCAGGGCGAGATTGCCGATTTGTTACGCGTTCCAGGCAACTTTTAAATTGAATATTTGACATTTGACACTCTCTCTGTCTGATATCCCCTTCGTTTCAATTGTTCCGGATAAAGTTGATCGGGATTTTATTGTTTCATTTAGGGTTAGAATAATGAGGTTGCTGTTACTAGAGCCCAGGAAGTTTAACAAATTATTCAAGTTTAGACAGAAGATTGCATCACTGAATAAAAACATATCTTGGATTGGATGGACTGTTGGCTAAGCTACGCTCTTATGGTATGTCTGAAAAGTTCTGTTTGTGGCTCTCATGTTTCCTCAGAGAGCGTTCTTTACGAGTGGCGCTCGACCTTCACTATCAACGCCGGTGTGCCCCAAGACTCCATACTGTCTCCTACTCTCTTTCTCATTTACATTAACATTCTGCTGGAAAAGACCGGGAATTCCATTTACAGCTTTGCAGATGACAGTACGCTTATCTCTTCATTCGCTTTGAATGCTCGGACATCGGCTACTCAGGCGAATATCCGCAGACAGCAGGAGGTATTTCAACTTAACAAAGACCCGGTGGAAATTCTATCTTGGGGTGACAGTAACCAAGTGGAATTTAACGCTACAAAAACCCAGGCGGCAGTTTTTTCTAAAAAAGTTAACGTCGCTGAACCCAACATAGTCATGTCGGGGCCCTCCATTCCCCTAGCATCATCACTCAATTTGTTGGCCGTTAATTTGGGAGCAAATATGTCCTGGCATGAACATACTTCAGGCATAGCAAGGAGAGCTTCTCAAAAGTTGGGAACATTATTACGAACCAGAAAGCGTTGCACTCCACAACAACTGTTAATTCTTTACAAAGCTCAAATTCGACCAACTATGGAGTACTGCTCCCATGTTTGGGGCTCTGTTCCCAAACACACAGTGCATTTGTTAGACTCTGTTCAGAGAAGAGCTGTTCGTCTAACTGGAGAGCCGGAACTGACCGGCGGCCTTAATTCGCTGAAACATCGAAGAACGGTTGGCAACTTGAGTCTGTTCTGCAAGTATTTTCATGGAAGGTGTTCGAAGGATGTAGCCCGCTTAATTCCTCCCAGAGCAGTGCTTGTTAGAAATACACGTCGCGCTAATACTTCACATCCGTATGAGGTTCAGCTTGTTACTCCGCGTACAACGCTTTTCAAGCAGTCTTTTATATGGAGAACATCATCCCTTTAAAATAATTTGCCCAGGACTCTCTTTCCTAGTACCATTTACAGCGATTCAAGAACAACGTAAATTTTACATAGGTAGCAACATCGTTAATAAAAATATTAATCAGAAGGGGACCCAAATGGCTGCCCTGATGTACACCAGAGGTTGCCCAGGGCTGTGTTTCCTACCGATTACAATTTACAGCGATTCAAGAATAACGTGAATCGCTTTTTTTTTTCCGTACACATGCCACTCCTGGAGGCTTCCCTGTAGCATGTGTGCTAGACCTATAAAAAAAAATTAAATATACGTGTATCTTCATTCCTCAGTTACTTAAAAATTGTGCCACTTTTTCATGTAACGCCTTCTATTATAGAAAACCTGAGCAATTTTTAGTTTCAAAATTTGATTTGAACGTATTTTTAATTACAACATAATTTTAAATCTAACTTCAGAAATCGCTGATCTTGAACTTTCAGTTAGTTTATTTAATAACTTTTTAAACAATCTATTTATTTTTTATTCCAAATAACGGTTAACTTAGAAAACTAACGAAATGCAAAGGGCATCACTCAAAAAATTCAAAATTGAGTTAAATTTTCGATTCATTTTTAATGTTCCGTACGAAACACTTATAAGATCACTTCTGTGTCTGTCCATCTGTCTGTCTGCCTATCCGCCTATCACACCCCATTTTCTCGGAAATTATTTGACATAGAAAGTTGAAATTTGGCAGTAATATAGGAATTGATGGCTTCATCAGAGCCGTGTAGTTTTGAAAGTTAAATTTTGACTTAAGGGGTTAGTTTTGGGGAATGCAATCGGAAGTAAAAAAAAAAAATTTACCAGGTCATCGAGTGAGGTGTTAAATGAAAGCTCACTCAAGTTCAAAAATATATAATGTTATGTTTGCGAACACTTTTCTTTGAACTATTTTTAAAAAATTGCGAAATCCCCCTCCCCTTATCTCGAAAAGTACTGATCAAAAAATTTTGAAAAAATTCTCGAATATTCTTCACAGGGTGTAGATCGAAAGAAACGTTGTTGAAAACTCATTTAGGTTTTGTGAAATCATTGATCATTTTATACCTCCGTAACAGAAATTTTTAGTTTAAAGCTAGTTTACTCGTGACAATCGGAGTCAAAGGTATAGTCCAATAACAAATACAAAAAGTTTAAAATACTCAATGGCAGAGTATTTTATTTTTGTCGGAGACTGTATTGGATACATGGAAACTTTCATATGCATACACACACTTTTAACGAAAATAAATGTGGCAACGCTGCCAATGCGTATCCCGAATGCTCTATAGAATGACGTTTATATAGAGTATTTATTATTTTTGTGTATTTACTCTTTATACCATATTACTTCTATTTAAAATAAAAAAATATAATTTAAATAAAAAATGTCTTTTGATTATAATCAATTGTGGTATAAAGGCAAAATTGCAAAGGAAAGCTCGTCAATAAACCCTCTGGGAAACATAGAATATCTTATATGGCAAGAAAAAATTAAAAAAGAAAACAAATATCATCAAGAGCTAATTTGCCTGCAACGAAAAACTTATTGGTTAGAAATAAAGAGGCCACGAGAAAAAAATAAAGAAAAACATGAAGGGGTACAGTATCAATCAAATTGTGGACTGCAGATGGACGTTTATCATACTGGCGACATTATTAATCCTCAAGCGTTAACTAATATATTGAATAATGTTTCAATTACGTTCGAGGGCTGTGACTCAGTGTATTCGATTTAGAAACATAGGGATTTTCAAGTACAGCTGATATTTTCAAACAGCAGCGAAATATCGGGATAAAACATTTAATGTTTATATTAGGCCTACGCAACCGATTAATTACCACGCTTTCAAAGTTACGGGCTTAGAACGTATTAATGGCTACCTGTATTTATATGGCAAACCTATCAAAACAATCATTCTAAAGGACGTATTAATTTCATTCCAACAGTTTTTAAATTTTTATACAAAATCTTGCGTACTTGTTACCCATAGTGCACGTTTTGATTCGTCCCATTTAATTCAATGTATAATTAAATTTACAATGATCGAGGATTTTAAAAATATTGCTGGTTTTTCAGACACAGTAAATCTTTTTAAAAAACGCTTTCCTGACCGAAAAGGCTTAGAAATGTTTCAGCTCGGAAAGTTAGCGCATGATTTATTGCAAATAGCACCAATCGAAAAATTCCACGAGGCGATATATGACGTTAAAATCCTTAAGAATTGGCAATTGAGTTTTTGAAGAGAGAAGATTTAATTACAAATTACGGTTCGGAGTGTGTCATGGGAAAACTAATATTACCATCGTTATTGCCTTTAAAAAGTGTTATTTCAGAACTTATGATTAAAAAAATTCCTTCTAAATGCCTAATTTTGAAAGTTCTAAAAAGTTCTACAGGAATAGTACAATTATTATCTAGTCGGTAAGACAATGGCAAACTACGTCTAACCAAAGATACGCGAGTAGTAAATAAAGTAATTAATTAGTTCACAAATAGTTTATAGTACTTTATTTATTTATCACTAGTATCATTAATTATTTATTTAGTTTTACGGAGAAGATTTATAAAGCCGTTTTTTTAATATATAGCTAATACTGTTATCAATTGATATGTGTGAACAGTGTTGATAAATAAATATAATATTAACTTAAAATATTGAAAAATTATTGAACCTATAAACATATTTTTGTTAAATATAATTTTTTTAAATACTAAAGAAAAAAATAATAAATATCAAGATACAAATTCAAATTTTTAATTAATCCATTTAATATTTTTATTTGATGATTATAAATAAAGTTGGTAAATATATTGTGTTTATTCAATAAATTATTTAACCTACAAATGAATTTCTGTTTAAAAGTTAACCATTTTAAATGCTGTTTGAATATTGGCGCGTAAAATATGACGACATACAGCGTTGTCAAATTGTGATATTTGTCCCTCACTACGTGGCTATTCTTTTAAACAAATATCAACTTTAAATATTTATATCTTTTTAACAAATCGAAAAAAAAAAATTTTCAAATTTTTTTTTTACTAACCATTAGTTTTTTAAATAATTCGTAAGAAAAGTTCTTAAAATATACAGGAAACTATACCTTTTTTTATACTTCATTGGCCAATTGCATATCAATTATGTGCACTTTAATTATGAATATCTCGCTTCACAATAGGTCAATTTTTTTTTTAATTAAATGAAAAATATTTAGATTAACATCATATTTCAATTTCTTCAAATTCTTTAAAAAAATGGATTTACGAGTGAACTACCTTAAAAGCAATCCACGTACGGAACACTTGTGCAAGTCCGACTTTCACTTGGTCAGTTATTTTTGAGGGTCAGTTCTATCAATCCATAATAAAAGGAACTTAGTCAGATGCTCTGATATAAGAGAAAATTGAGAGAGAATAATCTTGTTCCACGGAGGAACGGCATCAGTCAGTGACTGATGTCCTTTCTCTTCGGATTATGTTAGCAGTGGTCAGCTAATGATGAACCCGAAAAAGATTGAGGTTATAAAATAGCACGTTATTTTTATCTGTACTTTATATTGATTTTAGTGAATTTCAGATTCACTTTTGCTTTCCATTAACAATTATTTTCAACCAGAAAGTTCTTATTATTGGATTCAAATAATTTAATTATGGAGGCGGAGACTAGAGGCAAGAAAAAAAAAGGAGTCCTGCAGATTGGAAATCAAATAAAAGTAATCTTTCTCGAGTTAAAGGGCATGAATATTATATATCAGCTAAGTAAACGAGAATAATTTGCAGGAAATTATTATATTAGGTAAGGTGTGAACTTGCCCGCTTTTTGAGGCGTCATTTTGTACCCTGTGAAAATTGTTTTTCCCACGCTTGGGCACAATTTTCTTGCAACCTCTTTTTAATTTCTGAGAATGAATTGAGTGAATAATGATTTTAAAAGAACTAAAGAAATTAAACAAACACTAGCTCAGTTTTCCTTGGTAGAGAAATATGGGTAAGAGATAATTGTTTATACGTCTTTTTGGAATTATTTTCTATTTTTTAAAAAAAAGCTTCAGTCGTACAAATTTTGGGCACCATTCATTTTAAAATAGAAAGGATCTAACTTCAGATAAAAAAATGAAAAAATACTGAAGTGTTTTACAGATATTACTAAAAAGAATTATACTAGTACGACTTTTCTTATCCTGAAAAGAAAAATAGGTATTCAGTGAGACACTAGCTTTAATCAACAAAAAGAAAATTTATTCAAGTTTTTAAAAATAAAAAGTTCTAACCTTTGCAGTTCTACAAAAAGATTCTAGCCTAACTAGTAGTTATTACATTTAAATTCTGAACTATGACAACCCCCGAAGACGAAAAATAGTGCTTTTCACTTCACTTTTTAGTCAGTTTTAAATTACTGTTAAGGCACTACTCAGGGACAGGTCTATTGAAGTATGCTTTGGTAACTTACTGTTCTTATTCCTGCTTTGATGGAATACGACCGATTTCACACTTTTCTAGCAAACACTTAGAGAGCCCACTACGGCTTTTCGTTAAGAAACTGGTGCTTTACTTAGCTCGCATGATGGTTGTTATGAGCTTTTTCTCTAGCTCAGTCGAAGGAAGCCTACTTGGCGGCTCCGATGCAATTAGCCTCGCCTACTCGGCGGCTGGATGGAAATTAGCCGGCGGCTAGATGGAAATAAGCCAAGACCGTCGTTTCTCGGACCCTTAAATAAACCATGCAAACTCTGCCGGTAATATGGCGCCGCCGGAACCAAAACTGCGGATACACACATTTCACCAATCGCGGCGTAGCGGTAGATTCGGTCAGGAACCCGCACTGCACAGTATATACCGAACGTCTTGGAATCTCTGTTTAATATACCGTTCGATACAAAAATGAAAATAAGTGCAATTTGAAGTGAAAAATCAGTAACATTACATGGTCTTAAAATCTAGGAAAAAATGAATGTTACATTTACCCCCTTCCAAAAAGAAATAGACTACACTAGTCTATTAAACTTAGGCTACTTATGAAAAGGTACAAAGGGGTACACTATCACTTAATACTAAGGTCAGAACTTAAAACAAAAGTACAAACTTCGGACCTTACTACTAGACTTAACTTAATTAAGCACTAATATTAAGTACAATGAAAACCAAATGAAAATCTTTGCAAGTACACAAGAATCTTATAACTAGACTTAACTTAATTAAGCACTAAGGTTAAGTACATCAAAAAGTAAATAAAAATCCTTGCATGAACATAAGAAATACCTGTTCAAAGTAACAATCGCGGTCTTCTTATATAAAAGAATCAGCTCTGTTATTGTTACCAAAACAAAAAAAAATTTAACTTTGTCTAGACTCTTGTCTAAATCAAAAAAAGTGAACTGAAATAAAATATGAACACCCCCCTTAAAATATTTTAAGGATTGTCTGAAAATTTTCTATATCAGCAAAAGAAATTTAGAAAAATTCTTAAATAAAGAAAAATAAAAAAATGATTCTAGTGCAATCACCAACACTAAAAGGAAAAAGTCTTGTAAGACCATTTAGCACTAGGCTAAGAAAAACATCTGGATAAATATCCAGACAAACGCTCGGGAAAAATCGCCATCCATGCTCTAGTTCATCGCTAAGAGAACATTCTAAATCTAGTATCACTACTAGTCGCACTCGGAAAATAATCGCACTCTATCGCGCAATGTCGACGTCCTAAGACATCTAGACATGCTAAAATCGCTAGGGAAAACTCTACATCGCGCAATGTCGACGTCCTGAGACATCCAGACATGCAAAAATCGCCAGGGAACACGTCAGCTTATCGCCAACTAAACACTCTGGTATATCGCCAGAAAAAACTCGGCTCCTCGCCAAGAAAACATTCTGGTACATCGCCAGAGAAAAGCCTCAGCTCCTCGCCAAGAAAACACTCTGTAAGTAGTCCTCGACTACACAAAGTCTGCGTTCAAAAGAACAATCTCGCCTTTAACATAGTGAGCAGCTATAAAAGCTAACAATATCACTATAGGCACAGTGAATAGCTATAAAAGCTAAAATTCACCCTAAACACAGTGAATAGCCATAAAAGCTAAAATTCACCAAACTGAATGATCCTGCTTCTAAAAGCAATGTTCACTAAGAACAGAATGATTAGTCCGCGCGCAACTAACATTCAAGGAAACATTCCTAACATAACTATATGAGACAGCAAGTCTCGAAATAGGACCTCCCTAAAGTCATAATCCTAAATATAGGAGTCCATAAGCAAAACGACTCAAAATCTCGCATTTTGAGCACATGCCCTCAGGCAACCAACATACACCGAAATATATACAGAAATATGTACAGAAATATATACAGGAGTTCAAATCCCAAACTCTTGGTTATGATAACTCCATACTGAGCTTGGTGAAAGCTCTTAGCAAAAGCTAATCAAATCTTCGGCACATCGCACCAAAGTGACAAATCTGCCTAGAAACATGAGCCGGAAAAAAACGCCCTCCGTCATTCTTCAGGGTGGCTACACAGAGATATAAAACTTAACCAGCATTGCGCTTCTCCAAGTTGCATGAAGAACCCTCGTGTACTGGTCTCGCCCTAGAACAACAACGAAAAGAATTTAATCCATCCCACATAACAGGAGACAAACACCTCACCACGATATACTGAAAGGTGGAGACAATAAAATACGGAAATGGTGACCCTGGTGTTCACCAACAAAAGGGAGTAGATTATAGCATCCACTAAACTGAAACAGTGTCTACCACACCACCATAAGTCAAAAAAATTAATCAATAGGGTGTTCCGAAACACACACTACTGCCAACAGCCTATCACCACTAATAGGCTAATTGGAGCTGAGGTCGACTAGAGTAGCTAGGCTCTCCTTTGGTTCGAATAGAAATAACCATTGGGTAACAAAACCCCTAAAGGTCCCAAAGGTCAAACGTTCACCCCCCATAGACTACCCTTCCAATCAGTCTGTTCCTCAGGAAGACTAACTCCCTGCCAAACGTCGTAACGGCATCTGTTAGCACCCGGTGCATCACAGCCTGTAAAAACAAATAACTCATGGGATACAACCTAAAAGGTTTACAAGGTTGACTTAACCAAGCTTCTAACGAAATTTTAAAAAAACGAAAATGAGCTTAAAAAGCTACATGAAGCAAAAATTTCTCAAATTTTTGGTGGCGACGCAACAAAACTTTTGAAGACGACAAGAGCTTTTCCAGCTTAATCAGAAACAAGAAGAAAACATCGCCGACAGCTAAAATATTCGATCATGGTGTTAATCGTCTTCCTAGACAATAGCCTCTAGAAGAAACTGCTACAGGTATCAGGCATAACCGTTTTCTGTCAGCCCAAACTTCTAGATTATCTGGTGAAAATCTAAAAATTCGGTTAGGAATCTTCCTTCACTGCGCTTAGCCTCTCTTGACAAGGTTCTCATCTCGGTATCAGATTTTGATCATTTCTTTGTGAAACGACTGTCTTACTCTGCTCTCATCTCTTGTAAATGATCAGCCTTTAGTTCTCCTGCAGGACTTCAATTTCCTATCAATCTGATAGTAGACCGAAAAAAACTCAACTATGAGTCCATGCAAAAAAATGTTTAAAAAAAATTAGTGACTCAAAGGTAACGTTTAAACGGCTCTGAAAAAAAATAGAAAATACCCTCAGTTTGTCAATTCAGAAGAAGATCTAAATCAAAATAATCCAAGTCTTAGACTTACTGGATAAACCAAAATCAATTTACTCTTAATTGCACCCAAAATATACCATTAAGGTAATAAAAATACACCCACTCGGGTAACGAACTTTGAAATTGCTCTTAAAAATTTTGACTCTACATCACACTACACGAGCTACATCTTGCGCTTGTCCTAACTCAAGATCACCTTGGATTGCCTCTAATCAAAATTTCGCTTCCAAGTGTCAAGAACTGGATATTATTTGGGGTCATAAGCAAATCAAATCCCGCGACCACCGACATACCAGTCTTATGATAAATCCTGAGTGTGACTCTTTCGCAAGCTCGCAACAGCTGAGTCGATGCTAAACATCAACTACCATCAGCCTAAGTTTGGATATGATCAGTACCCAAAACCTTAGCAAAAATAATAAAAGTAAGCTATACTCTGCTCAACTTTTATAACAGTCAAAAAAACGAGGTCGTCACCTCTACAGAGCAACATCAAAAAAAATAAAGTAAAGCAATTAAGATAATGTAAATATAAATTATTCTTCTTCTGACAAACTTTCATTAGGGTTAGGTTCATTGAATGGTTTTAAGTCTTTAATATGCCATCGTCCTATTTTAGTCCCATCTAAATTAACTAAACCATAAACTAAATCTGAAATCTTTTCTCTAATCACGCAATGCACATACTTAGGTACCAACTTAGATGTGAATTTATCAGCTGCACTGGAAAGAATTTTATTTTTTCGCCAAACGTGATCTCCTATATTAAAGGCAAAATTCCTTTTTCTAAGGTTGTAAGACTTACTGTTCCGTTCATAAGCCTTATGTATCCTACTACGCACGTCGGTGAAAATATCTTTTAAACCCTTTAAATTTTCGGCATACTCATCCCTGTTACCCGGAATTATTTCGCTGTCAACATTGACATCCAAATCTAAATTTTTATAATACGATCCGGATAGAGGTATATGTCTGCCGTAAACTAAGAAAGACGGTGTGAACCCGGTTACTTCGTGTCTTGCGGTATTTATCGCTTGTTGGATTTTGGAAATATTGCCATCCCAAGTGTCATGTGAATCCACGTAACTTCTTAAAGCGGTCCCGACTGTTCGGTTATTACGTTCCACAAAATTACATTGGGGAGAGTACACGGGATTAAAACGGATGTTAAAACCATAAGTTTCACTTAAGCTTTTAAAACTTTTAGAGGTAAACTGTGTACCGTTATCGCATATTAAGAGCGATGGAACCCCGTGGATTAGAAAGACATTATTTTCCAAAATTCTCTCTATATATCCAGCTTTAGAGCTTTTCAAAGGAAATAGCATGGTATACTTTGTAAACCAGCAAGAAACCACGAGAAGCCATTTATTTCCCCTTTTTGAACGTGGGAATGGGCCTACTAGATCAGCTGCTATGACTTGAAAAGGGTAATTAACCGTTTTCTCTTTTCCCATCAGTCCCATAGGTAGTGCATTTGGAGATTTCTGCGCTCCACATACTTCACAAGTCCTCACAAACTTTACGATGTCAAAACGCATTTTTGGCCAATAATACTGTTCCTGCACCCTGTGAAGAGTTTTATAAAAACCAAAATGACCAGAAGTAGGAGGAGTGTGACACAAGTCTATAATTTCCTCTCTCTGTGGTTTAGGAACTAGTATTTTCCACTCGGGTACATTAACTTTTAAAGGCAACTGGTTTGGGATAAACTTGTACACGAAATCATTTTCCACCTTCCACTGCGGAAAATTTTGAGGAAATTCTTTAATTTGCTGCCGCAAATTATCGTACCATGGATCAATGCGATCTACATCAACTGTATCAATTCTTACGCCAATCTGTGCATTAAGACTGTTTTCGTCCGCTGTATGATCTGGGATTCTTGACAAAGCGTCAGGAATAACATTGTGGACTCCTTTTCTATGAATTAAATTAAATGTATGTTGTCTCAGCCTAATCGCCCAACGCGCTAGTTTGCCACTAGGGTTTTTAATTGAATTAAGCCACAATAAACTATAATGATCTGTTATGACCGTGAAAGGAACACCTTCTATGTAAGGTCGAAACTTTTCGATGTTAAAGAGTACTGCTAAACATTCTTTTTCAACAACCGAATAGTTACGTTCAGCCTTTGACAAAGTTCTACTGGCATACGCTATCACTCTTTCCTCACCATTGATTTTCTGTGTTAGGACGCCCCCTAAACCGGTATTAGAAGCATCACTAGAAATATAAAACTGTTGGGAAAAATCTGGTTGGGATAAAATGGGAGCTGAAACCAATAGCTCTTTAATCTTTATAAAAGATTCTTCGGCTGCCTTTGTCCAATCTATTGATTGTCCTTTTTTTCGTCCTTTCAAAAGGTCATTAATAGGCGACAACAGGGTAGAAAAATTCTCGATAAAACGTCTGTACCATGAACACATTCCTACGAAGCGCTTAACTTCCGTAGTATTAGTAGGTCTCGCATAATTAACCATGCTTGCTACTTTATCCGGATCGGTACGCAAGGAATTTGAGCCTACAATATAGCCTAAAAACTTTAGAGAAGTTTTGAAAAAATCACATTTGCTCAAATTTATCGTCAGTCCGGCCTCTTTCAATTTATCTTTTACTTCCTTAAGTAAGCGAATATGCGATTCGAAGTCTTCCGATGTTACTAAAATATCATCGAGATAGGTGAAAATATGTGGCTCATATTTCGGACCAAATATAGCGTCCACTAAACGTTGCTGAGTTTGAGCAGCGTTCTTTAGACCAAACGGCATAGTGACGAACTGAAATAGACCTCGGCCTACTACTGCAAAAGCGGTCTTTTCCTTAGAGGATTTGTCTAGAGGAATTTGCCAGAATGCCTTTCTAAGGTCTATCGAGGATACATACTTAGCATTCCTGAGTGATGTTAAAATTCTGTCGATGTTCGGTAATGGATAGTTATCAAATTTGCTGACCTCGTTGAGCTTTCTTCCGTCAAAGCACAGACGATACTGTCCATCGGCCTTTTTCACCAATAAGATTGGAGAACACCAGGGACTGTTTGATTCTTCAATCACTCCGAGTTTCAACATTTCGTCTAACTCTTTGTTTAATACTTTTGACATATAAGGAGACATGGCGAAGGGCCTTGTCTTTACAGGACTGGCTTCAGCCGTATCTATAGACGTGTTGATTTTATTCGTTCGGCCTAACCTATCTTTACTACTTATTTCATTGAAAGAGCTTATTACTTTTTCTGCTTTTTACGCGTCCCGTCCGCGAAAGATCATCTAGGGTACATAGACGCGAGAAAAGGTTTTCTAAAGAACTTTCTGAATAACAATCTCTAAAACTTGTTTGAGAATTGACTTCTAGGGACTGTGGATACCACGAATTATTTTTAAAATTTACTAGAATTCCGAATTTTTGTGCAAAATCACATCCTAAAACCAAAGTATGTGATAGAGAAGGTACTACTAGAGCAGAGATTACTAAACAATGACCATTGCAGACTAGCGGCAACTCAACCGTACCTAAAACTTTTAGACGGCTGCCATCTGCAGTGGTAACACTTCTATTTTTGACATGGCATATTTTTATACTTAAACGACTTAAAATCTTAATACCATTCTGACCTACAACGGAGGCATTTGCACCAGAGTCAAATAAAGCCGAGAAATGGGCACCTAATAGATCTATCTTTATATGCGGTCCATTATCTAAATATTTATGCACGAATAAAGGAGACATGTGACCATTTGGAGAAGCAGGAGTTTTAATTTGAGAAGGAGAATTTTTATTAGACTTTTAAAAAAAAATCAGAAACTTTTTGTAACTATTTAGTCCAATCTGATTTATTGGAGTATTTCTTTACTTAAGATCCTCGTTAGAATCTTTCTTTTATCCGCGACCGGACGTTCTGAGAAAGTACGACGGATTTTCAGTTCATAGTCGAATTCATTTTCCAGTAAGTGATTGACTTTAAAATTTAAAGCTTCCATGATAAATGAATAAAATTTAAAAGAATTGTTTAAAAATCATAAAAATATTTCTCCTGTGCTCCCAATAGTCTAAATAAAAAATACGTAAAGGCACTTAAAATATGTAAACTTCTTTATCAAACATTTAAAAAATCTTCGACAATTTCAAAAAAAATTTCTAAGTATTGCCTTCTATTAAAATTCTTTTACCAAATATGTTAAGAATTTTCAACAAAAAATCTCCAAATACCGTTCCGTATCGACAAAGTATTTTTAATATTCATGCAAAACATCGGTGAGAAGAAAGAACAGTTTTTTGTTCGGTTAACCGCAAAATAAATCTAACACTGCAAAAAAAATTAAAGTAAACCAGCACATCTGCTTATCTGAACTATAAAGCTAGCTGTTAAGAAAAAAGTAGGAATCTCTTATCTTAGAGTCGATTACCAAAATTCTAATATCTAAACCACCATCGGATAAATTGAAATAAAAAAATTCTACAAATTTCCTGCTTTTGTCTTACTGCTATTGTGTAGTTTCGTTTAATAAATGTTATGAAATAAAAATATCTGCAAAGTTAGAGCTTTTACTTTGTTCGAAAGCTAGTACACTGAACCCTTTAAAAAATAAAATTCCAAAAGCCCCGCGTTGACAGCGCTATTTTGTAAGGTGTGAACTTGCCCGCTTTTTGAGGCGTCATTTTGTACCCTGTGAAAATTGTTTTTTCCCACGCTTGGGCACAATTTTCTTGCAACCTCTTTTTAATTTCTGAGAATGAATTGAGTGAATAATGATTTTAAAAGAACTAAAGAAATTAAACAAACACTAGCTCAGTTTTCCTTGGTAGAGAAATATGGGTAAGAGATAATTGTTTATACGTCTTTTTGGAATTATTTTCTATTTTTTAAAAAAAAGCTTCAGTCGTACAAATTTTGGGCACCATTCATTTTAAAATAGAAAGGATCTAACTTCAGATAAAAAAATGAAAAAATACTGAAGTGTTTTACAGATATTACTAAAAAGAATTATACTAGTACGACTTTTCTTATCCTGAAAAGAAAAATAGGTATTCAGTGAGACACTAGCTTTAATCAACAAAAAGAAAATTTATTCAAGTTTTTAAAAATAAAAAGTTCTAACCTTTGCAGTTCTACAAAAAGATTCTAGCCTAACTAGTAGTTATTACATTTAAATTCTGAACTATGACAACCCCCGAAGACGAAAAATAGTGCTTTTCACTTCACTTTTTAGTCAGTTTTAAATTACTGTTAAGGCACTACTCAGGGACAGGTCTATTGAAGTATGCTTTGGTAACTTACTGTTCTTATTCCTGCTTTGATGGAATACGACCGATTTCACACTTTTCTAGCAAACACTTAGAGAGCCCACTACGGCTTTTCGTTAAGAAACTGGTGCTTTACTTAGCTCGCATGATGGTTGTTATGAGCTTTTTCTCTAGCTCAGTCGAAGGAAGCCTACTTGGCGGCTCCGATGCAATTAGCCTCGCCTACTCGGCGGCTGGATGGAAATTAGCCGGCGGCTAGATGGAAATAAGCCAAGACCGTCGTTTCTCGGACCCTTAAATAAACCATGCAAACTCTGCCGGTAATATGGCGCCGCCGGAACCAAAACTGCGGATACACACATTTCACCAATCGTGGCGTAGCGGTAGATTCGGTCAGGAACCCGCACTGCACAGTATATACCGAACGTCTTGGAATCTCTGTTTAATATACCGTTCGATACAAAAATGAAAATAAGTACAATTTGAAGTGAAAAATCAGTAACATTACATGGTCTTAAAATCTAGGAAAAAATGAATGTTACAATATGTTATTAAAAAAATTGTTTATATAACAAAATTAATTCTACCTAGTTATAATTTTTTTTTTCCTTTTTTTCAGTTGTGTAAGAAAAAACTGTTTTAAGGAAGTCGGTGAAGGTAACGACCCTACTATTTTAAAACAATTTCTTGATTTTTCAACAAAAGGTGCATATGATCTATTTTTACCTTCTTTAACAGAAGCCATCGACATCAAACAACGTAGAGTACACGAGTACACGAAAATGCGAGGATAAGTGACAAGTCATAAAACAAGTACTACGTTTTACTGGGTGAACAGAGAATTCAGGTTAGCCTTAGAGCTTTTTTAGCAGACGCGACCTGTATGCTCTCCCAGTCCTTACCTACTGGACAGAAAAATGGGCACTGAATAAAGTATAATTCGTAGACTACAAGTGACCCAACGAGCCATGGAGAGAAGAATTCTAAACATTAAATTTAATGATCGCATACTGAACACCGAAATAAGACGAAGATCCACTGTAATAGATGTAACAGACAGGGCATGTACATTAAAGTGAAACTGGGTAGAGCATATTGGGAGGATGAAGGAAAATTGGTGGACACAAAAAGTTATAGAATGGAGACTACGAGCAAATAAAAGAAACAGGGGAAGACTACAAACTAGGTGATCAGGTGACATAAAAAGATTAATTGGGTATAATTAAATGAGGAGAACACAAGATAGAGAACAATGGCAGCAGTTGAGGGAGGGTTTTATCCGACGATGGATACGATATGCTGGTACAGTAAAGCGGATTATACGCATTTGCAAGCTGTCTCTCTTAAGAAAACGCCCAAAAGGTCAGAGGGGGAAGGATACCAAGGAAAATTCCCTTGAACATGGTACAAAAATGCTTCTCAGCGAGCATATTGATAGTTTCTCTACAAAAATAGGTCAATAGGCTGAGAAAGAAGTAACATAATCCATAACTATGGATCAATTTTTAAAAAGAAATATTCCGACTTGAAACTTAGTTATCAGTTAGTTCTATTGTATTTTCTTTAATGCAAATTTTCGCTTCTCTTTCAGATGTCCACAAATTGCCACATGAACAGAACTATTGAAGAAATAACACAGTTTATTTACCTCTAGCAATTGAAGTAAGTTTCTTGTGAAGCCAGTGGTAACGCGAGACATTTTGAATTTCCAGAACTGGTGTGTCATGTTCTACAAGAAAATTGTTGTCTCGGAAAAAAAAACTAAAAGGCACATACCAAAAGAGAACAAAGTCAACTCTTTACTTAATAAGGACTTCTCTTATAATTCGGGATGCAGCATGGATCAGCATGTTTATCTGAACATTTTGAGAGACTCGAAAAAAGATACTTTTTCCAACAGGACAATGATTCGAAACATACCGCAAACTTGATGCGAGAATGGATGATCCATAATGGGCGACAGCAGCTTTATACACCTCCACAATCACCCAATGTTAACCCCATCGAGCATTTATGGGAGGAACTTAAACGGCGCGTTCGCAAACATGTTTCAAATAGAGAACTAAAAAACAGAATATTGAACAAAGGGGAGAATATACCAGCAGAAGTTACTAGAAAGCTGGTTGCAAGCATGATAGAAAGGTTACAGGGGATCAAGGCCAACGGCGGTCCCACTAAATATTAGTTTAAACGAAGTTGTTATTTTCGGTTAAACTCCATCAAGCTGTTATTGGTAATTGTTAAGTGTATGGAGACTTTTCTGGCATTAATTTTATTTACATTCTTATAACAATGATGTAACTTCTAAATAAAATGTTCCATAGTTGTTTTTGATACTAATTCTTGTTAGCTAAGTTTCAAATATTAATTTAAACATGTTTTCTCAGTTCCAATTAATTAGTTAAACATAACAGAAAAATAGTATAGAAAGCAGTTGATGAATGGAGACTTTTTAGACTGACTGTATATCACCACTACACCAAACACTCTATTTTTGCGCTCGACGTGCGTTTCGCTAACCATGTTAGCTCCATCAGGAGTCTTTGGTGTAGTGGTAATATATACTGTGTAGTGGTAATATATACTGAGTAGTGCCAAATATAAAGGGCATTAGTCGAGCAATTTAAAAGTGTTAAAATGGCTTAAAAATATATACGATCAATTTTTTGTCATATTGCATGCTTCGCGCAAGCGAGGTTCACCATTCTGAATGTTTATTTTGGTTCGATAAGTATTTGAACAAACTATAAAACTTTTTTTTTCCTTTTTTTTTAAACTGGTTGCTTCTGACTGATGCCCTTTCTCTTTTGACCGATTCAATTGTAATAAAGTATTGCCGGTTCATTTTCGTACCGTAGTCTTTTTAACGAGTACGACTCTGATATCACCTTCCTAATAATTACTAAGTACTATCTTTAAATAAATACTCTTTCTTTTAAAACTTAAATGACTTGAAACAAATCACTTCTTCTAAAAGTCTCATAAATTAACTGAAAATGAAGCTTCGGCCCATTTGGAAGAAATCTAGGCCACAGACCGTGATACGTGGCAAATTTGTTGACGGATTTACGTGATGTTTTCCACGTAATTTTGCACCATTTGAGTTATTCGAATCATTATCATTACTTTGAGTTAAAGAGAGAGAAGACATGTATGGCGATTACTTCGATAATTAGAGGCAGTAAAGAAACTGTAGGGGCTCATTAAGTTTAAGCAGCAAGTTGATTAAGGAGTACTTTTTTAACGAGTAGGGAGATTAGGCGCACGAGCCACAGGTGAGTACAGTGAAGCTCTGACCAAAAAAAAAAGCACATACTGCATGAATAGCATACAGTATTTTTTCTATATTTAGTTTGCTTCGCACATATTATTATCTCCAATTCACTTGGGGAGACACCTATTTTAATATCCTCCTACTCTAGTCTAAATGTCTTGTCAGACATATAATGATTATGTCTGGCTATCAAGTCTATCGCCTATGTTTCTGATAGTGGCACGCCAACGTTTCCTGTTAGCTTTTTATTTTGTAGTTTGCTTCATGTTGGTACCCAACAGCATCTCAATCGTATCTATCTAGCGGCTAGGTGATTTTCCGCGTCGCACAGTGCAACTCAAAATTGCAGCTGCCTTTCAACTTTTAAGATATTGGTTAGATTTTTTTTAAGTACTCAATAGATACAGCGCTTTAATCTACATCTGCAACTTTTTGCCATTTTTTTTTGTTTTGTAAATTTTGCTGAAAAATGAAAATATTACTCTTTTGGGCTATGAACTTTTCACTGTGCATATTGAAATCTCCATAATTTACTTGTAATAATATATGTTCCTGAGGTCGTTGATTCCTGCAAAAATAATCATGTTAGCAAAAATCTTGAGGATTTTAAGTAATTAACCAATTTTGACCATTTTCCGCTGTTTTTTATGTTTTTTTCAGCCGATAAAGAAAGAACGGTGAATTTCTGGTTCAACAATATTATTTTAAGGTACTTAATAATGGATACTATAATAATTCTGGTAAAATTTAATTTAGTTTTCAATAAATGGCCAATTTTCAATTTATTTAAAAATTTTATTTCTTTGTTTCAATTGAAATTTGTGGGAATTATTTGAAGATAATAATCTAATTGTATGAGGTATGTAAAAGTGAATAATATTGTTTTCTTCGAAATAAGTTTTGTTTGTAGTAATTGACCATTTAATCCAACTGTCACCACTAATGTCGATATTAAGGTAGGAAAGTTACAATACATTGTAGGCCTTTCCCAGTCCTTGTCTTCCCTTTTTAAAAATACAAACATTAAAATTGCCAATTACAACATAAAAAGAATGAATTGTTTTTTTAACCAATTTAAAAGATAAAACCGATACTTTACAAAGATCTAATATAATCTATGGCATTCCCTGTAAATGTGGTTTGGTCTACGTTGGACAAACTTCACAAAAGCTCTCTAAGAGAATAGCGTTATACAAAAGTGATAGTAAACACAAACCTAACGCAACTAGCTTGAGCTTACACGTAAATAATACAGATCACAGAGTACAATATAACAACAGCTTCATTCTGGATGCTGGGACTAATTATTTCAGAAGAAGTTTCTTGGAAATGTGTTACATAAAAACCTGTAAAAATAATCTCAATCACAAAAAAGACATAGAAGGATTGAGCTCCATGTATACTTATTTACTAACACAAAACTATACCAAACCAATAAAAAAGAATGATCTTTATGAAAAAATTAGTTTCTAGTAAAGTTGACGTTTTTTTTTTCTCTTTCTGTCATTTTTGCTATTTATTACCAGTTACTTTTCTATGTCTTCTTGTTAAAATTAAATAATTAAAAAATTAAATATGACAAATAAGAAATAACGTCCAGTATTAATTTTCTCTTTCAAATTTTTAAATTTTTAAATTAGCCTATGAATATCTTGATTATAAAATTAAAGAATTAATATAATTAATAATAAATAACTCGTCGAAGAGTAACATTCATCAAATTTAAGTCCCCCTTTTTTATAAAATTAAAACTAAAAAATAGATATCATTAATAATAAATAATTTAACTAAAATTAGCATCCACCTAAAAAATTTACCACATCCCTAACTTCAATGCTTTTTATGGTTTTTTGTCGACCTGATGACGACATAGACTACCAACAATGTCCGGTTCGGACTCAAATATCACTAAATAGTTACTAAACTCGACGTCAAAAATTTTTAAAATGGAGTACCATTTCAACATCATGGTGTTTCTTGCAGTTATGTTTCGGTCTTAAAAAAGTGTTTTTAACTAATGTTTATTGACAAAGTTTTATTTTCAATATTTGTGTAACTCTCTAAGTGTCTTTTAATCATGTTTGTGTAATCATTCATACTACCTGGCCAACAAAAATGCAAATTTCATTGTCTTCACCAGAGGTGAACTAACTGCTAAAATTTTTGTAAGTAATTTCACATACAGTCGTACAATTCATTTAATCACATTTTAAAAAACTAACGTTTTGGTTTATTTTCTGTACCTTGTTTGCATTTTTAGAATCCAGAAGAAGCTACCATTAGGCAGCGAAAGCTCGATAATAAAAATAAAAAGCAGATACTAGAGCCTTTAGATCTTTGATTGCTCATCTCTTCTCCTTATAAGGGCGTTTCCCAGTAGTTAAACTTAGGATTGTTATATATATATATATATATATATATATATATATATATATATATATATATATATATATATATATATATATATAACATTCGCTTGCAAAAAAATACAATTTTTTCACACATTTGTAAAAAAAAGAAACAAAACAAAAAATAGTCAATTACTATAAAACTTATTCCGAATAAAATAATATGATTAATTTTTCTATACCTCATACAAGTAGATTATTATCTTCAAAAAATTCTTAAAAGAGTAATATTTCAGCCAAAATTAAAAAAAAAAAAATTGGCAAAAATGTTGCAGATAAAAATTAAAGCGCTGTATTTGACAAGTATTTAAAAAAAAATCTAATGCAATATCTTAAAACTTGAAAAGCAGCCATCTACCATGCGTCGCCTCCTACCATTTGTATTGCCCTGCACCACAAGTTTCTCCATATTATCAGCACGTGTAATGCGGCCAAAATACTTTAGGATGCTAGCATAGATGTAGTGGAAAGTCTCTGTTTCGGTTGGAACTTATTAAGGACTGAAGCATTTGTTCACCGAGCTGTCCACGGAATTCTAAGCATCCTTCGCCAGCACCACATTTCAAACGCGTCTATACGGCGTCGATCAGCGGTGCCTATAGTCCAGGATTCAGATGCATACCTGAATATAGAGAATACAAGGGTTTCTACTACATTTATTTTCGTACTGCGACTGATGTCCCTGGACCTCTAAAGCTCTGGGAGTTGGGTCATAGCTGTGCGAGTCATTTGTATTCTTCGATGTATTTCATTTTCATAGTTGCCGATGTTACTAATCAAAGCTCCTAAGTATGTGAAGCTGCTAAAAACCCGATATCCATTAATCTGCTGTACATTTTAATCTATTAAACTGTTTTTATAACACCCCGTATTTAGCGTACGTATAAAACAAACACATATAAATATATAGTGGCTTCTCGCACGAAGCACGTCAGCAAGTTTTGCTGTATGAGGATCAGCTTGTTACTCCTCGTACAACGCTTTTCAAGCAGTCTTTTATATGGAAAACATCATCCCTTTGGAATAATTTGCCCAGGACTGTATTTCCCACCAAGTACAATCTACAGCGATTCAAGAACAACGTGAATCGCTTTCTCCGCACACGTGTCGCTCCTGTAGCGCTTTAGGGACTTCCATGTAGCACGTGTGTTAGACCCATAAAAAAAAAATTATTATTTCTAGTCAAATATATAAGGGGTTAAATATAGGGAGGAAAGGGTTAGAGGAGTTGCTTCATATATTTCATGTTATATGCTACTCCCAGGGTTCTTGGAAGCGTAAAATCTGAAAATTGCCTTCTATTTTCATTATGTTGAATTATTTATGGCAAATAAATATAGAGTTAATAATGTGGGGGAAAGAAAGTTAAGATAAGTAGTAGTATGTAGAGGAAAATGTCAGGTATAAGTTGTACTTAAAATAAGTACATATTGGAGAACTTAATGTTTATAAAGGAAGTAGTCGGTAAATTACTTTGCCGAGTTTTTTTCTTGAAGAGTTTCCTTTTCCCTTCTCCTTCCCCTTGCCCTTACTCGGTTAACGATCTTTTTTTAGGTAAGAGAGGATCTTTTTCTTCGGAGTTGTCCATTATTCTAAGACCTCCTGCACATTTAATGCAAGAGCAAAACTTACTGACGCTCTTCTTTCGATCAGTGACTATATATTTCTCTATGTATCCATATCCGGTTTTGCCCATAAAAAATCAATATGGAAGCTATCACAAGTTATTGAGAGATCCAAGAAAATAATAACGGCATTCAATTAAAAGTGTTATGAAATAAAATAAAAACTCTTCGTACTTAAATAAGACATTTTATTATAATAAGACCATGGATTAACATTTTGTAATATCGTTTGTTTTGTATGTAAAATTGACGTGTAAAAACCATTGTAATAAACATTATAAACTTTTTTGAAAAACCCACACATGAAATTACAACCATACCTATTTTTGACCGCATATAATGCATTTTCAACTCTAACAATGCACAAAAACAAATTTGAATTTGAATAATTGAATAAACCGACCATAATCAGCTTCAATCAATGGATGACATTGTACAATTCGTGTAAAGTGTATAAATCAATTAGTACCAAATAGGACTAAATTTGGTCTTTTAATGCAGTGTTGTCAGAGTTTAATTTCGAGCCTTTTCAGACTTATGTAGTGATCATAGTTTTACGAAGGTTTTAATATAAGACAAGGTCTTGGTTCGTTTGTTTTTAAGCCTCTTGTGACGTAGGTGTCCAGCTTTCGTGCCATTTTTTTGGTCGTCGACCGGGAGGTCTTCCTGTTTCTGGTTTTTCATCTTTTGCCCATTTTGGCCAGCTATTAGTTGGCATCCTACTTACGTGGTCCTTCCAATATAGACATCTTGATCTGACGAAACGAGCAATGTCTTGAATCTTGAGTTCTTCTCGTATAGTTGTGCTTTGTACCTGGTCTCTCAGGATTAATCCTTTGATAGTGCGCAGTATTTTCATTTCTGTAGCTTTCATGAGGGTTTTTGTTCTAGATGTTTCTGCTCTTGTTTCTGCTGCATACGTTAGAACCAGTTTTATATATATCAACTTTGCTTTCTGTATACATGTAGGATTTTTTCCATATTAAGCCCCTCAAACCTTTGATTGAGTACTTCTTGGTATAGATTTTTTGAGTTCGATAGCTGTACTCCCAGGTATGTGCAGTGTATGTTCTGTGCTACTGTTCTGTTGTAGACGGCTAATTTACATGTAATGGGGTCTTTAGCTATAACCATTGATTCTATTTTTCCCACTGATATTCTCATGTTATAAGTTTGTGCTATGGTTTGGAAACGACGTATTAGCCGCTATAAGCCATCTTCATTTTCTGCTGTTAATATTGCATCATTAGCAAAGCACAATATTTTTAAAATTTTTCGTCCCATTTTTTATCCGCTACTGAGCTCATTGACACTATTTATTATTTTGTCCTTTATTAAATTAAAAACGATTGGAGTATTGCTGTGTCTTTATACGTATCATGTTGTTTTTATTGAGCTGTTCTATCACTTTAATATATTGTTGAAGTCATAATCTCGTAAAAGTCATTAAACCGTACCTTATCCAATGCTCTTTTTTTAGATCAACTAAGCACAGACATAGATGTTTATTGAATTCTAATGATTATTCAATCGATTGTCGGATTGTAAATATAGCATCCACTGTCGATCTATTTTCTCTAAATCCTTGCTATTTCTCACATATTTTGATAATTTTTGTTATTTTTGCAGTCAAGATCATGGTTAGTAATTTACTAGTGCTATTTAGTAGGATAATGGTTCTATAATTGTCGGGGTCGTTTTTATCCCCTTTTTTGAATAATGGGATCGTAATACTGTTCCTCCAGTCTTCAGGAATTTTCTGGTTGACAAGGTTTTAGACCATGTCGCATTTTCGCGATTTAAGGGTGGGAATATTTCATCGAATTTGAGCTTTGTACACAATTAACAGTTGTGGAGACTAAAGCTTTCTACTTCGAAATAAAATTGACAGCTTTTGAGAAGCTCTCTTTGCTGTGCTTGCGACATGCTCGTGCCAAGACATATTTGCTCTAAAGTTAATGCCTAACAAATTGAGTGAGGATGCTAGAAGAATTGAGCGTCCCGACATATTCGGGATTTCTTTCCTTATTAAAGGAATTGTATTCGTATTCGAAATTTTTGCTTTTCTTCACGTTTCACGCTTCCTAGAGCACGGAAAAAATAATAACTAATTTCCTTCGGTCTGTCTGTCAGGCTTTTGGTACGATAACTCTCGAACGAAATGAGATAGCAATTTCAAACTTGGTACATAGGTAACATCTAGCAAGGAGATGAAATATATAGCTGTGGAACAATATCGCTTCAGGACAAGGGAGGGAAAGAGAGTGGGGCCGATAAAAAGGTTTTAATAGTAATATGGTAGTTTTTCGGAGTTAAATAATAAACAATATATTATGCATAAATATTTATAGTAAAAGATATATCGTATCATATATTCTTTCCTGAGTTTTTAATGTCTAGAAACACAAGAATTAGGTTTTTTTTCATCGCTTTCTGGTATAACCCAGGAGGGGTCTCAAGGGAGCGGGTATAGATTAATATTGTATAATTTCCATAGTATTTTGAGATATTTACAGAGTTTTTGGTTGATGTACTGTACAAATCTTAAGCATATTATTTATAGTAAAATATGTAGGGTGTTAAAGGGTAGGGTAGGCAGTTAATGGGATTGCTTACTATATATGGTGTTATAGGTCGCTTTCGGAGTAGACTGGAGTCGGGAATCAGAAAATTAAGTAATTTTTTCATTGCTTTCAGAGAAAGTTGTGAAATGGTCAGATATTGTATAGTTTCGACAGTATTACGGGAATTTTTTCAGGTTTTTGGTTGTGTTAATAAACAAATTTTAAGCATAATTATTTATTTACTATACATCAGGTGTACAAGTATGAAATGCGGATTTTTTTTTCTAAAAAAACATGTTAAATTCGGAAGAATGATAAAAGGGTGCTTTATTCAAAGTATGCATTTTTCCCGTCTTTCGGACAATTTGTGAATACCACGCCTTTTGCTGTGAACCATTCATCGAGCCATTTTTTCACATCTTCGTACGAACCTAACCACTGCTCAGCAAGTGCGTGACCCATCGATGCAAACATGTGGTAATCAGAAGGAGCCAAGTCTGGTGAGTAAACCGCATTGGGTAGAACTTCCCAGCTGAGTGCTTCCAACGTGTCACGAACTGGTTTTGCCGTATGTAATGGAGCATCGTCATGAAGAAAAATGACTTTGTGTTGCCTCTTTCGGTATTCTGGCCTTTTTTCAAGCAGCGAACGGTTCAAATCCATCAATTGTTGTTGGTAACGTTTAGTATTAACCGTTTCCCCAGGTTTTAACAACTCATAATAGACCACGCCCCTCCGGTCCCACCAAACACAGAGTATCGTCTTTCTGCCAAAGCGATTCGGTCTTGCGGTCGTTCTGGATGGTGCGCCTGGGTCTACCCATGATTTTTTGCGCTTGGGATTCTCAAAATAAATCCACTTTTCATTCCCCGTAACTATACAATGCAAAAACGACTTCCTTTTGTACCGAGCGAGCAAAATGTCACACGTGTTTTTGCGCTTTTCCATTCATTCAACTCATGTGGTACCCAACTATCGGTCTTCTGAATCTTTCCTATCTCTCGTAGCCGTTTGAAAACAGCTTGTTGACTAACGCCCAATTGCTCGGCGAGTTGTTTTTGTGTTTGCGAATCATCTTTGTCCAACAATGCTTGTAATTCTACATCTTCGTATTTTTTTAGCGATTTTCCACTTCCTTGTCTGCAACATCGAAGTCACCACTTTTGAAACGCCGAAACCATCATTCACACGTATCTTGCGATGGAGCATGTTCACCATAAGCTTCTCGAAGTAATCGGTATGATTCAACAGCAGTTTTCTTCAAATAAAAACCAAAAATTAATGCTGTCCGCGAATGCTCTTTGTTCGGTATAAATTTCGACATATTGAACACAACAACACCACACTATGCACACACTTTTCCAATTTATCACTCGTGCGCGTCTGACACTTGTTGATGACACCACAAAAAGGAGCAGTGTCAAATCTTTATAGCACTAACTGCATCGGTGCACCATCTGTTGTCTGAAATCCGCATTTCATACTTGTACACCTGGTATAATTATGTATTTGTATTTATTGTGGTATAAGTATTATTCAGAGTTCTTTGAGTCAAGTGAACGAAATATTCCATAATTTTTTCTGCTATTTGCAATATTAACAAGGACACAGGGGGAAAAGCATGGGAATCATTAAATATTGTATAGTTTCAGTATTATTATAAAAATTTTGCATGGTTTGCGGTTGAAATATTTAAAAAAGAAAAATAGCTAATCATTTATAGAAAAAGATATATAAGCTGAAAAGGATAGGGTAGAGGGTTAGGAGGGTGGTTGCGCATTTATCATAATATACGTCTATTTCAGTGCTCTTGCTTTTCCATTATTCCCAATGATCTAGTTATATAGCTGAAAACTTTGTTTGGCACTCTAAAAGTTATCTCGAAAGTCTCATGGAATCTCGTATCCGCGAATCAAGATATTCAAGGTAAAACGTCGCGAAAACAGGTTTATTGCAAATATCTTGTTTCCTATGCTTCGAATGATGTTTGAAGTTCTTACAAAACTTTTAGAGCATAAAATTCTCTACAAATTTAGTCTTAAGCTCATCCGTGTACAGGATAGCGCTATATCAACTGGTGAATAAATGCATAGTACGGTTTATAAAATTAGTTATTTACGAATATTATCATTATTAAGAAACTTTTATTTATTTATTTATTTATATATATATATATATATATATATATATATATATATATATATATATATATATATATATATATACACATACACCCTGAAACCCTAAACAACATTTTTACCACCAGTACCAGAAGAACTAATCAGTACAATCTTCTGCAATTGCAAGAAAGGCTGTGACGCGAACTGTGTTTTCAGTAGACTTTTCAACCTATCCTACAGAAAGGGAATATTTCCTTTCTGCTGAAAATATGCCTCAGTTCAGCCGATACCTAAAAAACGCAAGAAGACCTTGCCAAATAACTACCGACCAGTCGCACTGCTTTCAATAATATCGAAAGTCATAGAAAAGGATATCAATCAGCATCTTCTAAAATATCTTGAAAGATTATACATTATTAGAGATCACCAATATGGCTTTCGTAAACACAGATCACCAGGAGATCTTCTGACTTATGTAACACATGTTTGGAACAACGCAATTGAATACTTTGGAGAATCTCGAGCGGTTGCTCTTGACATATCCAAGGCATTCGACCGTGTTTGGCACGATGGACTGTTGGCTAAGCTGCGCTCTTGTGGTATGTCTGAAAGGTTCTGTTTGTGGCTCTCGTGTTTCCTCAGAGAGCGTTCTTTACGAGTGGCAGTCGACGGATTTCTTTCTAACACTTTCACTATCAACGCCGGTGTGCCCCAAAGCTCCATACTATCTCCTACTCTCTTTCTCATTTACATTAACGATCTGCTGGAAAAGACCGGAAACCCAATCTACTTATCTCTTCATTCACTTTGAACGCTCGGATATCGGCTATTGAGACGAATATCCGCAGACAGCGGGAAGTCGTTCAACTTAACAAAGACCTGCAAGAAATTCTATCTTGGGGTGACTGTAACCAAGTGGAATTTAACGCTACAAAAACCCAGGCGGCGGCTTTTCTAAAAGAGTTAACGTTGCTGAACCCGACATAGTTATGGTGGGGCACCCCATTCCTCTAACATTGTCACTCAATTTGTTGGGCGTTAATTTGGGAGCAAATATGTCCTGGCATGAACATGTCACAAGCATAGCGAGGAGAGCTTCTCAAAGGTTGGGAATATTATTCAGAACCAGAAAGCTTTACACTCCACAACAACTTTTAATTCTTTACAAAGCTCAGATTCGACCAACTATGGAATACTGCTCCCATGTTTGGGGCTCCGCTCCCAAACATACATTGCATTTGTTGGAGTCTATTAAGAGAAGAGCTGTCCCTCTGATTGGAGACCCGGAACTGACCGGCGGCCTTGGTTCTCTGGAACATCGAAGAACGGTTGGCGACGTGAGCCTATTTTACAAGTATTTTCATGGAAAGTGTTTGAAGGATGTAGCCCGCTTAATTCCTCCCAGAGCGGGCACGTTAGAAATACACGTCGCGCTAATACTTCATATCTGTATGAGGTTCAGCTTGTTACTCCTCGTACAACGCTTTTCAAGCAGTCTTTTATATGGAGAACATCATCCATCAATAATCTGCCCAGGACTGTGTTTTCGAGTACAGTTTACAGCAATTCAAGAACAACGTGAATTTTACATAGGTAGCAACATCGTTAATAAGAATATTAAACAGAAGGGGACCCAAATAGCTGCCCTGAGGTACACCAGAGGTAGCAGCAAAGAACTCGGATAGAGAACCATTTATGCGAACGGCTTGCTGTCTTCCTGTGACGCACTCCAGCCATTTCAATAAACAACCTCCAAAGCCAAATGAGCCCAATTTTGCACACTCTTATGCTCACAGTATCAAACGCCTTGGAGAAATCCGTATAGACTGCATCAACCTGCAAGTGCCTCTCCAAAGCTCTCGAAACAAACTGTGCAAAGCACATCAAGTTGTTAGTAGTCGACCTTCCGCTGCAAAAGCCATGCTATTGCTGAATCCCGATGTGACCCTTCGCTTTATTTGATCTGTAAAAATGTTCTCGAACAATTTTGGAATCGTGCTTAAGATGCTTATTAGTCTATAGTTTAAAACATTAGACTTATGTATGTTAGAAATACACATAGCGCTAATACTTCACATACGTATGAGGTTCAGCTTGTTACTCCTCGTACAACGCTTTTCAAGCAGTTTTTTATATGGAGAACATCATCCCTTTGGAATAATTTGCCTAGGACTGTGTTTCCCACCGAGTACAATTTACAGCAATTCAAGAACAACGTGAATCGCTTTTATCGAGGTGCATAGAGTTTCACTTGAAAAGGTGCAGAGGAGATTTCTGAAATTTCTGTTGTTTAAGATTAATGGAATGTATCCTGAACGGGGAATCAGCAGCGATTATTTGTGTGAACAGACAAATATTCTTAGCCTGGGAATCAGGAGAGTTTGTGCCTCAATATTATTCCTATTATTCCTATATAAAGTATTGCACAATATGATTGATTGCACGGATATACTGTCTCGTATTAACATCAATGTGCCACGGATACACTCACGATCAAGTATGTTTTTTAGATGTGACAGACCTAATACTAATTTGTTATTGAATTCACCTATTCATGTAATGTGTACTAATTTTAATCATATTTGTAGTGTTTGTGATATATACTGTTGTACTAAGAAGCAATTACTACAGACTGTCATTGAATATGTAAATGTCTAAATATTTACCCTATTAATGGGAAACTGTTGGGTAATAAAGCTATTATTATTATTATTATTATTACAAAAAGTTCTTCTTTCTCACATTTGATCAATGTGGTTCCATGTTTGGCTGACGGGCCAAAACCAAGTCAGCACAAACGCTATTACCATTCCGTATTAAGGAATGACCTGACAATGTTACATGTTTTCAAAATCACTGACTTCTGAATGTTTCTGTGTATGTCCGTGTTGAGTCCCAATTGCACTAAATGTGGTGTGAATGTTATTGGTGTAAGGCCTGTGGCTGATATAATGAGGGGGACAATGATGACTTTTTCCTGTCTCCATAGCCTTTTCATTTCCGTTGCAAGGTCTGTGTATTTGGAAATTTTTTCTGTGTATTTCGCTTGGATGTTTGTGTCGTTGGGGACAGCTATGTCAATCAGATAGGTGACTTTTCCTTTTTTACACTGAAAAGTAATATCGGGTCTATTGGCGGAGACTGTTTTATCTGTATGGATACCGATATCCCAGTAGAGCTTGTAATCTTCATTTTCAAGTATGGATGTTGGCGTGTATTTGTAGTAGGGATCTGTGTTTTCTATGAGTCTGTATGTTGTGGCTAGTGCTTGGTGAACCACTTTGGCAGCTGAATCATGCCTGGCTATGTACTCCGTTCCGGCCAATATTTTACATCCACTCGTTATGTGTTCGATCGTTTCTTTCTGCTGGTGGCATTTCCTACATCTGTCCTCTGCAATAGTCGGGTCTTTGATGATATGCTTTTGGTAGTTTCTGGTTAATATGACTTTATCTTGGATGGCAAGTAAGAAGCCTTCAGTCTCAGAGAATAGCTGCCCATCCCGTAACCAGGTGTATGATTGTTTTTTATTTACGTGGTCTTGTTCTATGTGGTATCTGTGTTTTCCGTGAAGTGTTTTCTCTGACCACGTTTTCATCTTTTCCTGTTGTAACTGGGTGTGACTGTGTGTGTCTGCTGAGTGGTCTGCCCGGGCTAAGTCGAGAGGTGTGTAGTTTTTGTCTGCTTTCACTGTCGCTGTGTGGAGGCTGGTTTGCTTGCTGTGAAAGAATTTCCTAAGTGTTTGTATTTGTTTTGTGTGTAATGATCTGATGTCTATAATTCCTCTTCCTCCTGCCTTTCTCTCGATGGTAAGTCTTTCTTTGCATGCGTTGGGGTGTAATTTCCTGTATTTGGTGAATTGAGATCGTATAAGGATGTGAATATTTTCTATGTCTGTTTGTGACCATTTGATGATACCAAATGAATATGTGAGTATAGGTATAGCGAACGTGTTGATGGCTTTAGTGAGATTCTTAGAGTTGAGTTTTGTTTGCAAAAGTTTCGTCAGTCTGTTTTTGAATTCGGTTCTGAGCTCTGTTTTGATGTGAGTGTGGTTGAGTTTGGTGCTTTGTTGGAAGCCTAGATATTTGTATGTTTCTTTATCTAACATGTTAACGAGCGTTACATTGTTGATGGTTTCTGTCTCATGGTGGCACTTCCATTGGCCTTTGTTGATGTGGAGCACTTTGCATTTACTTATACCAAATTCCATATTGACATCTAAGGTAAATATTTCTGTGATTTTGAGGAGTTCTTTCAGCTGTGTTTGTGTGGCAGCGTAGAGTTTTATGTCGTCCATATATAGGAGGTGGTTTATTTTATGTTGATTCACTTTTTGGTGTCTGATATTGAAGCCATGCTCTGTTCTGTTTAGTATATTTGAGAGTGGATTGAGACAGAGGCAAAACCATAGAGCACTGAGCGAGTCTCCCTGAAATATACCCCGTCTGATGTACAGCTCTTCTGTTTGGATCCGTTCGGTTTGTGTTTCTAGGCGTATTTTGGTTTTCCATGTTTTCATAATTTGCGCGAGAAACTGCCTGAGGTGTTGGTTGATTTTATAGATTTCTAGGGCCCTGATTAACCAGCTGTGGGGTATGGAGTCGAAGGCTTTTTTATAGTCTATATAACCGATGTGAAGGTTTCTGTGTTCTTTTCTGGTTTGTCCCATAATCACGCTATCTATAATCAGCTGCTCTTTGCATCCTCGACTATTTTTCCTGCATCCCTTCTGCTCTTCTGTGAGGATATTGTTGTCTGTTAGGTGTTGTTCTATTTTCTTCGAAATTGTGGCTGTGATGATCTTGTATAGGGTTGGAAGACAGGTAATAGGTCGGTAGTTTGACGGGTTTGTGGTGTCTGAGCTTTTGCGTTTAACGTATGTTATTCCTTGTGTGAGGAAAGTGGGAAATGTGTGTGGTTGTAGAATGGCTTTGTTGATTTGGTGTGTGAGTGCTTCGTGTGTGGTGGTAAACTGTTTGTACCAGAAGTTTTGTATATTGTCTATTCCAGGACATTTCCAGTTGTGTGTGTGTTTGATAGTTTCTGTAATTTCTTGTGTATTAAATGTGGTATTTTCTTGTTCTGTCACATGTTTATGTTTGTCTTCTTCGGCTTTGATCCAGGGGGTGTTATTATTGTGTAGTTTGGGTTCTGACCAGATACTTTTCCAATAATCTGTGAGTTCTTGTTCGTTTGGTGGTTCAGTCACTGCTATCTGTTTGTTGTATATAGTTTTCCGGTAGAACTGTTTTTCGCTTCTTCGGAAGAGGTTGTTGGTGTCTTTCCTCTCATTTGATTCTTTGTATCTACGGAGTCTTGCGGCATATACAGATAGTTTTTGTTTCAAGGTATCAAGGATTTCTGGCAGTGTTCTGTTGGGAGACTTAGATTTGATCTTGTTTGCTCCCCGTGTGACACGTTTGGACGCGTTCCCGCTTATAAACTGGGTAAGATGTCCTAGATCTCTCCTGATGTTGTTGATTTTGTTTTCTATTCTTATTTGCCATTTGAATTTTGGTTTTGTCCTGTTGGGGTTTCCTTGTCGTTGAGGGAGTTTTTGATTATTTTGTGTTAGAGTGGTGATTGCTGCTGCGTATATTATTGTGTGAATGTCTTCGATTGTGCTTAAGTCTGTTATATACTGAGGTATTATGTGCTTGTTTAGTGTGTTGACGATTGGTTGCGTGCTCTGTCTGAAGATTAAACGAGGGATGGGATTCCTTGTTGTGGGGTCGGTGCCTGACCATCGAGCTAGATGTGACTCCATTTTTGCTTTAAGTGTTTGTATGAGAGGTGATTCGGGGTGATGTTGTGTGGATGTCGTTGAGGGTGGCGAGTGATTCATGTTGTTGTCTGTGATATGGTGTTGCGCGGTACTCACAATATTATTTTGCGTTATGCTCCTCCTGGGTGGTGGATATTGTTGTGTCCGACTGGGTGGTTGTGTGTGTGAGGCTGGTTCGGAATCTGCTTTATTGTTTCTATTGTTTGGTTGGTCTGTGTTCAGTTCAACAGCCACTGTGTCCTTGATGGTTTGCAATTCGAGAGGTGTGAGACGATTGTTCTTGGTAATAACTCTTTTTTGGTCTATTACTCTCTGTTCTGAAACAAGTAATTGCAGATGTGGATATTCGGATATTATTATTATTATTATTATTATTATTATCGTACACGTGTCGGTCCTGTAACGCTTTAGGGACTTCCCTGCAGCACGTGTGCTGGACCCATAAAAAAAAAACTTGTTACCCTTTATATGTATAACTTTGTTTCCAACGATCAGTCTTTTAGGGAAAAAGTGAAAAGTATTAACAACAGTTTGGCAAGAGAATATCTGCAGACATGTAGAAGAAGGGGCGGAATGCCATCCGGCCCCGGACCCACTTCGACTTTCAAAGAGCAAAGGAATCCATAAACTGTCTTCAAATCAATAAGGCAGTCATTCATAACCATAACAGTGTTAGCAACCGAATCGGAAAGCGTGTTAAGAACATCCAATCCAAAATATTTAAGTGAAATAAGTTCAGAAATAATGTAAATATTGGAAAAGTGATTTTTTTATGAAACAACTTCATACTTAATAGCTTCGTCACACAAAATTACGTATACAACTCCTATTACAAATACGTATATGAAACGGCATTGGGAAGTTAATTTAAGTTCGTAGTATTTAGATAATATAACTTGCCCTTTATCAGATAAATGATGCAAATCATTTAAGCTACGGACGGATCCGCAATCTCATGCTAGCATTCTACATGCGACAATATTCATTCTTGTAAAAAAGACTCTATATATGGCAACGTTGGTGGTGATATCACGAACGATTTGACAAGTGATGCCACACACCATCCGAGTCATTATGTGGGTAATAAATCGAGGACCGTCTAAATTAACACAATTAAAAAATAACGCCGAGTCATTTGGACGAAAGCTCAGATTTACATTTACATAATTTATTGGGTGTCTTAAACGACAATGACGCACTTGATAATATTCTAGGGGATTAAATTATTGTTAATCTGTGCTCTAAACTTGGGAGATAGTGGAGCCACTGGCTCTTCTTCAAGCTACCAGATCTTTTTTTTTTCTCCAGGTCTATAATACTTTTTAAATCCTTTTGATTCTTCTTCAGGTGCCGTTTTCGCTGCGAAGTATGGCAATCATTATTGCGGTTTGTGTTTTTAAAACTGCTGCTCTAAATAATTAAGTAGATGTATACCCAAAGCATACTCTCAGGTTGCAGACAAGAGAGATACTCCGTCACCCAACACTTCTTCTGTCCTGAACTTTCTCTTGCATGAACAGCGGCAATAGTTGATATTTTCGCCCTCTCATTACATGACTGTACGAGTATGAATTAGAATTTCTCGACCTTTGTTCATTTTTTACAATACTTCAACGTTCGTGACTTTATCGACCCAAAATATGTGTTCTTCTACACTGGTGAGCAAAGAAATCGACTCAAACTATTTGGCTTCATTTAACACGGATACTAGAATTTAGTTTCATATATTTTTACGGATTTTAGCAGCATTACTCCATTTTATTCCCTTTCTAATGATACCAAATTCCATAACATACCTCATGCTTTTTACTGATCCAAATGATTGAAAGGGGAAGCAAGGAGAACAAGGGTTGAAAATAGAGGTAAAAGAAAATTTTAAATGCAACAATTAAATTTATTGATAAAAACCACAATCAATATTTTGTATTTCCCCCCTCCCCCTAGCTATTAGTACTGCTTCCCGCCGCACAGTGGGACGAAGCCTCACTGAGCATTCAAATTACCCTATAGGTCTTAATTTTGAAGTAATCGGTATGATTTTTTTTGGATTATTCATTTTTTCATGGCCAATCGATTTGTCGAGCTAGATTTTAGGTTTTTTTTCACAATTTTCCGGAATTTTTAGAAGTATTAATTTTTATGCAAAACGGTGTATTTCGCGCAAAAATCACTCTATAAATCGTAATTTTCACCTAATCAATTTTTTTTAAAATCTTCGTTTTTTTTATTGCCAATCGATCGGTCGGACTGAATTTTTGATTTTTCTCCTGTGTTTTTCAAAAATTTGAGAAAAAATGTGTATTTCCGTGGAAGTACGGTTTTTCTGCAAATAGCTACTCATAGATGGTTCGTTTTTTTTTTATTATCATTCGATCGGTAGAGTCGAATTTTTGATTTTCCCCCGTGTTTTTCAAAAATTTGTATTTCCATGAAAGTACGGTTTTTCCGCAATCATTCATAGATGGTTTTCCTTTCATATTCAGAACAGATTTTTCTCAAAACCCAATTCTTTTGAAGGTCAATCAATCTATCGACCTCGGATTATCATTTTTGCCCCAGGTTTTTCAAAAATTGCAGACATCTTAGGCGTTACACAGGATACACCACATCAAGGTAGTGTCTGCTGCTATCCCTTTGTGTGTGTGTGTATTGCCTACGATAACTCCAGTACCTACAAAGAATACTGCTGTTTTAGTTTTAAACTTTAAAAGAACGCTTGTGAATTTTTCACATTTTACTACAATATTCATTATCAGGATGTCGATGAATAACCATGAGTGAATTTAGAAACATACCGTAAATTTATTGCAGAACAGTTTCGATGCAGAAGAATCCCGTTAAATCTAAATGATTTCATTATTATTGAGTCGAAGCAATATCTTGCAATTTAAAGAAATCGCTAGTTTATTAAATAAATTTACTTAAATTTGTTAGAAAAATTTTCCGCGTAACTGAGCAAATTCAAGTAATTTCGATTAAATTTGGGCAAATTTTAGGTAAATTTGGTAGAATATTTGCTAATTTTTGCTAATCGCTACTAATCTAAACAAAGTTCTAAATCTTGCTAACCAAAATTTGAATTATTTCAATGAATATTGGATAATATTGTGGAGATTTGAATTTAAATTCGCTGAAATTCAGATTAATTTAATTCAAGATTATTACATACTTTTTGTGATTTTTTTTGGTATTCAAAAAAAATCAAAAACTTTTTTGTAATGTCAATATTGAACAACTTTATTTATATTAATATTTTACATAATTTCTTAATTTCAATCGTTTTACGGATTTAGTGATTAAAGTGTTTGAAATGAAAAGAAGATATTGATATTAGATTTTGTAATCTTTACCCAGATTTTGAAATTTCCCATACCACAAAATTCGCTGCAGTTCTTTGCTGATTTCGCAAGATTAGAACGTCTTCATTTCTATCAAATTTCATCTTCATTGTTTGTACTTTTCCAGTAATCTCGAAAAAAAAAATATATATTAAGATGTTTATTCGTATCATCCGATCCTTATATTCTGGAAATTAGGCACGTAACTGATAAAAGAGTCCAAAACCTGCTACCAGAAGCAAGACATTTACTTAAACCGGGTAAATGGGATGGAATTCAAATGTAGTGAGAATTCCGTGATTCAAAAGAAAACACACTCACACAGACACATACATACAGACGGACAGACAGACAAATATATACACAGCACATACACACACACACACACTCATACACACGCACACACATACATACAGCATATACACACAGACAGACAAAGACACACACACAAAGGGATACTAGCAGGATGTTTGCAATTTTTTAAAAATCTGAGGCAAAAATGACAAACCGAGGTCTATAGATTTATTGTCCATCAAAAGAATTGGTTTTTGAGAAAAATCTGTCCTGAATATGGAAGGAAAATGAATGAATTGCAGAAAAACCGTACTTCCATGGAAATACAAAAATCAAAAATCCGACTCTACCGATCGAATGGTAATAAAAAACGAACATTTAAAAAAAAATGTGTCATGATTAAATGAAAATTATGATCTATAGAGTGATTTCCCAACGAAAAACGCCGTTTTTTATAAAAATTAATACTTCTGAAGATTCAGGAAAACTGTGGAAAAAAAAAAACTTAAAATCTAGCTCAACAGATCGCTTAGTCATGAAAAACGAATAACTAAATAAAAAATATTTCCGATTACTTCAAAATTAAGACCTGTAGGGTAATTTGAGTGGCACAGTGCGGCTTCGTCCCACCTTGCGCCGGTTTTTCATTAAGCGGGTGAGCTTTTTCACCACTGTCTGTGGGATTCTTACCCACTCTTTCGCCGTCGTCACCTTTAAGTCCCCCAGTAATGCAGGGGCTGGATTTCTGGCTCATAACCTTCTTTCGAGCTCATCCCACATGTGCTCGTGGGTGCTAATGTGGGCATGCCTATTTCCACCAGGTATTACAGCACTGTTGCAGCAGCATGTAGCCTTGCACTAACACGAAGCTATCGTCAATAAAACCAGCAGGACTTCTCCATGTACCGCTACGAGTCTCATCAGTCACGAAAACTAAATCGGTTTTCGCATCACATACATCATGACAGAACCTCCTCCGTAGGCGATCGTTTCAGTAATGCAGCACTACGCAGAGCGCTCCCCAGACCTCCTACAAACTCGCCTTTTTCCATCATTGCCATGTAGGCATAATCGGAACTCGTAGGCAAATAAAACGGAGCGCCATTGGTCTAGGGTTCAGTCAACATGTTCTCGGGCAAATCTGAGTCGCACTTGTCGATAAGCTGCTGTCAATTTAGGTCCGTTAGCTGGGGATGAATAGCGAACAACTGGTATTATTTGAAAGAGTAGAAAATCAGCTTTCTAATGATATCAAAAATAATACCACTGTTTGAAAATTAAATTCAAGGATCGGTGTTAAATGAATCAAAATCGTTTGAGTCGATTTTTTTGCTCACCACCCACATTTCGAGTCCCTCCAGTTTATTGATATTATTTTTGCTTAACGTCCACTCCTCTACCCCGTAGAACAAAATCGACAAAACTTAGCATCCAACTGATCTCATTTTTAGTTTTAAGTTTATATCGTAGCTTGAGAAGCAATTTTTCATCTTTTCAAACGCAGCCCGTGCTTTCCCAAGTCTCGTTCGAATTTCTTCTGAGACGTCGTTATTGTTATTGACACTTGTTCCTAAATAATCATATTTGTATACCCGTTTAACTAGAGCATTATGGATGAGAAGTCTTCCATTTTTTGCTGTTCCGTGCGGAACACTTATAAGATGACTTCGGTGTCTGTCAGTCTGTCTGTGTGTCTATCTGTCACACCCGATTTTCTCCGAAACTATTTGTCATAGAAAGTTGAAATGGTAATAATATAGAACTTGATGGCCTCATCAGAGCCATGTAGTTTTAAAAGTTAAATTTTGACTTAAGGGGTTAGTTTTGGGGGGTGAAATCGGAAGTGAAAAAAAAATTTTTTACTATGTCATCGAGTGTGGTGTCAAATGAAAGCTTGTGAAAACACGAGTAAGAAATGTATATATAATGTAATACTTGCGCGGATTTTTCTTTGTATTATTTTTAAAAAATCGCGAAAAATCGTTGTCCACCTCTCGAAAAGTACTTATCAAAAAATTTTGAAAAAATTCTGAAATATTCTCCACGGGGTGTAGACTGAACAAAAATTATCACTAGGGCATATAAAAAAACAAAAATTTCAAGGACATCAGTTTTCAGTAAAGATTGGAAACAAACTTTGTTGAAAACTCATTTGGGGGGTTTTGTAAAGTCACTGATCATTTTATACCTCCGTAACAAAAATTTTTATTTTAAAAGCAATCAACGTACCGAACACTAATTGCACAAGTTCAACTTGCACTTGAGTGGTTAATTTTTTTCTTTGATTTTTTGATAATATCATGATGACGATTTTGTAAGGGTACCTTTCGTACCACTCTAAAGTTGTTATTAAGAAAAAGCTTCTCAGTTAAGATCGCCTGAAGAGCAGGAGCATTGTCCTGATAGAAAAGCCCATGCGCAGAAGGTTGTGCTGATAGAAAAGCACAAGCGCAGCATTTTCTGGTCGCGAGTTATAGGGGTGGTTCATTATAATCGAGAATCCTGTACAGTATATTCCTATCTATCTTGTAAAGACTTCCAGATATAGAAGCGTTTAGCAGATAGAGTACATCAAGTACAGCACAGACAGAACAACGCAAATCTTGGAGAATGATTTTTCACGAATCAAATACTGGAAAGTATCAAGAGCTTCATCTCAGACCCACCCTCTATATATGTAAGACCAAACATTCTGTAAATTGTAAATTGATAAAAGAATGTTTACTGACTTTAAACTGTAACAGATAAGTTAGTAATTATATCATGTTGTCTAATTACTTCCTACTGTTAATGAAATTGTTGATATCTCGACAAGTAGAAGAGTGACAAGGCAATAAGTTATAAACCGTTTTAAGGCGGTATTTAGGAATATAACATCAATAAGAATTATTCAACTAAACTCGATAATATCATTAATAATGATACTGAAATACGAGTAAGGATATTAGTCAATTAAACTTGTTTTATAAAATATTATTCTCCTATTAGGTGTGGTTCATGAGAAATGGGACAAAACAACGGTGAATCTCACGATTTATTTCTCTTTAAGTAAACTTAGTCTAAAATAAAAATTTATAATAGATTCGATTACATAAACAAATAAAGTTAATCAAGTACGAATTTGAAGTAGATAGCTTAAATAAAAGGTGCTTCGACTGAACACGCAAATGGACGGACAGAGGGAACACCCTCAAAAAAAAAACATATTTAATTATCTTAAGACTACCCCGTTGATACCATGGGCAATTGGTCAAGACTGACCTGACGTCGTGTGTGGTCCGCGGCCGTTATCACATTTTAAACGCACGTTTCACATACCGCGTTTACAAAGAGCACCGACCTTTAGTCAACTCCTCTAAGTTTAAAGAAATCTTAAAACGCTATGTGTTAATTGGTCATGTAAATCTTGATCGGCTCATTATTAATTGTACTAACAACACATTAGATCAGTTTTAATCAGAAGGTATACGAGGCGTTCAAGATAATAGGTATTTTTTTATAGAAAGGTCGTCAATCTGAGCAACTGTAAAATATTCTAAAAGTATATTATTAGAAATATTTAGTGTTTATACCTAAAATCACATTGTACTCTTATTACAAACGTTTCTTAACTTTAGGGGTCCGTACTAAAATTGCACAATGGAACACTTATGGAATCACTTCGGTCCGTACCTGTCTGGTCTATCATTGTCGATTTTCCCCGAATCTATTTGACATAGAAAGTAAAAATTTATCATAAATATAGATATTGATGGCCTAATCACGACGGTATAGTTTTAAAAGTTAAATTTTGATACAAGGGTTTTTTTTGGGGCGTGAAATCGGAAGTGAAAAAAAAATTCTAGGTGGTCGAGTGGAATGTTATATGAAAGCGAGTTCAAAAATATATATGATGTAAGTAATGTATTTGTAAGAATGCAAAGAGGAGGTGGCAAAATTTCGCCTCCGAGAGGGAAAATTTTTGCCTCTAAGAGGCGAAAATTTTCCTTCTCCTCCGCCTCCCATCAACATTCCTACAAATTCCCTTCCAACATATAATACCAAATCCCTCTCATAAAAATAAAATTTGCAAATGCGTGGAAGTAGCGGAATAGAATTTAGTGCTATAAGAAGACCCAGAACTATTAACATATTCACTGCTCTTCGTTAACCCAGGTAAATAATATCCACACATGAAAAATCTATTAGTGAATTAAAACAACAAGTAGGAAAATTGTATACTACATCTTGTGATTTGGTTGACGAGCAGGTTTTTTTATCCTATGCATAATTTTCCAGAAAAAATCTTTATTTATAATTATATGATTCAAAACTCTAGACAATCTAGAATTCGTAAAGGAGTTATTTCCATAAAGAAATTATAAGTTTGTCAAAATGCTGTCCTTGAAAACAAGAGACTTAAAAAATATTCTTAGAGTTTAGATTATTAGAATTATATGAAAATATTAGATTAATTGAAAAATGTTTAGAAAAAGAAAATATAACAATTAACTAATTAAATAAAACAATATTTATTTCATATTTAAGATGATTTAATCATTTTTAAAAAAATTGTCATATAAAAAAATACATTTGATAAAGCAGAGATAGATGTAGACTTCGAGTGATAAAAACATTTCGGTGTTAAAGCTCTGATAGAGGGTTCATTGTCTATTTCTATTGCAGGAATGGATGAATATTTCTTAGGGCACTCTGATTTTTCATTTCCTTTAGCAGAAATAAATTGGGTGTCCTTAGTAAGTTTCTTCATAATGTCAGCGAAACTTTAGTTAATCCAGTGATGATATTTTATTAACCAAACCGCTTTTTTATATAATTCTGCAGGAAGCAAATTTAATGAAAACGGTTGTTTAAATATAAAGTGGCTTATCCTATTTCCATCGTAAGCTACTAATTATCTAGGTATAAATATAGTTTTTTCATCTTTGAATCCTTGTATGTCCAGAATTAGTCTCATAGTCATAATTTTAACAATGCTAATTAATTTTTAAATTATAAGAAATTTGAATACAAAAGTTTTTTTAGAATATTCTTCTATTAGTTTCTTGAGCGCTTCTAAATCCTTAACGAAAGACCGTAATATTTGTTGAAATTGTCTTCGAAATTAATTCGATGTGTCAAAGACATAATCCAAACTGAATTATATTAAATCATATGTGCAATAATTATCTGAATTTTTCAGTTGGGAGTCTGTCTGTTGCGAGCCTGTTGGGGGTCTGTCTGCTTGAAGCCTGTTAAAAGTCTATCTGTTGGGAGTCTGTCTGTTGGGAATCTGTCTGTTCGGAGCCTGTTGGGAGCCTATTGGAAGTCTGTCTGGTTTGAGCCTGTTGGGAGTCTGTCTGTTGAGAGCCTGTTAGGAACCTGGTGCCTGTTGGGAGCCTGTTGCGAGTCTGTCTGTTGCAAGCCTATTGAGAGTCTGTCTGTTGGAAGCCTGTTTGGAGTCCTTTTTTTGGTGTTGGGATTGTCTCTTAGAGACTTGTTGGGAATCTGTTGATAATGAATTACCTATAAAATTACTGGACTAAATTTGCCTTAATTTAGGCCTTTTCAAAAAAAACTTTGGACGAATATATATCACATTATTATTATTCCGATTCATTACTAATAAACAATTATTTTTCCATATTTGCGATTAGAAAATACGTTTCTTGTCATTGGATATCGTAAAAAATTGGAAATAGCCTGAGGTGCTTGGAAAAGCTTACCATATCTACTTATATTATGACTCCAATTTAATCTAAAATATTCTAAACAATATGAGAATTTAACAACACTATAGTATACTTTATGAAAAATCTTGATAAAAAATTTAACCAAAATCTCTTCACATTCAAACCACTCAATCAATAGGTTTTCGTACCATTGGCACCAATACAACTATAATACCCCTGAGAATATAAACAATGCCATTGTTAACTTCGGATCTTTCATAAGTGTTTTGTAAATACAGTAGGAACCAGCATTGTCAACACAATGACCAAATCAAACATCCGTATGACGACTCAATACAGCAGACATGAAAATTTACATTTATTTTTAATTTATGAACTGCTCTCTGATTTTAATAAATATATATAGGAGTGAGTGGGGTAAAATGGGCTACATGTATTTTCCTTCCTGTATTATATTTTATATTTCCCGTAAAATTGCAAAAGGCGTAATAGCCAAGTCCTCAGAGGCAAATTTGAACAAAAGCTCTCATTAAATGTTAACAGACTGCATTTTGGCATACAGGTAGTTTTTTAGACTTAGAATATGATAAAAGAAAACGCTGCTGCTCTAAAGTGTACGTTAAGCCTACAAAATTAAAAATAAAATGAAAAATTAAGTTTTTCGCAAATATCTTGAAAAATAAAAGATATATCGAAAAACTAATAGCACCACGTGAAAGAACGGGAAATTTTACAGAAAAAAATAGTATACAGATTATTTTTTGTTAGTTTTATCATAATTCAAAAAAACTACTTAAAATAAAATGGCTTGTTTAACCCCTTGCAGTGGAAATCATGCTTCCAATCTCATTTATGGTTAAATTAACGTTTGCTAAATATTTTGAAATTGGCTGTTAGTTTGTTTTTCGGGGTGCTGATTAAGAATCTGATGATAGATTTGAAAAATTCAAAATGGCGGATCCAATATGATGGCCAAAGAGTACGTAATTCACTTAATTTCTTCGAGTAATTTAGAATTGTAACAAATAGGCATACCTAGTACTCAATCGAAGGTTGGCACAGCAGCCATAAGCCGACAGAGTGGTTGACACAGCCAACACTAAAGGCAGGCAGCGCGGTTTACGGCAGCTGTGTCAGCCTCCGACTGAGTATTAAGTATGCGTATTTGGTACGTTGTATCATTGTGTTCCGTAAGTACCGGAATAGGTACTAGAAATTCTGTTCTCGTGTTGACTGATGAGTCGTGATACTGCGAAACGCGTCTCGGGATGGATGGAAGAATAAGAAAACAGGAGGTAGACTGCTGAAATATGGGCTTTGCCTGTTTTCAGTTGTTTTGCAATAAACATAAGGTCTAAGGTTGATCCCTCGCAAAACGCACTGCCTGCCTTTACTGTTAGCTGTGTCAACCACTCGACAGTCAACTTGTGACTGCTGTGTCAGCCTTCGATTGACTACTAGGTATGCGTATTTGTTGTATTGACTGTGCCAACCACTTTGTCGACTTGGGGCTGCTGTGTAAGCCTCCGATTGAGTATTGGGTATGCGTATTTGGTACAATTCTTTGTATCTTAGCAAAAAAAGTAAAGAACTTCGGGGATATAGGGTTGCCTTGACGAACTCCTGTGTTGAACATTACATACTGAAGAATAAATAGAACGATTCTTCTTGTCCCACCTTCCCCTATTAACTTTCCGATTTCAATGAGTACTGCTTAGTAGTCGCCTAATGTAATTTTTCATGTCATGTCGGTAAAAATTCAATGCAATTTTGAAAGGATATTTCTTAAAAGTTAGTAGCAAAAATATTTCATAAAAATTATTAATGATCTACTCGTGTAATTAATGGATTTTAAATTTCGATATTTGGGCGTGACGATTTTGAAGGCTAGTGATGCTTAAGGTCATTTTTCACTTGTTTAACAACGTAGTTTTTGATTTTACAGAATGAAAGACGTGTGGTCTCAAGTGTGTGATCCATTTTGGAAAAATCAAAAGGCTTTGTTAAGGTAGCGGATGCGAGATGACATTTTTCTAATGAAAAAACAGATATTTTTTATTCTAGTCAGAAATTATTAATGTTAATATTTAGTATTAAAATAGTCAGTCAATTATGCCTCTTTGGAAAGTACTTTAAAACCACCCCAAATTCTGACAACGAGTGTTATTTTTGATAGAGATCTAAATTTTACAGATTATATAAAAATAACCGGTCAAGTGCAAGTCGGACTTACACAATTAGTGTTCCGTACGTTGATTGCTTTTAAAGTAAAAACTTTTGTTATGGAGGTGTAAGATGATCAATGACTTGATCCGATCTGACATTTGCGAGGCATTCTGTCGCCGAGTTTTTTGTGCATACTGCGCGGCAATGATTTCCAAATTTTTCGAATTTCGCGAGACAACTGAGTCAAAGTCTTTAATAGGGTTGACGTCTGGCGATTGTGAGGGCTACTCTAGTATCTATCGTCGGCTCAAGAGAGTCGCTTCGCAACGTGATTTTCGCCCAGCAAAGGTTTCTTCAACTTGCTTCGGAATTTGATATCATAAGCACGAGGATGTTGTCGACTGGTCTCATGGGACACATTCAAACCCAATTTTCTTAATTTTGCCGCTCCTTGAAGAAGCATCAATTTCGGGTCCCGTAAAAACAAAGGCACGATTCGTTTTTTGATTTTCGTGACCTACCGAGCCACGTTGTGGCAAGTCATCGACATTCTTCGTCTCCTTAAAACGATTTACCCACTTCTTCACAAACGATACCAATCTTTTAATATATTATAGGCCCCTTTGTATAAAAACAAAGAAAGAGTGCCTCGAACCGATGCGCAAACAAGTGACTCATTTTGGATTTTATGTGATTTCGATGAAATTTTGCAATCGATTGATACTTTTACTAAAATGTGTCATAGACAAAGGTTGCCTCTATCGATTTTTTGTTGAATTGCTAGAATCGCATCTACCAAAAATGAATTATCGCGGACACGTTCTTACTTGACAAACTGTATATATCTTGCATACACATTTTTAAGGAAATGCATATTTATTTTGTTTGTGTTTCTAGGTATGAGTTAGTCGCCCCCCTGTTGTGATCGAAGTACGTTCCTTTCTGAAATCGTAAAATTGTCAAGATGGGGATAAAATACTTAAGAAAAAGTATTGTTGGATCCCTCACATCATTTTTGGATTGAACTGAAATCTTGCATAAAGTGCGGTTTGTAGAAAAGCGGCATTATTTCTCGTTAAATTCTTCGTTACGTTACTAATCTATTAATAGTAAAACTCAATCTGAAAGCACACGTAAGCAGCAACGCCAAAATAACAGGGTGTTACTTTTGCAACACACCATTAAGCCATAATTTATAACCTGATTTATATGCCCATATCTTTCACTGACGGTTTGAAAGTGTTGATAAAAAGGCTTTTATTGCACCTTGCACGCGTCTGAAAAACTATACGAGGTGTTGAATATTGCGTGCTCGAACACTTTTAAGGAAAGTGTAGGGGTTGGGATTGCTTATTAGAGTTCTAAGACCTTTTTTGTAATTTAAAAGGTTTTTGATGTATGTTTAATCTACAAGAAAATTGCATGCAATTTTAATTGAATAGCACTATGAAACAAATAATTGAGGAACGAAACTCATAGTATGGCCATATAAGCGAATAGAAGACTACCAAAACTGAAGTAGCAACCGCAAGAAAGCGGAAAGAGTGGAACACCTAGAACTTCATAAGGAATCAAAGTTAGAAAGAATAATTTACGGATAGGATGATATAGAAAGCGGAGATCGGACAACGACAAGAGATACTATAAATTAATGCATGAATACAAAAAAATTTACATTCTGTAAATCCTATCCATGCTCATGGCTCTCATGGTATTGGATGGGATTCACGGAGACAATTTTTTTGATAGAAAAAGGGTATATAACTAAATATTACGGATACGAGACAGATCGCGTGAGGTCGAGTGGACGCATGACTTGAGTGGCCAGGTCTATGATTTGATCTAGGCTAGTGGGGGAATGACTACGCGTCTCGGGAGGGATTGAAAAATAAGAGAACAATGGATAGACTGCTGAAATATAGACTTTGTCTGTTTTCAGCACTTTTACATTAAATTACAAAATAAACTTTTTATACTTAATACTACACCTCCTGAAAATTTGAACTGAATGGTAGACAAAATAGTACTCTAGATATTTGCACTTTAATTCCCAACATTTATCACTAAAAAAATTAGACTAGCTGATAGCAACATATTTTTGAACCAGAATTTCGCAAAAGAGCCATTGATAAAATTAAAACAGCCTTAAAACAAAACAAATATCCAGACAATTTCATAAATAGTCTTTTCAAAAAAGATTCTTACAAATATTATAACAACAACCAAACACGAATAATCGAAAGCACCAAACCAAAAATCGAAACTATATGCCTTAGAGCCCCATGCTCTCCAGAAAACTTCAAAATATTTTTTAAAAACAAAACATAACTATTAGCAATAAAGATCACCTTCACAAGATTTCAGAAAATTGAAATCAAATAAATCAAAAAATAAAAAAAAGATACTTTATTTATGAGATTCCATGTAAAGACTGTAATAGCGTATATATTGGTCAGGCTAGTCCACATATAAAAAATATAATAAATGGTCATAAATACGATAATAAAAACCAAAAATATACAATGTCAGAAATATTTGAAATGACAGAATAAAAAAAAACACAATTAATGCAAAACAGATAGTAAACAACTCGGTAAAATATATTATAACATCTTACAATAAAAAAAATGATACCTTATAGATTTCACCTTCACAATCTCCACAACAGTATACACCCCTTAAATTAGTGAAAAGACCAAAACCAGTAAACCTTAGCTAATCCTTTTTAAAAATTCAAAATTTCAATAATTGTGCATAGTACACGGTCCCCTGCAGTTGTGAGTGATAAAAATGCAATTTTCTTTCCTGAATTGATGGTTTCCCTAAAACTGACATTTGATAACATCTTTATTCTAAGAAAGGCACATTTTTGTCGAAATCTAAATAAACTATGATCATATTAATGTATTTTTGTTATCTACAGACTACAAACCTCAACAATCAATCACCAAATAAATAAATATATATATATATATATATATATATATATATATATATATATATATATATATATATATATATATATATGTATGTATATGTATATATATATATATATATATATATATATATATATATATATACATATATATATATATATATATATATATATATATATATATATATATACGTGTATATATATATATATATATATATATATATATATATATATATATATATATATATATATATATATATATAATGTTACTTTGATCCTTGGATTAAAACATTTCCGTTTGATCTATTGCGATAAATGTGAGAGTATTAAACAAATCTCCACATACTTACTTTAAAAAATTGGAAAAATGATATACCTAGCAAACGTGCAGATCTAAAATACACTTAATTTGATTATCTCACACTAGAGAACACAATCCACTTTATGGTAAAACATTATTAAAAAGACATAAAAATTTCCCTGAGATATATATACAAAAAATGTATTTAATAATTGAAAAATTAATCCTGTTTTTAGAATCACATCAGTCAAACTACGTGGTCTCTGCCGACATACAATAAAGAAGGTATTACAAAAAAAATAATAATATATAAATAAAAATAAACCTTTTTTGTGATTTGTTTTTATGATATTTAATATTATTTATTATGAAGTTAAAAAAATATATTTTTCGTCGTCTAAAACCTCTAAGGTCTAAAAAAATTTTGGGGGGTTATTTTTTTATGAATACGATACGTTACTCTGTAATCAGACCTCAATCCCTTCCATAAAGTATTTTTAAATTTCGGATGATTGTAGCTTCTACTTGATGGAAATTCACTATAAATGTATAATAAAAAACTTTTTTAGTCATTTTTCACTAGTGGAAATTGACTAAAAACAGCCTTTTATTATATATTTAAAATATTTTTGTTAAAATTGAAAATAATGGAAAAACAAGGACACTGAAATAAAAGTATATTACGACATACACGCCATCGCCCTTTTAGTCCCCTACCTCATCCCATTGATCCGTATATATTTTAATTGAGGAAAATTATTTTATATATTTCAATCAAAAACTACGAAACATTTTCATATTACTATCGAAAAAGTACAATGACACTCACCCCTTCCTTTCAATTTCTTCTCATGTTAACGATGAAAATAATGAAGAGCATTGTAGTTTCAGATCTTTGACTAAAAAAAATCCGAAAAAGATCTATAACATGATAAATACGCGGTCCCCCTTCTATTTACCTTCACCACCCTTTTGCCACCTTATATGTTTTATTACAAATGATTATGTTTAAGATTTGCTCATTCTCTTATCCAATAATCCTCGAAAATTTTTCATAATATTATTGAAACAAGACAAGATTCTCTCATCTTTTCCACCCTCCTCCCTTATTAAAATTGCAAATCAGTCTAATAACACTGAAAACGACATATGGCACGATATATATGAGGAAATTCTTTAAAAATACTATTGAAACTATACAATATTTAACCACCACTACCTATTTCACCCTCTTTTTGAGTTAAAATTGAAAATAATGAAAAACTATCCTAACTTTTGAACTCATCGACTCCAAAATCCTTAAAAAGGACTAATTTCCTGTTATGTGTTATATTTTACTATAAATATTTATACAAAATATTTGTTGATTATCTCCACAAAAACTACTAAAAATTATCATATTAATATTAGAACCATATAAAATTTATCAAGCCCTGTCACCTCCTTCGTCTCTCTCAAAGACTATAGGCTTACTCCTTTAATTAGGTATGGTGTCTATACAAAGTTTGATATTGATATCTCATTTCTGTCGAAAGTTACCGTGTCAATAAGCCGACAGACAAATAGACTGACGGAAATACGTGACTGTTTTTCGTGATCTAGGAACCCTAAAACGTGAAGATAAGTAAAAATTTCGCAACGAAAGCAAAAACGTTCCCAAATCTAACGTGTTTTGAAAATTGGTTGACTAGATCGACGACTAAAGAAACGATAAAGTGTATAATAAGTAAGATTTTCAAAATTTTGAAGATTACTTGGTTCTCTGGCTTTTACAAGATCATTAAAAGACCTGAACTAACTTAACAAAGAACATAGTTTTCGTTAACAGAGAACAAAGTAAATAATATCATATTCATAATTAATAGCTGAGTGTTTTCTAAATTTATATTTTAATAAGTTACGTATAACCACATATACAGTCTGCCGAGTAAGAACGTGTCCGAGATAATTCATTTTTGGTAGATGCGATTCTAGCGATTCAACAAAACATTGGTAAAGGTTTGTCTACGACACATTTTAGTAAAAGCATCAGTCGATTCCGAACTTTAGTCGAAATCACGTAAAATCCAAAATGAGTCACTTGTTTGCGTCGCAGTTCAAGGTAGTCTTTCTTTGTTCCCATCCAAAGAGGCCTGAAATAACACATTTCGAGGCCACTAATTATATTAAAAATTCGGTATCGTTTGTGAAGAAGTGGGTAAATCATTTTAAAGAGATGAAAAATGTCGACGACTTGCCAAAACGTAGCTCAGTACACAAAGTCACTCTGAAAGTCGAAAAACGTGTCTTTGTTTTCACAGGACCCGAAATTGACGCTGCGTCAAATCGGGTTTAAATGTCTCCCGTGAGACCATTCGAATCTTCGCCTTCATGATGTTAACTTCCGAAGCACGTTAAAGAAAACCTTCTCTGAGCGAAAATCACGTCGCGAAGCGGCTCGCTTGGGCCCACAACAAGACTCTAGAGTGATCCTCACAATCGCCGGACGCCAACCTTATTGAAAACGTTTGGTCTATTGTAAAGAGAAAGCTCAGAGGAAAGACTCTGAGGACTTTAACTAAGTTGTCTCTCGAGATTCGAAAAATTTGCAGAGTATCTCGTCAACAGCATGCCTCAAAGATGCCAGGCGATTATTGATGCAGGAGGCGATGCGACAACTTACTAAGGTAATTGCGCCATTGTTAGCACATCAAAAAATACATTAGTGGCAAAAAATGTTCCCGAAACACATTTTTTCAGGAATACGAGCGGTCACGTTCTTACTTGACAGACTGTAACTTGCTATTAAAATTAATAAATATAAGTAGTAACACCGCACATTGGGACCGAATGCCGAAAAGGTGGCCATGGCCATAAACTGAATGTTAGATTTAGGGACTTTTCAGGCTCTAGGTATGTGAGTTGGTACCTGCGCTATTCGAAACGACCGGTTATAATAATCAAGTGTGCACATGTGGCTCTTGACACCTATTGTTGTAAGAGCGTCAAGTAAGCCAGATTCTGAGCTCGTCCTGTTTGAGTTAGACAGGCGGATTCAATTGCGCTCAAATGTTTTATATTTGAAGTTAATTTAATTTCGTGAAATGGATTTTTCGAATAAAAGTGAGTACATTTAAACGATATAAATTGATTACAATAAAATTTGATTATCATTTAATTATTGTAACGTTAAAAAATCACTTTTTTAGAACTTTCAGTTTCAAACGTCAAAATTAAAATATACATAAGTTAAAAGTCCCAAGAGATCCCACTGTCAAACAAATTTTGTCGTATTTTGTAACTATTTTTTGATAATATAGAAGCAAAATTAGCTGCCCGCACTTGCACATTTTTTTAAAATTAATTTTATGTAAAAAAGTAGGAATATGTTATATCTATCTTTATAATATATAATACTCAAATCCGTGTTAATTTTCATTTAACACCAGTTAACTGAAAATAAATAGATCTATGTCATTAATTTCTGTAAATATAATCAATATATTAATTATAAATAACAATTAACAATAATTGTAAAAGGAATTTAAACCTGACTTCTGCTTCGACAGGAAATTTTAATTCATTGTTTATCTGTTTAAGAGATAATTATTTTCTTATCTAAAAAAACGATGTATTTTAATAGATAAGAAAAAAGAACTACAAATAGATAATCAACGAAATAAGATAATTAAGATATATAGCGACATTTCGATCTCTATTTGTTTTGGAATCTTCTTCAGGCAGAAAATAAAAGTCGTTTAATATCCATTGCATTACAGCACGCAAATAGGAGTACATAAACGAAAAAATATAAATAAAACATAATAAGTAATAATTCAATGAATAGTCAATAAACAGACCATACAAAACACAAACTTTCTTATACAATTATAAATCTTGGATGATTTTATATTCGTTTTTTCTTCCAATAATTAACAATACATGAATAATTAATAATTATTCATTATTATATTGTCTATAATACATTAAACAATAAATGTACAATAGACAAAAATAAATGCGTCATCGGTGTCAATTTAAACAGCTGTTTCTTTATATTAAAGTGCACAGAACAAAACAGATAAAATAACCGGTCAAGTGAGTTGAACTTGCGCAATTAGTGTTCCGTACGTTGATTGCTTTTAAAATAAAAAATTTTGTAACGGAGGTATAAAATGATCAGTGACTTCATAAAACACACCCCAAATAAGTTTCCAACAAAGTTTGTTTCCAATCTTTACTGAAAATTGATGACGTTGAAATTTTTGTTTTTTTTTATATACCAGATAAATTATTAAAGGTAATGCACTCGTGATAATTTTCGTTCAATCTACACCCCGTGGAGAATATTCCAGAACTTTTTGATAAGTACTTTTCGAGATAAGGGTGGACAGCGATTTTTCGCGATTTTTTAAAAATAATACAAAAAAAGTGTACATTATATATATATTTTTTACTCGTGTTTTCACAAGCTTTCATTTGACACCACACGCAATTGCCTAGTAAAAATTTTTTTTTTTCACTTCCGGTTTCTCCCCCCAAAACTAACCCCTTAAGTTAAAATTTAACTTTCAAAACTACATGGCTCTAATGAGGCCATCAATTCCTATATTACTACAAAATTTCAACTTTCTATGACAAATAGTTTCGGAGACCATCTGGTGTGACAGACGGACAGACAGACAGACGGACAGACAGCCACCGAAGTCATCTAATAAGTGTTCCGTACGGAACACTAAAAATGTTGAAAGAAATATAATTTTGACAAAAACATTGTCTTCTTTTTACAAATCGTTTCGTGTAACAAAAAACGTTAATAAATGAATGTTTAAATTATTTACAGATTATTCTGCACAAATATCATTAAAAAGGAAAGAAGAGGCGAAGATAAACAAAAAATCGAAACTCGAAGAAATAACATTCAAAAAGGTCTTCGTCAACAACTGGGCCTCTTGATAGATCAGCCGAAACAGGGATACGAAAGTACAAATGACGGAAATAGTGCGCCTCGTTTCTTCGAAAATTCGACAATTACGACAACAATAACTGGACGTTGTATTACAAGTTATTACTTGCGACTTCGATATTGATGTTCCGAGGTATGAGGAATACTGCCTAGAAACAGATCGTTTTATGTAAGTTTATATCCCTGGTTTTACATACCAACTACAGTTCACAAGGTTTTGATTCACAGCGGACGCATTATTCAAGCTTTGATTTTACCAATCGGAAAAATGTCTGAAGAGGTCCAAGAATCTTGTAACAAATCTATAAAAAAATATCGGCAGGACTTTGGGCGGAAATGTAGTCGTGTTAAAAATATGGAAGATGTATTTCAGAGACTTTTGATATCATCAGACCCGCTAATATCAATCCTGCGGAAATTACCAGTAAAAAAATTGAAAACGTTGAACTCTGAAGCTGTACAGCTACTAAAAGCTCCCAGTTCTAAGATTCATTGCAGTGATGATGAATCAGCATATTTATCAGATGAAAAATATTGATGCATTTTCTTATAATAACCATTTTTATATAGTTTACATTGTGATTATATATTAATAACACAGTTTCACTTTAAAACATTAACTTATTTTTTTCAATCCGCCATATTGGATCCTCCATTTTATTTTTGAAATTTTTAATTTCAGATTCTTCATCAGCTACCTAGAAAAGCCCTATAATCGAAATGTCATGCAAATATAACAATTGTTATAAATTTTGTCCGCCATATTGGAACCGCCATTATGTTATTTACATTTTTTATGTCAGATTCTTAATCAGCGACCTCAAGAAACCAAATATATAAATTTTCATACAATTTGGACAACACCTTCATATTTTGGCCAATTTTTCGGTTTTAGTCCCAATGTGCACCGGTACATTTTTAAGATGAGTTTTACTACAAAATAACTGGCGATTCTTCAGTTTTTTTAGCAGTATTGAACGGAAGTGAAACAAGGTCACTTATGCAATTTACCCCACTGTTTTCTATTGTCTTTGCCATTTTCATAAATGACATGATTCGTTTCCTCTTGGATAGAAAATGTTTTCAGTCGTAATCACCCGTCTAGCAGAAAATAACGACATGGCTTTCAGCGTGATATCAGACTTGTTGAAATTAATGTGGCAAGTTTTCAGTACATTTCGATATAATTCTGATTAGTACCATCTTAACAAATTGACCAATATAAAAACCGAAAGCAGTATATCTTGATTACCAAAATTCTTATATTGAAGCTACCAATGAAAGGATTATATAGGGCACGAAACCTTACATAAATTTTAATTCATTCCGGACAATATCCAATCCAAATCAATTAGAGTTATGGCAACCGAAGCGATATAAATCAATTATGGTTAATAAGTAATTGGAATGGGAAAGGCGATGGCCAAGAATTATGACCAATAGAGTACGGCCCGCGCCCATTTTCTCATATTTTTCGAAATTAATTGTTCGTTGTAGGGAAAGCGGGTGTTCTGAACACGCTATACCGATAAATCAATTATAGGTTTTCTAGTTACAACTTGAGCTTTAAGTTATGAATTAGAAAACAGATAGACGAGCCCTCTGACCTTAAGCGATAAATAGGGTTATGTTACATGGTAACAAGTATGTACACAGGGTGTTTCAAACTAAAGCTGCACAGCTGTTAACTTATTTGTTATTCTTTTAATGAAACTAGCTTTTTGTAGACAAAAAATAAAAAAGGTTGCAGGATGCTATCGATTTTTTAAGGTCTTTCTACATTATACCATCAGAAGATATTTTATCGTAAAAAGAGAACTTTCCCTTCCAATTTCCAATTCTTTATTTTCGTAGTTTTCCCTTTTCTGTGCAATCTTCTTCTTTTATTTACAAGTTTCTTCAGTTAAGATGTGGTTATATAGCCGTGTTAATGTATTTGAGCTAGGAATTATTCTTTGGCTTGTATATTCCTATTGTACTTGCCTTTTGTTATAACTGGTTTAAATGAATGTTTCGTATATATCTTGTTTTCACTCTTCGATAATACCATATATATATATATATATATATATATATATATATATATATATATATATATATATATATATATATATATATATATATATATATATATATATATATATATATATATATATATATATATATATATATATATATATATATATATATATATATATATATATATATATATATATATATATATATATATATATATATATATATATATATATATATATATATATATATATATATATATACGAGGCTGGTTTGAAAAGTCCGAGAGATGGCACCACCGGCGCGTATCGAGGTCATGTTTAGTTAGTAGCATCTCTTGAATGAACGCACACCAAGTTTCAGCCATATTGGTCTATTTCTTTGTGTTTGGCATTCGTGTGAATCAAGGAAGTCGAGTGATTTTCAAGAAATGGACGAAAAAGAATTTCGTGTGGTGATTAAACATTACTTTATGAAAGGCAAAGAGCCTCAGGAGACTAAAGAGAAGCTTGATAAACATTATGGTGACTCTGCACGATTAGAACAGTTTATAAGTGGTTTCAAAATTTTCGGACTGGCCATATGGGCACAAGTGACGCTGAACGTTCTGGACGGCCTGTGGAGGTTACGACTCCAGAAATCATTGATCAAATCCATGATATGGTGATGGATCACAGAAGAGTTAAGGTGCGTGAGATTGCTAGTGCTGTGGGCATCTCGACTGAACGGGTACATAATATTTTGCAAACAACAATCTAAACAATGAGTTACCAAGGGGGAATCTGCACCAAAAAAGGCGAAGATCGTTCCTTCGGCCGGAAAGGTTATGGCGACTGTCTTTTGGGATTCGCAAGGGATAATCTTTATCGACTATCTGGAAAAGGGTAAAACTATTACAGGTGAATATTACTCATCGTTATTGGGCCGTTTGAAAACCGAGCTGCAAGAAAAACGCCCGCGATTGGCCCACAAGAAAGTCCTTTTCCATCACGTCAACGCACCAGCACACACCTCAGCAGTTGTGGTCGCAAAATTAATGGAAATAGGATTCCAACTCGTTTCACATCCCCCCTATTCTCCAGACTTGGCTCCCTCGGACTACTATGTTATTTGTTCCCCAATTTGAAGAAATGGCTGGCGGGACAAAGATTTTATTCAAACGAGGAGGTGATTGCAGACACTAATGGATATTTTACAGACTTGGACAAATCCTATTATTCGGAAGGGATCATCAAACTAGAACATCGTTGGACGAAGTGTATAAGCCTAAAAGGAGACTATGTCGAAAAATAGAAAAGGTTTACCCCAAACACATAAGTAGTTTTTATTTTTGCACGGACTTTTCAAACCAGTCTCGTATATATATATATATATATATATATATATATATATATATATATATATATATATATATATATATATATATATATATAAATTAATATTTTGTTTAAATTTACTACTAACTTAAACAAATGTCTTTAGTGTCAAACGTGTTTAGCAAGCAAAGTTGTAAAAAAAATTGTTTTCTTCCTTATTTTGGGGAATAACTCCATAAAAAAATATACTGGCGTTTTTAGAAGTAATACATATACATTCTTTAATAAAAAAAAAAACTGCCAAGTGCAAGTCGGATTTGCACAATTAATTTTGAGTACGTTGATTGCTTTTAAAATAATTTTTTTTTACGGAAGTATAAAATGATCAATAACGTCACAAAACACACCCCAAATGACTTTTCAACAAAGTTTGTTTCCGATCTTTTTTGAAAACTGAAGACCTTGAATTTTTTGTTTTTTTTTTTATGTACCAGATAAACTATTAAAGGTAATCAACTCGTAATAATTTTCGTTCAATCTACACCATATGGAGAATATTCTAGAGTTTTTTCAAAATTTTTAGATCAGTGCTTTTCGAGACAAGGGTGGACAGCGATTTTTGGCAATTGTTTAAAAATAATACAAAGAATAGTGTGCACGAGTATTACATTAAATATATTTTTGAACACCACTTAAAAACTGTTACCAAAAACTGTGCGAGTGCACTAACACCAGTTTTCTGTAGACTTTTCAACCTATCCTACGGAAAGGGTATATTTCCTTCCCGCTGTGCCACAGTTCAACCGATACCTAAAAAAGGCAAGAAGCTCTTGCCAAATAACTACCGATCAGTTGCACTGCTTTCAATAATATCGAAAGTCATGGAAAATGCTATCAATCAGCATCTTCTAAAATATCTTGAACGATTCAACATTATTAGCGATCACCAATATGGCTTTCGTAAACATAGATCAACAGGAGATCTTCTGAATTATGTAACACATGTTTGGAACAACGCAATTGAACACTTTGGAGAATCTCGAGCGGTTGCTCTTGACATATCCAAGGCATTGGACCGTGTTTGGCACGATGAACTATTGGCTTAACTACGGTCTTATGGTATGTCTGAAAAGTTCTGTTTGTGGCTCTCATATTTCCTCAGAGAGCCACCTTCACTATCAACGCCGTTGTGCCCCAAGGCTCCATACTATCTCCTACTCTCTTTCTCATTTGCATTAACGTTCTGCTGGAAATGACCGGAAACCCAATTTACAGCTGTGCAGATGAGAGTACGCTTATCTCTTCATTCACTTTGAACGCTCGGACATCGGCTACTCAGACGAATATTCGCAGACAGCGGGAAGTCGTTCAACTTAATAAAGAAATGAAAGAAGTGGAATTTAACGCTACAAAAACCTAGGCGGCAGTTTTTTCTAAAAAAGTTAACGTTACTGAACCCGACATAGTTATGGCGGCGCACTCCATTCCTCTAGTATCGTCACTCAATTTGTTGGGCATTAATTGAGAGCAAATATGTCCTGGCATGAACATGTCGCAGGCATAGCAAGGAGAGCTTCTCAAAAGTTAGGAATATTATTTCGAACCAGAAAGCTTTACACTCCACAACAACTGTTAATTCTTTACAAAGCTTAAATTCGACCAACTATGTAATACTGCTCCCATGTTCGGGGCTCCGCTCCCAAACATACGTTGCATTTGTTGGATTCTATTCAGAGAAGAGCTGTTCGTCTGACTGGAGACCCGGAACTAACCGGCGGCCTTGATTCGCTGGGACATCGAAGAACGGTTGGCGACTTGAGCCTATTCTACAAGTATTTTCATGGAAAGCGTTCGAAGGATGTAGCCCGCTTAATTCCTCCCAGAGTGGTGCATATTAGAAATACACGTCGCGCTAATACTTCACATCCGTATGAGGTTCAGCTTGTTACTCCTCGTACAAAGCTTTTCAAGCAGTCTTTTATATGGAGAACATCATCCCTTTGAAATAATTTGCCCAGGACTGTGTTTCCCACCGAGAACAACGTGAATCGCTTTTTCCGCACATGTGTCGCTCCTGTAGCGTTTTAGGGACGTGTGCTAGACCCATAAAAAAAACTACACATTTGTCGCCCCACTCGATGACCTGGTAAATTTTATTTTCCACTTCCGATTTCACCCAGGAAAACTAAACCTTTAAGTCAAAATTTAACATTCAAAACTACATAGCCCTGATAGGGACATCAGTTCTTATATTAGTACCAATTACGTCAAATAGTTTCGGAGAAAATCGGGTGTGACAGACGAACAAATAGACGGACAGACGAACATACAGACAGACAGACGGACATACACCTAAGTGATCTTATAAGTGTTCCGTATGGAACACTAAAAACGCTACAGTTTCTCTACTTAACATTTTTTCTCCTCAAATTAGCCAGTTAAAGGGATGGGGGAACTAAGACAAGGACGTGTTAAACCTTTGTTTATACAATTGTTCCTATGAACGTTATTTTCATATTAATAATAACAGATCATTAATAATTCCAGTGTTAATAACTGCACAGTTACTAAAATAAGTGACTGATGTTGTTTGGCAAATCAGTGACCTCTGATATTCACTCTGACCAGTCAATTTAATGTAATTGACTATTGGCCATATATCAACAGCCTGGCCCAACCCAACACTTGCAGAAGGTCTATAAATAATGGATTTTCTTTATCTACGGGAGTAAGAAAAGATTATTCAGTAGCGTACGGAATATTTAATGAAGACATCATTGATATAGAATTACTGAATTTTGAGGAAAAAAAACAGTAGAATTCTTGACTAATTTTAAAAAACCGGTTAAGTGCAAGTTGGACTTGCTCAATTAGTGTTCCGCGCGTTAATTCCTTTTAAAATAAAAATTTTTGTTACAGAGGTATAAAATGATCAATGACTTCACAAAACACACCCTAAATTAGTTTTCAACAATTTTTTTCCGATCTCTACTGAAAACTGACGACCTTGAATTTTTTTATATACCAGATAAATTATTAAAAATAATGCACTCGTGACAATTTTCGTTCAATCTACACCCTGTGGAGAATATTTCAAAATTTTTTCAAAATATTTTGATCAAAACTTTTTGAGATAAGGTAGGGAGAGCGATTTTTCGTTATTTTTTAAAAAATAATACAAAGAAAAGTGCGCGCAAGTATTACATTATATATATTTTTGAACTCGTGTTTTTAGACGGACGGACAGACAGACGGACAGACACCGAAGTGATCTTATAAGTGTTCCGTACGAAACACTAAAAATATTCGCCACATTTTTAGAAGAAACAACCTAGCGAAATGCCCCAGCGGATGGTTTGCTGCGAACAACACGATTAGGCAACAAAATCAACTGTAGTCGACAAAATACTAGAAGCAAAAAAATGAAAACCCACCTTTTAATTTTTGAAAAAATGACCGATTTTTGAGAGTTCGAAGGAATTTTGCTTATTTATTATATACAGTGACAGGCAGAAAAAGTGAAGATGTGGGATTCTTCTTTATTACTAAAGTCAGAAAAAAAGTGAACTTGTAGGTGGATTCTGAAAACCTGAAAACCAGAAAATGATTTTGCAGAGCCGATCGTCATTTGTCATTTGATGGGAAATTTGACTTTTCTAAGTTTAAAGTCCAAAAGTCACTTTGTTTACTAAATTATCGAAAACATTTTTTAAGAAAAAGTGTTTAGAATTGTATTTTATTAGAGTATGAAAAATTTTTGATTTTAGATTGATCGAATTATCAGATTCTGACCAATAAAAATGTGATCACAAGAAGATTTTTATTTTTAGAATTTGAAATACATTGGTTAGGTTGATAGTAGATTTTTAAAATTTCTTTGTTGATTCCAAGCCACATTTTACTTCTTTCACAACCAGTTATAAAAAATGTTGATTTTCATAAAACCGCAACTGTCGCACAGACAATTATCGAATAGTGTACCCTATAGTATACAGTTTGAAGTTTTTGTGTTCTTAAGGACACTCTCGTTGTTGTTACCTATACTGTTTTACTTAAATGTACTCCTTTTTTTATTGGACTTTGTCACAGCACCGATATTATTCATACTTTTTTATTGAGGTTCACGAGCAGCTACCTAATAAAAAAAAGCTTGTAAAAGGGGCCCAGTGTCTAGTCCTATGCTTTCAAATATTCTTCACTTATTCTTTTTATAAAAAGATTACCATGCACTGGTATAATGTAGAAGTTATAACGCAATGATAAAACCAAAAATTTTACAAACCGAATCACAATATTTTAAAAATTCGAACTTAAAATCTTAGTTTTGGAAAAAAAATAAATAGGATATTTTGAGTTACAATTTTGTTACAAAAAAAACGAATTGTTTACGAATCTAATTCTTTTAAAACATGTCTTTTTTACGGAAATATTACAATTTTTTAATTTCTGATTGATAAAACATAACTTAATAAATGTACCAATCTAATTTCAAATTCTAAAATTAAAAATTTTTTTTTGATCATATTAGTCAAAAACTGAAAAATACCATCCAATCCACCTAAAATTTTGCATACTACTATAAAATGAAATCTGAAACGTTTTTTCCTAATAAATTTTTTCGATATTTTAACAAGTAGAACGACTTTTGGACTTTAAACTTTGCAAAATTCAAATGTCCTATTAAACGACAAATGGCAATCGGCACTACAAAATTATTTTTAGTGTTCTGTACGGAACTCTTATAAGATTACTTCGGTGTCTGTCTGTCTGTCCGTCTGTCTGTCCGTCTGTCCGTCTGTCTGTCTGTCTATCACACCCGATTTTCTACGAAACTATTTGTCATAGAAAGTTGAAATTTGGTAATAATATAGGAATTGATAGCCTCATCAAAGCCGTGTAGTTTTGAAAGTTAAATTTTGACTTAAGGGATTAGTTTTGGGGAGGTGAAATCAGAAGTGAAAAAAAATTTTTTTTACTAGGTCATCGAGTGTGGTGTCAAATGAGAGCTCGTGAAAACACGAGTTAAAAATATATATATAATGTAGTACTTGGACTCACTTGTCTTTGTATTATTTTTAAAAAGTCGCGAAAATTCGCTGTCCCCCCACCTTATCTCCAAAAGTACTGATCAAAAAATTTTGAAAAAATTCTGGAATGCTTTCCAAGGGTGTAAATTGAAAGAAAATTATCACGAGTGCATTACCTTTAATAATTTATTTGGTATTTAAAAAAAAAACTAAAATTTCAAGGTCATCAGTTTTCAGTAAAGATTGGACATAAACTTTGTTGAAAACTCCTTTGGATTGTATTTTGCGAAGTCACTGATCATTTTATATAACCGTAACAAAATTTTTTATTTTAAAAACACTCAATGTACGGAACACTAATTGTGCAAGTTCAGCTTGCACTTGACCGGTTATTTAGGTTTCAAGTGATGCAGAATGCACTTATAAACTCACTTTTCTTCTAAATTTAATACTAAAAAATCACATATATGGCAAACTTTCTGTCTGTCATTGTATATGATGAATTGAAACCGGCAAGCGCAAGTCGGACACACAGTTAGTATTCCGTGCGGTGAATGCTTTTACAATAAAATTTTTTGTTACGGAGATACGAGTATGATGTATGACTTCATAAAGCACACCCCAAATGAATTTTCAATTTCGTTTCCGATTTGTTTTTATATACGAGATAAATTATTAACTCGTACTAATTTTCATTCAATCTACACCTTATGGAGGATATTCCAGAATTTTTTCGAAATTTTTTGATTAGTCCTCTTAGAGATAGAATTGTGGCACCGCGATTTTTGGCAATTTTTAGCTTTCATTTGACATCCCGCTCGATGACCGTAAAAAAATTGTTCTTTTTAATATACCAGTTAAATTACCAAAAGTCACTCATGATAATTTTCGTTCAATCCACATTTTATAGAGAATATTCCAGAATTTTTTCGCAATTTTCTGACTCCCGCTTTTAGAGATAGGGTTGGAGACAGATTTTTGGCAATTTTTCTCCAATATAATAAAGAAAAGTATCCGCGCATATGTATTTTCACAAGCTTTCATTTGACACGCTCCTCGATGACCTTAAAAAACATTTCCTCAATCCCAAAAACTAACCCCCGTAAGTCAAAATTTAACTTTCAAAACATCACGGCTGTGATTGGGCCATTATATTTGTGACAAATTTCAATTTTCTATGTCAAATAGTTTCGGAGAAAATCAGGTGTGACAGACAGATAGATATGGACACTAAAGTGATCTCATAATTGTTCCGTACGGAAAACTGAAATGGATAGACGGTGATCGTGTAGAAAAATATATATTTTTTCAAGCTCTGACAGTTTTTCGTCATAGCTAGGTAGACCTCTTAATAAACACCCTCGTATCTAAAGATTTGTCACTTTTTCAACGACCCTTGTTTTTATTAAATACAAATCGTAGAAGCCACGCGGTTGCAGACGCGGGCATATGTAGATATTGTATAAATTTATAGGCCACCGTATATAGCAGTAATTTAAAAAAGAGGATAAAATATAATGGAAGTAAATACAATTAATATGATGTATTTAGTTAATATAAATGAGTAGGTTGTTCATAAAGAGCCTAATATGTTATATTAATGTTAGAACAAGAAAAATAGTAATGGGAACCGGCCTTTTATATAAATTATGGCATGTTTGCTGTAATGTTGCCATTTGAAAGATTAATTACAAACATATATGATTGATGGAACATCGAGATATTATTATCAACATTGTATCTATCGTGAGTTACAAATGGGAGTGGATCAGAGGCGTAATAACGGTAAAGTACTATTCCGAAAAGGATATAAGTGATAAACTGAAGATCAAATATCGAACGAATTATTCTTTTATGGATGATAAATACTCCGCAAATGTCCATTGCTTGGTTCCAAATTACTTCATTCAAAAAAATCGGTAAAATGCTACTAAATTTGCCTATATCACACTTCTTCTTCCAGTGCCCTATCCGTTTCGGATATTGGCTATTAACATGGCAATCCTGACCTTATTTACGGCGCTTGGAAACAGCTGAACAGACGAAAGTCCGTCTTAACTAATTTAACCAAGAATGTCTTCTTCTCCTGGGACCCAGTCTGCTATCTATCTTTTCCTGTATTACAAGCTGCAAGAGACGGTATTTATTATATTTCATGACGTGGCCAATATATTCAAGTTTTCGCTTTTTAACTGTGAGTGCTATTTCTTTGTCATTTCCTGTTTGGCACAGAACTTCTAAATTGGTGATATGTTCGGACCACGAAATCTTCAGACTTCGGCAGTACAGCCACATTTCAAAGGCTTCAACTTCTTTCATTAGTGTTTCCGTCATAGTCCACGATTCTACACCATATAGCAAAGCAAGGAATACGTAACACTTGGCTAATCTAATTTTTAGTCGGAGTGACAAATCATTGCATGTAAATAGTCTTCTCATACATACCATGCTCGAGCTTTTTCTTTGCATTAACCACTGTCCTCAAGAATATATACATCCCATCAAAAACATAAAATGTAAAAAAATGCGAAGTCTCGCAACACAGTCCTTCCACCACAAAAAGTTGTGAGATCTCATGTAAACCAAGTCAGTTATTTTAGTTAGTATCTATGGAAGCACCTATTCAACAACTTTGTCATAAATTGTTATCTATATAGTTACCTACCAATATTTATAGTGACCGTATCAATATTAGACATCTTTACTTCTATAATAAATATAATGACTTGGCAATCGCACGGCAACATAATCACATAAGAATAATCTACTATTTCGATTGCTAAGTAAGTCTAAACAGTGCACTTAAGAATAAAGTATTTTAAATAGTATGTGTGTAATGTGATTATGTTGCCTTGCGATTGACAAGTCATTATATTTATTATAGAAGTGAAGATGTCTAATATTGATACGGTCACTATAAATATTGGTAGGTAACTAAATAGATAACAATTTATGACAAAGTTGTTGAATAAGTGCTTCCATAGATACTAACTAAAATAACTGACTTGGTTTTACATGAGATCTCACAACTTTTTGTGGTGGAAGGACTACGTTGCGAGACTTGGCATTTTTTTGCATTCCATGTTTTTGATGGGATCTCATTTCTTTTCGTAGGTAGTCCTCTTTTTTTCCTTGTACGTCAGCTATGGATTTTCTTAAAACCCACTCCCTATCTCTATTGGTTTTTTTAACAAGTCTGGACGATAAGTGCTTCTAAGTCGATTATATTCAACGATTGCGGACTCCTGAGTTTTGATACTACCGAAGTCGACATTAATTAGATGTAATCTGCCCAGACTTGTCACTCTCGAAAGTGCCACGTATGCCTGACCGCACGTGAACACTGAAGAACCGATGTCCATCAGTGCACTGTTAAGACTTAGCCCCTGACTTTTGTGTATGGTAATAGCATATATACATATCGAAAACTGTTCGAGACGAACATAAGCTCTATTAATAATTTCAAATTTAGTTTTGACTGGACCAAGCTCGTAAAAATGTTCATTATTAAATGTAATATGTATTTTTTTTATTTTATTTGTATTTTCAGCATCAACCTTTACTCCTTGTACTATACCGATAGAACCGTTGACTAAGGCAAGACTCACGTCAATATTTCGTCTTAACGTGACTTTTGCTCCTATTTTAATAACTATATTCTCTTCTAGCCCTGCTGTCATGGAAGCATCATCTTCACACTTTTTTATAATTAAAATATACTTAAAGTATTTCACTTAACGATTTTTTAATTACACGAAGTAGGTAAGTATTATTAAACGAATATATTTGATAAATGAAAATATTATTAAATATGCTATATTAATTAATAAATAATACAAATTATTCCTAATTACGGATTTTTTAGTGATTAATTAACTTTATACGACGTATTATTTACCAGGACTCACGGTTGACCTTGCATTATGCTATGTATGGCTGCGCGCTCTCCGCGCTTTATCTCAAAAATGGCTAAGCGTATAAAAAAATGTTTAAAACAAAATTTGTAGAGAATTTTATGCCCTACAATTTTTGTAATAGATGCAAATATCATTGAAACCATAGGAAGCGAAATATTTGCGAAAAACCGATTTTTGTGACCTTTGACCTTGAATATCTTAAGACACGGACACGAGATTTTATGAGACTTTTGAGACAACTTTTAGAATGCCAAAATAAAGGTTTATACAAGTTTACAGCTTATTATCTCTCATTCCGAGGTTGACCCTGTTTTTTGGCTTTAGTGACTGTACCATTTAGAAAACGGGACTGATATTTCGGAATGTTTCAGTTTTTCCTTCCTTTATAGGCTAAACACTAATTAAATTCAAAATTTGAAGTTTGTATGTCTGCTAGAAGTACCTTAGAATTTTGATGATCGGTGAGTGTGTCAGTGACAAAATTAAAGAACTTCGACTGGCGATAGTTCGTAAACTATAAGGTATAAATAGTAGGTAATTTAGGAATATAGCTAGTATAGTACGTCCTCTTGGTAACTGAAAATTCACACTTCTAGCTTTATCCATAACGAAGTTACAGGGGGGTCGAAAGTGCCGTGAGTGGCTTCGAGAAAAGGATGGTACGGCTGTGCTGTCTGCTCGACTTGGAGGAGGCACTCCCGTGGCTATTTAACTGAAGCTGTCTTGCTGCTTGTTGAGATTTGCTTATTATCACCCACTTGGCTGTAGATATATTTAGGTGGACATCATACCCTTCGCTAACCCTTTGCACCCTTTCAAGAAAGTTTTGAAGTTTATCGATGTTACTGGCCACCAAGACGGTGTCATCGGAGTTTCTTATGTTGGTAATCTTCTCCCCGTTTATTTTGAAGCCTCTGTTAACTCTTTGTGTGCCGGCCATCTGTCCCTTAAGGTTGCATCAGGATTCAAACACTATAAATATAATAATCTCTAAGAACGTTCGATTCTTCTATAGATACTTGTAAAATATTTTTCAGCCGTAAAATATTTTGAATATAGTTTTTCTATACTTTAAAATCATATGTACGAGGCTGGTTTGAAAAGTCCGTGCAAAAATAAAAACTACTTATGTGTTTGGGGTAAACCTTTTTTATTTCTCGACATAGTCTCCTTTTAGGCTTATACACTTCGTCCAACGATGTTCTAGTGTGTTGATCCCTTCCGAATAATAGGATTTGTCCAAGTCTGCAAAATATCCATTAGTGTCTGCAATCACCTCCTCGTTTGAATAAAATCTTTGTCCCGCCAGCCATTTCTTCAAATTGGGGAACAAATAGTAGTCCGAGGGAGCCAAGTCTGGAGAATAGGGGGGATGTGAAACGAGTTGGAATCCTATTTCCATTAATTTTGCGACCACAACTGCTGAGGTGTGTGCTGGTGCGTTGTCGTGATGGAAAAGGACTTTCTTGTGGGCCAATCGCGGGCGTTTTTCTTGCAGCTCGGTTTTCAAACGGTCCAATAACGATGAATAATATTCACCTGTAATAGTTTTACCCTTTTCCAGATAGTCGATGAGGATTAGCCCTTGCGAATCCCAAAAGACAGTCGCCATAACCTTTCCGGCCGAAGGAACGGTCTTCGCCTTTTTTGGTGCAGATTCCCCCTTGGTAACCCATTGTTTAGATTGTTGTTTGGTCTCAGGAGTATAGTAATGTATCCATGTTTCATCAACAGTGACGAAACGACGCTTAAAGTCCTCCGGATTCTTCTGGAACAGCTGCAAACCATCCTTGCAACACTTCACACGATTCCGTTTTTGGTCAAGCGTGAGCAATCGCGGCACCCATCTTGCGGATAGCTTTCTCATGTCCAAATGTTTATGCAAAATATTATGTACCCGTTCAGTCGAGATGCCCACAGCACTAGCAATCTCACGCACCTTAACTCTTCTGTCATCCATCACCATATCATGGATTTGATCAATGATTTCTGGAGTCGTAACCTCCACAGGCCGTTCAGAACGTTCAGCGTCACTTGTGCCCATATGGCCAGTCCGAAAATTTTGAAACCACTTATAAACTGTTCTAATCGAAGGTGCAGAGTCACCATAATGTTTATCAAGCTTCTCTTTAGTCTCCTGAGGCGTTTTGCCTTTCATAAAGTAATGTTTAATCACCACACGAAATTCTTTTTCGTCCATTTCTTGAAAATCACTCGACTTCCTTGATTCACACGAATGCCAAACACAAAGAAATAGACCAATATGGCTGAAACTTGGTGTGCGTTTATTCAAGAGATGCTACTAACTAAACATGACCTCGATACGCGCCGGTGGTGCCATCTCTCGGACTTTGCACGGACTTTTCAAACCAGCCTCGTAGTACTATAGTGGTGTACGTAATTTGTGTTTAAACATAAATCAGAATATATCTTTGAAACGGTTGGCTATACAAAAAAAGTCTAAGAACCTTTTTTATGTAGGATTTTATAAGCTAATAACTGTTTTCCTCAAAGAATTGATAATTGCGATATTTTCAAAAAACATTCACCCCTTTCACCCTCCACAAAAAAACACGGCTCAAATCAAGGGTACTTTTCAGGATATGTTTAGGACATCAAAGTAAAGGTCTTCACAAAAATTCAGTTTGGTCGGAATTTTTTAGAAGTTAGGCTTTTTCGTGACTAAATTTACTGGACTAACAGGGCAGCTTTTACTTTCTTCGGGGCGAATTCTCCGTTAGCCGTCCTCTGTTTCGACTGTTTCTTGGTTTCTGGTTGGTAATGGTAAATCTAAGTTTCATTTACAGTAATAAATACAGCAAAAACAGGGAGCTCTGCTTACTGAGCCCCGGGCTTTTAAAAATATTTAAATTACTATTGCTAATAAATAGCAAATACAACTCTGTTTATGCTTAAATACACACAAATCATATCAGTTAGTAACCAATGATACCTGAAGAAATACCTTTAAACATACAGGTAATATCAATGATTTTTCCAGTGAAAAATAATTTTTCATCAAACAGAGACCACCATCATTACCGTTATTATTGAAATAACCGTTATTAATATATTAAATATACTTATCCATTTATATACCTTATGTTTTAGCTTATTGCTATTAATGTAGATTGTTTATTGGTTGTAATATCGTACAGATAGTTTGTTGGTATGTAATTTTCTCGTTCGGTGCTTTTTACTGTTGGGAAAAATTGATGGGAAGGTTAGCCGTCATCGTTACGAGGAAAGTAGTAAGTTGGTATGTAAATGTTCTCTTTTCACTTTCGCGGCAGAGACACAAAATGGGATTTCTTTTAAGGCATCGCTAAGTAATACCCGTTCATAAGAGATTGCTACTTAAGTGCTTATGGCATAAAAATACTTTTAGACCTTTATAAGGAATTTAAAATTATTGAATGCAATCGTGTATTTGGCAACACTTATCTCATTAAGCGTTCTCGTCTGCTTTGGTCGAATGGATTGATCTGTTGTCAGATGTGGGTTGGTTTTACGATAAAATCCAGCTTTGCCTTTATCTATCTATCTATCTATCTATCTATCTATCTATCTATCTATCTATATATATATATATATATATATATATATATATATATATATATATATATATATATATATATATATAGGGTGTTATGAAATCAGTACATAAATTGAATGTAGAAACACATTCAATACTTTTATTCTGGATTTTACAGCCAAACCAACTCACGCTTGAAAGGTCGCCACTATACGAACTAGCTCAGGTAGAGGCTCATTGTTGCTGTTCGTACTGCGTAATGCGCCTGCATTAAGTAAAATGTCATCAACACCGTAAATGTCTCGTTCTTGTTAACAATCGGCCATATTGTTTAGTTGTTTTGTTTACCAGTGGCGGAGCAAAAACAACATCTCCATTTCATTCATTTCATCATTTCTTTAAGGTCGATTTTTTTCTTTATTATTAAGATCCATTATTTAAAGTGAATTTTCTACAATTGGTGCCAGTTCCAATATGTGCAGTAATTTTCATGACACGTTAAAAAAAAATCATGAAATGACATTGGTTTAAATAAAATTAAAAATAAAGTTTCTGATAAAATCAAAATTCCTTCGTTCAAAGACAAGATTGAACCACTAGTAATGTAATTTTTTTGGAAATTTTTATTTCATATGATCCATACTCGTTAAAAAAAAAGAAATCGCCGAGGAACGAGTACAGCGCTGCCTTTTCAATTATTTTTTTTTTATTTAAAATTTCACAAATTGTATTTTAAACTATGTATTATTATATAAAATGCATAAACACCTGCTTTATATAATGAATAGTTTTGTTAAAAAAAATTGAAAAAAAAAACGCCTTTTTTGGCTCCATGACTAGGTATATGCCCTTACAACTATTATTTCGTATAAAATAATCCCAAATCTGCTAAATTTAGGAAAAACATTATTATTTGTTGGCATGTCCGTACAATTGATTTTTTTGTTTATTTCAATTATTTTTATAAACATTTTATTATTTGCATACAGGTCATCACCATCATAATGTAACATTCTGCGTCCATTGTCGGACAAAGGCGTCCTCAAGATGCCCCGAAATTACTCTGTTCTGGGCAGTCGCAATCCAGTTAGTCACAACTCTCATCAAATCGTCACTCCATCAGATAGAGGATCTGCCCCTGCTGCATTTATAGGCCCTTACTTTCTTGGTCTCCTTGGTCTGTTTTTGTATATTGTTACTAAATGCAAATTCTATTAACTTTGTTTGATTTTCACCTAAAAGCTATGAAATACTAACTTGGGAATGCCTGGTCTATGTAAACATAAAGCTAGCAACAAACTGCCAACGAGTTTCCTTTTATAGAGGCTACACATAATAAGTTCACTGGTTAATTCTTAATCACTATTGATACTTACCATTTAATTAAAATTTTATGCGCAGAAAGATTTTGGTTTGGGAAATTTGATTAAGAATTCTCATTGACCCTTGAAAGGGAAAATATAAAATAAAAAATTAAAAAATATGCACAGAAAATGGCCTTGATACATCGTATCCCTTCTTAGCTAGTACTTAGCATCTTGGTAAGGGTATCAACCGTCCTTATTCTAAAATCATTAAAAAAATTCAAAAAATACACATACATAATTTGTTTCACATTAAGTCTAATGTAGGCTATACTTCTCGAGACATTTTAACTAGTGGTTATGCAGCTTCGCGTCTTGAATCCTTCATAATGTTGTAAACAACCCTCATTTAAAACTTTTTAAAAAATTATGAAGAAATATACTCACAGAACACTCTCTAGAGGTATCACATTTGCTAAACTCAAGGTGAAACAAAATCTTTTAGTTTTTTATTTAAATTTTATTAATGATATTCCAATAAGGGTAGCTTATACCATTCCCAAGGGTTCAAAATGCGAAACTATATTACTACTAGTTAAAATGTCTTTAATAATTTTATAATAGGGGTTGTTGACATTTTATTAAGGGGGGACACTAAGTGGCATAAGTGCTAGTTACAGTATCTCAGGGGGTATACAGAGTCTCAAGCCTAAGGTGAGAGGAATTGTCTGGGTATATTTTTTAATTTTTTATTTCATATTTAAACTTCGCTCCCTAGGTATCTTACCTCCTTATCAGTGTAGACGGCAGTAATGTCGAAAGTATTTTTTTAAAGGGGTATATGCCTTCCCCGCCGCTTTGTAGCAGAAGATAAAGCCACATCTGTGGCAAGGGGGGTATGGAGCAATACCCCTTTGCTTCTATAGGTGTAGTACATACGTCCCTTATAAACGACTGTCTGTATGTGTGTATATTTTTCTAATATGAGAATGACTGATTCAATTTCTGTTTTCCCTGTTGTAAAACGGTGTGTTTTCGTAATTACAAGCGCTCATATAGACTCTGTGCGCTGTATGATGCTGTCGTCAGCATCAGTTCAACCATATCTTTCTATCAACTCCCAGTGCCGAAAAAAATATTTGGAGATCTTACAACTTAAAGGCATCTAGGTAATCATAGTTAAAAATTAATCCTAGAAACTAAGTTTTACTACTAACTAATAATTGCGTACCGTCATTTTATCTGATAGGCTGGATGTCAAACTTCATCTATAATATATATAAAATGCAACGTCTCTCTGTCTGTCTGTCTGTCTGTCTGTCCGTTAGTGCGCTTATCACTGGAGATCCACTTATCCGATTTACGTACTTTTTTTTTAAAAACATACATATGTTCTCTGGCCAGATTATAGGCTATATTTTATTACGATAGGTAGCATAGGGAATGAGCAGTGACGATATTAGTGAATAAAGTCGGAAAAAAGTTTGCCGTTAGCGCGTTCCCTTGCAGTACACAGCCTAAACCATTAAATTTGGAACAATATTATGTAGCAGAGAATAACTATAATCTATAATCTATAATATATATATATAAAAAGCAATGTATCTCTGTATGTCTGTCTGTCCATTAGTGCGTTTATCAGGCGAGAATCACTTATCCGATTTACGTGTCTTTTTTTAAATTCATACATATATTCTTTGGCCAGGTTATATAGTAATAATAATATAATTAATCTATATCTATAATATATGTAAAATGCAACGTCTCTCTGTCTGTCCGTTAGTGCGCTTATCCCTCGAGAACCACTTACGTGATTTTTTAAATTCATACATATGTTCTCTGAAGAGGTTATATAATAATAATAATAATAATCTATATAAATATATATAAAACGCAACGTCTCTCTGTCCGTTAGTGTGCTTATCATTCGAGAACCACTCATCGGATTTACGTGATTTTTTTTTTAATTCTTAATTTAATATATGTTAAAAAAAATCTATAATATATATAAAACGTAACATCTCTCTGCCTGTCTGTCTATCCATTACTGCGCTTAGCACTCAAGAACCACTTTATCCGATTTACGTCTTTTTTTTTATAAAATACAGAGGGAATAAACAGAGACAAAATGCTAATATATAGGAAAAAAGATGAAATTTATTCAGAAAGACTGAATAGATGGGTGGAATACTTTAAAGAAACATTAAATGGAGATGAAAATGAGGAGTTGAATGAGAAATAGGAAGCAAAATTAACTGAAAGGCAGGAAACGACAAATAAACCCTGCAAAGAAGAAATAAGAGAAATACTCAGAACCCAAAAAATATAAGGCACCGGGTGGAAATTGTAGAACTGATAAAAGCTGGAGGAGTAGATCTGGAAAATGAAATATGCCGGTTGGTACAAGAAATATGGGAAACAGAAAAGATGCCAGTGAGCTGGAGAGAGTCGCTCATTTGTCCAATATACAAAAAAGGAGAAAAAACTATATGTGCTAATTATAGACCAATAGCCTTACTGGATGTCGTGTACAAGATAGTAGTCTTGACTATCAAAAACAGACTAGCAGAGAAAGCCGAGTCTATTCTGGGAGAGTACCAGTGTGGATTCAGGAAAAATAGATCGGTTACAGACTAGATATTTTCGATTAAGCAAATCCAAGATAATAGCTTAGAACAAAATTTGGCACTACACTTGGTCTTTGTGGATTTCAGAGAAGCATATGACTCTGTAAATAGAGAAGAACTCTACACGATAATGGAAGAACTAAATATTCCAAGTAAATTGATTCGCATGGTGAGAAGGACCCTGAATGACACAGAAAATAGAGTGTTGGTTGAGGGCAAAGTATCAGACAAGTTTAAGGTGAAGAGAGGATTTAGACAGGGGGAACCAGTGTCGACATGTCTATTTAATTTGGTACTAGAGAAGATAATCCGGGAGTCGGAAATAAAAACAAATGGAACGATATACCAACAAACCTACCAATGCTTGGCCTATGCGAATGATGTAGCAGTGATTGCAAGAGCAAAAGAGAACCTCAAAAAAGCCATAAGTAAGATAGAAGAAAGGGGAAGGATGAGAGGACTAAAGATAAATGAGGAAAAAACAAAATACATGAAAATTACAAAGAAGAAGGATACTAAAAACAACAAAAGTGTAGATATAATAAACAACTTAGGAAAAAGATATATGTTTGAAAAAGTAGACAAATTTAATTATCTGGGAGTAACAATAACATAGAGTGGACAAGAAAGGACGGAGAAACAAGAAAGAATAGCGAAAGGACAGAGATGTTTGGGGGCAATGAATCCAATATTGAAATTAAAGAATGTATCAAGAAAAGCAAAAGAAAGAATATATACGACAGTTGTCAGACCCACGGCGACATATAGATGCGAAGCGTGGAAACTGAATGCAAGAGAAAAGGAGACGTTGGAGGTGTGAGAAAGGAAAGCTTTGAGAAAAATCTACGGAGGAAGGAAAGAAGAGGGTCTGTGGAGAAGAAGAACAAACTACGAATTAAAATGCCTATATACGAAACCCCTTATAAGCCAAATCATAATAAGCCAGCGATTAGGATGGTTGGGACACGTGGCAAGGATGAAGGAAGAAAGACAGGCAAAGCAAGCCCTAATAAGAGGAGTGGTTGGAAGAAGGGGCAAGGGTAGACCTCGATCTACATGGATTCAGGCAGTAAAGCAAGATCCGGAGTTGATGGGAATCCCGCACTGGGAAAAGCTAACAGGAGACAAAAAGAAGTGGGGACAAGTATGCAACCAAGCCATGGACCTCTAAAGCCCCTTGAGCTATATAATAATATAAACATAACGAATACGCACTGACGATAAAGGTAAATCAAGTTCACACGAGCGGAGCCGCGGGCACGGCTAGTTCAATTATAAAAATTAAAATTTCTATTTGACTGTTATTTAGTATCAGGTTGTCTGTCACATCATAATTTAAATTCTGTAAATGCCCTGTCAATATTATCCTTACCATAATAATAAATGATATGATAGACCATGGGCTTAAATAATAAATATTTGTGGCTCCAGCACGGAGCTCTGCAGGTCTCCTAGATTTACACGTTGTTCTGTATATAAAGTGTTACAAATGCCCTGATATCCTATTTTCCAGGTATAGAGACAACTAATCAAATATGAAACTCCTAAAGCCTAGACCTGACTCAATAACACAGGCCGAGAAAATTGGACGAAACTCCGGACCCTGAGACCAGAGTACCAGGTTTTTGGTGCGCTCAATCCGAATCCGACCTCAGAATTGCTGTCTCACATCAGATTTTTGAGATATCCTAACCTAAAAATGCAAAAAACACGGTTTTTCGCTATATTTGGGATTATATTACACCCCGAATTAATTTTTCTTCACAAAACTCGTTTCGGCATATGAAAGTACTACTCTTCTCCGTCAAAATGCATTTTACATTTTTCAGATATCTTATTTCTTCTCGGAGAAATCATCTTTCGAGTAGCAACATTGTTTATTTGTTATCATACATGGTGTCCCATTTTAATGCACCAGGCTTCTTAATATTTTTTATGTCAGCTTTTATTAAAAAAAGTTTCAGACAAAAATTAAAGCGTTTTGAAGGGGCAATAAAATGATATAGTTGTGATGACCTTGAAAGATCATTTTAAAGGTCAGTTCAAGGTCAACTTTGATTTTTTAAATGGGAATTCATATTTTTTATGACGGTATCATATTTCTCTAGTAAAAATACACAACTTTTATTCGAAAAATTTTTCTCGATAGTAATTAAGACTCTTCAGAATTCCGACCTATAATATCGGATCTGCCATTTTGAATTTCTTAAGGTTAGGGACAAATCATGACTCGATGGGGTTAAACCGACCGTGAATTCGGATTCAGCATCAAAAAATCATATAATTACACTACTCCCGCGTGCCGGATCAACTTTTTTTTTGGTATGGTTGTAACGAAAACGCCATACTCATTAATTTCAACGGATGATTTCTCCCAGAAGAAATAAAATATCTGAAAAATTCAAATAGAATTTTTAAGGGAAAGAGTAATACTTTCAGATGTCGCAACGAGTTTTGTGGAGAAAAATTAATTCGCGGTGTAATATAATCCCGAATATAGCGAAAAATCATGTTTTTTGCACATTTAGGTTAGGAAAATATCAAAAACCTGATGAGATGGAGCAATTTTAAGGTCGGATTTGGATTAAGTGCACCAAAAACCTTCAAAAAAATATAGTCTGATCCCAGGGTTTGAAAAATGTTGGCCTGTGTAATCCATTGTTTATCCTCTATGCTCTTGCAAAGTCGAGAATGAGTCCGGCATATATTAGATAGTAGAAGAAGCATTTTTCTCATTAGATAACTTTAGTTAGTAGTCGCGTCGGGTCATACTTAGCATCACTTGAAAACTGACATTTGATAGTAGTACACGTGCAAAAACTCTTGGAATTCGTTGATTCAGAATTAATTTAAAGCATCTTGAAGATGAGTTAAATTTCGGCAAACACTACTATATCTTACAATTTTATTTTGATAAAGGCACAAAAGAATTGGTGCTGTTTATAGTCAAGATATATTATCAAAACTAACAATTTAAAAATGGCATACGGCTGTAGAACATACGCTCCTTATAACCGACTATCTGTATGTGTATATATTTTTCTAATACAAGAACGACTGATTCAGTGGTTTTGGAGAAAAAAAAAACGCCTCACCGGAATTTGGTCTGACTTTAATGCTAACTTTTGTTGTGTGGTATGCTGAGTCCAAAAATAATAATAAAAAAGTCGTATCACCCACCAATTTTTCACATTTTTATATTCAAAATGTGAAAAATTTTTTTTTTTTATCATTCGAATGTTATTAGGTTGGCAATAAAATCAGAATTTTATAAGGTTGGCAGTAAAATCAAATGTTATTAGGTTGGTAGTTCTGATAAATGTCACAGCTATTTGTTTTCTTCCAGTTAATATAACCTCGCATTGCATTGTTTAATCCATGTGCTTTAATTCACACTCAAAGTATGGCTAATCGTGGTTGTAAAAACTCTCCCAACACTTTTTCTGGATATAACTCCAAAAATAAGAAAGTAATTGTCTAACCTAACTTTACTTCAGCTAATCGGTCGGTTTTACATGGACCGGGACTTCCTGTCCCTAAGCCACCTCAGTCTATTGATAACGTTTTACAGTCCATTTCCGAATTTAATGAAAGTCGACTGGATGATGATGAGTTTCAATGTTCTCTAGAAAATTTAAAACCACAGTTGTTTACACAAGCTGAGTTAAATGATTTAGTGAGAGATTTGGGTTTGACTAAGGAAAAAGCAGAATTGCTTGGTTCTAGACTGAAAGAAAAACATCTATTGGGATCTGGAACATATATTTACCATTATAGAACAAGAGATCAACAGTTTGTTCAGTTTTTCAAGCAGGAAGAGGATTTGGTTTACTACCATGATATTGGTAGTCTAATGAACGAATTTGGCATTGAGTACAAGAAGGAAGATTGGAGGCTTTTTATAGATTCATCAAAAACTAGTTTAAAAGGTGTTCTGTTACACAACGAAAATACTTATACTTCACTGCCTGTTGCTCATTCAGTCCATATGAAGGAAACTTACGAAAATCTTAACATGATTTTACAGAAAATTAACTATCCAGCTCACGATTGGATGCTATGTGGAGATTTAAAAGTTGTCTCCATGATCCTTGGTCAACAAAAGGGATTTACAAAGTTTCCATGTTTTATATATGAGTGAGATAGCAGAGCAAGGGATCAACATTGGTACAAAAAAACAATGGTCCTTAAGAAAAACTTTAACACCTAGCGAGAAGAACATTTTGCATAGAACATTAGTAGTCCCAAAAAAAGATTCTTCTACTACCACTACATCTCAAGTTAGCCTTAATGAAACAATTTGTGAAAGCCTTGCCTAAAGATGGTGAATGTTTTAAATATTTGTGTAAAAGATTTACTCACTTATCAGAAGCCAAACTGAAAGAAGGGGTTTTCGTTGGGCCTGATATTCGTAAAATGATGTTCGATTCCAACTTTGAAGCAAGGATGATTACAAAGGAAAAGGAAGCTTGGATGTCATTTAAAGAAATTGTGACTAAGTTTTTGGGCAATGTAAAAGGCCCTAACTATAAACTTATCGTAGCTAATACGATAGATAAGTTCAAAAATCTGGGTTGTCTGATGAGTCCACTTCCTACACAAACATCTTGACTTTTTCCCTAAAAACGATGTGAGTGAAGAGCAGAGGGAACGGTTCCATCAGGACATAAAGGAAAAGGAGAAACGGTACCAGGGACGGTGGAATATCAACATGATTGGTGATTACTGTTGGTCACTTCATAGAGAACAACAAAATGCATCAAATCGGAGAAAAAGCTATACAAGAAACTTCACAGAGAGAAGAGAAAGGAAATACAAAAAAATAAGCACCTAAAATATTCGCATTGAAGTGAAATATGTTATCGTGAGTAAAAATTGTAGCCTAATCATATAAAAGTACGGTTTAAGTTTTTGTTCTTTATGTATAAAATTTTCCCTATTTTGAAATTTAATCGATGTCATATTATGAGAGAACTGTGGGTGATATAAAAAAACTGATACCAGATACGGTTTCAGCACCCAAAAATACATAACACTTAGATGTGTTGGTTTAAAAAGTTTTTACAAATATTTTTTTTGTTGACCTGTGTATTTTTTTTTACCAAATTTCCGTTAATAAGCTTTTATTCACAGTGGGATAAGGAAATAGGGAAAAAAAACAAATATATTATGACGACACTTTTAATAAATACTTTTTTTACATGCTATTAAAAGACAAAAAATTGCCTTTTCTTAAGGCAGTAGATAATACTAAAAGTTTTATACATTTTTTTAAATAATACTTTTTTAAAAAATTTTAGTTGTCAATTTTTTATAAAGTTGCTACGTTTCTATCTCACAGACAAATAATAAAAATCTCTATATTCTTATAATAACAAAATCGTGTTTTTACATATATACAATATTTTCAGTCCTAGGTACGAGTATATTGTAAGTCTAAATTACACATAACACATAATATCCTAACATATATATTACACAATTACAAATTTCGTATAAATTATACTTTATTCTGTACAGGGTGGTCCAAATTGGACACTTTTAAAGGTAAACCCCTTTATCCAAAGGAGATAGACGAAAACTGATGTCGGTGTCCAAGGCTCAATTTTTATTATAAACTCAATGGTGAAAACCGCATTCAAATTCAAAAATCTGCATTTTGGAAAAACGTTTTTAATTCTTTTCCAATTGAAAATTTTTGATTTTCGTAAAAACATTCTTAAAGCACTTTTTCACGTGGATTTCAACAGTGTAGGTTACATTTTTTTACAACTAATATATATTGTTTAAATGGGATACCCTGTATTAAAAATTATCATTCTAAAAATAGAGCATACTTTATATTTTGCTTAAATCTACTTTAAAATATAAAGGTTTTCAGTTTTTACGCGAGTTTTAAATGCTTTGGAGGGAGCGGCCATATGGTTTTAATTCAATTGTTTACTAGTAGTTCTCAAATTTTACTTCATGATCAATTATTTAATTGTCAAATAAATCACAATGAAGTTTGAAAAATTTTAGAGGCAGGGTTATAGGTCCATTTGTTTACGAAGGAACACTCACTTCTCAGAATTATTTAGAAATTTTAAGGCAGTAAATAGAACCTCTTGTTGATCAACTGCCTGCCGTTAATGGACCTTAGAAATATATTTTTTCAACAAGACGGGGCACCCCCTCATAACGCTGCAGTTAGGTCACCGGATTTAACACCCATGGACTTCTATCTCTGGGAAAGAATGAAAGACCTAATTTTTAAATTGCAGACAAACACTAGGCAAGAGTTAGAAGTCGCAGTGATACAAAGTTTTGCAGCTCTCACTCCTCTTGAACTAATCAACTCGGTAAGAAGTGTCCAGAAAAGGTGCCGGCTATGTGTATTTCGAATATCTCTTATAGAAAATTGTTTTGTTTTAGTTTGCTCTATTTGGAATAAATTGTTTTATTGCTGTTTTGTTTTATTTTCTACATAGTTTAAAGTACTATAGCATTCAGCAAATTTCATTGTAATTATGACTCTTAGAGTTACTTCTGGGTATTTTTTTTTACGATTTGACTGCTATCGGTAAACAATTGATATTGTCGCTCCGTCCAAAGCCTACTTCACAAAATGTGCATTTAAAACTCGCGTAAAAACTGAAAACCTTTATATTTTGAAGCAGATTTAAACAAAATATAAAGTGTGCTATATTTTTAGAATGGTAATTTAAAGCTCTATTCGGATAAGGAAAAATATACAGGGTATCCTATTTAAAAAATAGATGTTTGCGTTAATAACTATTAAAATATTAACTTACACTGTTGAAATCCACGTGAAAAAGTGCTTTAAGAATGTTTTTACAGAAATCAAAAATTTTCAATAGGAAAAGAATTACAAACATTTTTCCAAAATACAAATTTTTGAAAAACACCCTGTATATCTGAAACTCTAGATATCGATAAGCGGTTTTCATCATTGAGTTTATCATAAAAATTGAGCCTAAGACACTGACATCAGTTTTCGTCTCCTTTAGATAAAGGGGTTTACCTTTAAAAGTGTCCAATTTGGACCACCCTGTACATAGCTTTAAAATTTCTAATGAATTGTTATATTTTTCCAACTTAAAAACAACATTTATCAAAAATTTTTTCAATACCGAAAAAAATATATAGTGGCTTACAGGATGATGACTGTGAATTTTTCGCTTGCGTTAAAAGTACAGGAGGTCCAAGAATAATGGACAACCCTGGCGTTTCGTCTGCTAATCATCAAACTACGAGATGCCCTGTTTCGCTCAACGTTAAAGCTCATCAGCTAGTAAAGATGACGATAACCATGTTCGAAATTTAATAAGATAATCATAACAACCATAAGAATTAAAAAAAAAAACATGTTCCATAACATATTATTAGCAAAAAACCTCGGCGCTATCTGATGTGAAACTATCAAACTTGTAATCGAACTACAAAACCTATGTTTTCGCCGTTCAGGGGGAACTGTAACAAAAAACAAATAATAAAGTATTCAGTACATCCCTTGTAAATAGAGTTATAAAAAAGTCGTAGTCAATATATTTCCTTTTGAGGTCACTCATAATTACTGCCCTTTACATAATATTTTTATTAAAATTAGAAATACTGAAAAAATAACATAATTTACAGATTCCTCAACTTCATAAACCCTGAAAAGGATGTCAACAGTTTGTTCATTATTACAACTAAAAACCAGTAAAAATTATCATAATACCACTGACTCTCTACAGCTGCCGCTCAAAAAATTATAGATTCAATCCTTTTTGTTATTCCTGTACCAAAATTCAAAAACTGTCCATGTTAATTCTTAGAATAACTCCAAAAATCGTTTATATTTGTATAAATGAAACAGTGAATTTTAGGACAACTTTTTACCATTCCTTTGTCTTGTTTCTTAATTCCTTGATTATCAGAGAATCGAAAAGTTGACAAGACAAAGGTAGTATTGACGTGAATACCCACTTGATTTAAAGGTAATTGCTTGGTCTGTAAAATAATTTTTTAAAATTCTATTTGATCATTAAAAACATTTATTTTATTTATTTAATTATATTAATACGAAAAAATTATAATAAAATGTATTTAGGAACGGTGTCAAGGTGTATGCTCATAGATGACTATGTGACGCGACGAAGAAAATGTCTACTAATATGAAGTGAAAAGTGCCGAGACTTTCCGAGAGATGGCAGCATAAACAAAAAAAACATGATTTTCAGTTAGTGTAAAATTTACATGAAATTTTATCTATTAATTTACGCTGAGATACAGTAAAACCCAATAACGACAGTCCGAGTTTTTGAAATATTCAAATTCCTTCTTTCAAGAAAACTCCTATCCAATAGAATAAAAAGGATTTTGCTGATTGAAAGAAAGAAAAAAACAAAAAAAGCTTTTTATAGAAATATTTTTTTATCAAGTTCTAGCTACTCTGTAGATGTGTTATATAGTTTTTCAATATCTAAATTGATACCTGGTCGGTCACATGCTGATAATTATAATCCTACACTCAATTCAGAAAAAGTAAGTACAAGTGACATAACATAAACCAGTACTTAATAATAAAACATCAACTGTAAAAAAAAAAAAAATAAAAATAAGGAATTACGAATAAATTACCTTTGAAGATCTTTGAGAAAAAACTAACTCCTTGGGAGATACCACATATATTTTTACAAGCCCTAACCGCACAACAAAAACTTCCCCTTGATATCTCTTTTATAATTATTTTCAATTATAACGTCAAACTTATTGCAAAATTATTAATAATGAATTTCGGTGCATGTTATACAAAGATTGTCCTTGAAATCCAGCCTGCGATCGCGCTGGCAGCCATGTTGTTGGTGTGTTAGGGGACGCAGGCGTGATAAAAAAACAGGACCTAAGAATTTTCTTGAACGTCGCTACTGTGTTTTATGTTTACTGTGATTGAGATATCAACAGAAAGTGTGAGTCATATTTTGCATGAATATTGGTATATGAAAATGCTATGTCCCCGATGGGTGCCGCGCACTCTCACGATTGATACAAATAACAATGTCTCGAAGATTCAGAACCCTTTTTGGCACTGTTCCGGCGTAATCCAAAGGAGTATTTGCATCGATTCGTAACAATGGACGAAACATGGATCCACCACTACACGCGTACTACGAGTCCAACAAGTAGTCAACAGAGTGGCTGAAACTGCATGGAAGCCGACCGAAGCGTCCAAAAATACAAACATCAGCTGGAAAGATTTTGGTAAATATTTTTTGGGATGCGCATGGGATAATACTGATCGACTATCTTGAAAAGAGAAAAAAGAGTGTTGTTTCACCAAGATAATGCACCAGCTCACAACTCTATAAAATTGATGGTGAAATTGGACCAATTGGGCTTTGAATTGTTTCCTCATTCGCGATATTCACCAGATCTGGCCTCCAGCGATTATTACCTCTTTTCAAATTTAAAAAAGGTGTAAGATTTGAAGGGCACTATGTTGAAGAATAAAGTCGATTTTTGATAAAAACATTATTTTTTTTCAAGTGTCGAGCCTACCACATGGGGTGGTATAGTTAATGCTGCAAGTGTCAAAACATACAAGGTTCACGATGCCAAGCATACTGCAGTGACAGTTGCAAGACGTATGAAGCAGAAAATAAAATTGTTTGTTAACATATACCGGATCACAAGTAAAATTGATTCAATTATTAGTTAAACATTTCTCTAATAGTTTGGTATCTACCGTACTTTTTTGTATTCATCCTTATTCTTTTACGCAGTTTAAAAATGAAAAGAGAATGGAATTGGGTAAAAAATTTCCCTTTTTTAGGGCCAAAGTGACACTTAATCTTATTTCCCAAAACATCTAGTCATTAAAATAAAAATACACAGTGTGTATAACAATTGCCAACAGATTCTTATTACATTATCACAAACGTCCGGTTGTCTTGATGTAAAAACACACACGCAACCTTCTCCGGTTGTCCTTCCTGCAATCCTGGTAAGAGCTTTGTCCTCAAAACATGTTCGCAGGTTGCAGCCAGTTCCCTTTAGAACACAATAAGTGAGGTTTATGTTTTGGCTGCCACAAAAGATGGCCACCATCATTTTCTTGCCTATTGACGGAGGCCATTTTAAGTACTGAAAACGCTTCTCACTCTGGTGACAGCTATGAGCGTTTATAATTAAAGAAAAAACGCCATTTTCCTACTGTAAATAAAAGAGCACGAAGAAAATGCAAAGAAGATTTGGTGGGATTAACACTATCAATTAAAATGCTATAAACTTCTTTCTTACGCTCTTTTCATTGAAGTGTTGTAAAATGGTGTTTTTTTTCGTAATTACAAGCACCCATATGAACTCTGTGCGCTGTATGATGCTGTCATCAGTGTCACGCATTCACAAAGATACCTCGTAAATCATCGTTAAAAATTAATCCTAAAAACTTACTTTAACCACTAACTGATAATTGAGTGAGTACCATCATTTTATCTGATATGCTGGATGTCAAGCTTATTTCAATTATAAAAATTAAAATTTCTGTTCGACTGTTGTTTATTATCAGGTTGTCTGTCACATCATAATTTAAATTCTGTAAATGCCCTGTCAATATTATCCTTACTATAATAATAAATGATATGATAGACGATTGACTTAAATAATAAATAGCAGTGGCCCCAGCACGGAGCCCTGCGGGTCTCATAAATTAATACATTGTTCTGTAGCTAAAGTATTACAAATCTTTACACCTAATTTCCCTTTTTCCAAGTAGATTGACAACTAATCAAATATGAAACCTTTAAAGCTCATAGCGTATAACTGATTCATCAATAATCCATTGTTGATGCTGTAACCAGCTCTTGCAAGGTCGAGAAAGTGTCCGGCATATACTAGGTAGTCGAAAAAGCATTGGGCCTTTTTCTCGTTAGATAACTTTAGTGTCATATATCGCAGGTAATATAACTTGCATCGAGCCATACTTAGCATCAGTGGAAAGCTGACATTTGACACTAGTAGACGTGCAAAAACCGTTGTAATTCGTTTATTGAGACTTAATTTAGAGCGCCTTGAAAATGAGTGAAATTTCTGCAAAAGTTCGCTACATTCTACAATTTTATTTGGATAAAGGCACTAATGCTGCGCAGACCTATGAAGAAGTTTGTGCTGTTTATGGTCTAAATATGTTATTAAAAATCAATATATATTAATAATCAAAAGATGATTCAATCGCTTTCATCAAAAATGCTTCTCGCACTAGTCGATCAATAACAGAAAAAGTTGAAAGAATTTTGGAAATTGACCAAGATAGGAATGTAAGTGACCATAACATCGCCAAGAAACTAAACATCAGTCAGCCATTTCTGAAGCGAAGGATCACGGGCGATGAAAAGTAGATCACGTGGACAATAATGTGCAAAAAAGATCGTGGTCGAAAGAGGATGAAGCTCTACCAAGAGCAAAGGCGGGATTGATTTCAAAACCATCAAACACACAGTGTTTGGTGGAATTGGAAGAGAATCGTGAACGATTGATTCTATACTTTACAATTGACAATACTGAAACAAGCGATTGACAAAAATTTGGTGGGAACTAGTGAGCAGAACGGGTGTGATGTTCCACCATCAGAACGCTAGACCATAGACATCTTTGATGATTCGTCAAAAATTGAGAGAGTTCGGCTGGAAAGTATTAATGGATCCACCTTTGACCGTCAGACTAGCATTTGTTTTGGTCTCCGCAGAATTTTCTGAATAGTGTTAAATTAATTTTAAAAGAGGCTTGTGAAACCAATTTGTTGCCAAAAACCATAGAAGTTCTACATTGACAGGATTATGTTGAGAAATGCTCGAAGATCATCGAACAAAATTATATATATCCCAGTCTTCAGAGGCAAATTTTGCCGAAAAACTCTCATTAAATGTTAACAGGCTGCATTTGAGCATACAGGTAGTTTTTTGGACGTGAATATGATAAAAGTTTGCTGCTCTAAAATGTACGCTAAGCCTACAAAATCGAAAATAAAATAAAAATTCGTTTATTCGCAAATATCTCGAAAAATAAAAAAGATATCGAAAAACTAATTACACCACGTGAAAGAATGGGAAATTTTACAAAAAAAAAATAGTATATAGATTATTTTTTTAAATTTTATCGCAATTTAAAAAAATTATATAAAATCAAATGGCTGGTTTAACCCCTTCAACTATGTAGGAGTCATGCTTCCAACCTCATTTATGATTAAATTAACGGCTCTGCATACCGCTAAATATTTTGAAATTGGCTATTAAGGGGTTTCTCAGGGTGCTGAGTAAGAATCCGATGACAGATTTGAAAAATTCAAAATGGCGGATCTTATATGACGGCCACGTACTTCATTTAATTTCTTCAAGTACTTTTGTTACGGTGGTATAAAATGATCAGTGACTTCACAAAACACACCCCAAAGGAGTTTTCAACAAAGTTTGTTTTCAATCTGTATTAAAAACTAATGACCTTGAAATTTTTGTTTTTTTTATATACCAAATGAATTATTAAAGGTAATGCACTCGTAATAATTTTCGTTCAATCTACACCCCGTGGAGAATATTCCAGAATTTTTTCAAAATTTTTTGATCGGTACTTTTCGAGATAAGGCGGGGGGGCGGCGATTTTTTAAAAAATAATACAAAAAGAAGTGAGCCCAAGTATTACATTATATACATATATATATATATATATATATATATATATATATATATATATATATATATGTATATTTTACTCGTGTTTTCACAAGCTTTCATTTGACACCACACTCGATGACCTAGTAAAACATTTTTTTTTACTTCCGATTTCACCCCCCAAAACCAACCCCTTAAGTCAAAATTTAACTTTCAAAACTACACGGCTCTGATGAGGCCATCAATTCCTATATTATTACCAAATTTCAACTTTCTATGACAAATAGTTTCGGAGAAAATCGGGTGTGACAGACAGACACCGAAGTCATCTTATAAGTGTTCCGTAAGAAACACTAAAAATACGTCATATCATGAACACTTTTTAAAGAGCAAAATTACAAAAAAAAGAGAAAGTTTTTTAAAGTTTTTAACGATATTCTAATATCAAGTATACTTTTAACTCTAACTAAAAAAAAAATTGTCCGATTTTTTTTTTATTATTTCGTAAGTAAAATTGCCTGCGGCGCGCTACAGCAGGACAATTTTCATATTTTAAAACTCAATTTTCAAATAACACAGACAATGTGGATATTTTTAATTATTTTTATATTGAAACTTAAGGTATAATAATGATATACGCACAAGGATTTTTTTTTCAATACTTTATTTTATTAAATAGTTGTACTTTACTGTATGCCCGTTAAAATCAAGCGAACAAAAATTTCGTTTTAAGTTTTACAAATTATAAAGCAACAAAAATAAAAACTATTAGTATCATCGGAGAGCTGAAAGTCTCCTCTTCAAAAAGCTTTTAAAGTAACCTGTTTGGCGCGCTACACTTTTTGAATCACCTATCCAAATTTTTAATAAGATAATAAAAAAAATCTGGAAAAATCTATATACCACCTTTTTGTAAAGTTTTCCGCTCTTTCACGTGGTGCTATTAGTTTTTCAATATCTATGAATAAAAATGTAAACAACAGTTAAAGATCACCACTTATGTTTATTCTATTATTGCTAACAATTGTTTCGACACACTGTGTCTTCTTCTGGAGCACGATGTAAATGATGTAAATTAACTAACAAAGTATGTTACAGAATACATAGTTTACCTAATTACAAGTACTAAATTCATTAACAAATTGAGCTTAATACCTAGAACAAGTTCAATAAAGGAGACCCTCCCCCCATCTAATTGTTCGTTGAGTAATAAACCTGACGATTTTTTCTGGTTAATTTCTACCTGTTCTAAACAATTCAGTAATGTTCCTTTCTTTCCATTATGCAAAATTTTGAAATCTTCATTGAACGTATGATTTTGATCTGTTAAATATTTAACGTAATGAGATTTGTTATTTTTCATTCTAAAGCTTTGTTTACGTTCCTTTATTCTTTTATAAAAAGATCTGCCTGTTTGTCATATACACGTTTTATTGCAAGTGCCACAGCATAATTCGTAAACCCCCGTTTTATTTTCTTTTTTTGTTTTACTTTTATTATTTTTAATATGTCGAGCTAATGTGTTATTTGTACGGAAAGCGATGTTTACATGATTTTAATGGAAAAAATTTTGAATTTTATTAATCAATTTTCGGGTATAAGTGAGTGTATGGAATTTTTCTTTGTTTAGTTGTTTGTATTAAAAATAATAAAAGTAAAACAAAAAAGGAAAATAAAACGGGGGTTTACGAATTATGCTGTGGCACTTGCAATAAAACGTATATAGGACAAACAGGCAGGTCGTTTTATAAAAGAATAAAGGAATATAAACAAAGCTATAGAATGAAAAATAACAAATCTCATTATACTAAACATTTAACAGATGAAAATCATACGTTCATTGCAGATTTCAAAATTTTGCATAATGGAAAGAAAAGTATATTACTGAATTGTTTAGAACATGTAGAAATTAACCAGAAAAAATCTTCAGGTTTATTACTCAACGATCAATTACATAGGGGAAGGTCTCCTTTATTGAGCTTGTTCTAGGTATTAAGGTAAATATTGTTAATGAATTTAGTACTTGTAATTAGGTAAACTATATATTCTGTAACATACTTTGTTAGTACATTTACATCGTGCTCCAGAAGAAGACACAGTGTGTCGAAACAATTGTCAGCAATAATATAATAAACATAAGTGGTGATCTTAAACTGTTGTTTGAATTTTTGTTCCTAGTTATTATGGATCTCCATCAAGTAACGGCTAAGTCAGTGCAGTATTTTTAGATTTCTTTTTTATTTTTCGAGATATTACCGAGAAACCCAATTTTTATTTTATTTTCGATTTTGTAGTCTTAGCGTACACTTTAGCGCAGCAAAGTTTTGTGGATTTAGCGTACATCAAACTTTAGTAAACGTCTTTTTATCGTATTCTACATCCAAAAACCTACCTGTGTGCCAAAATGCAGCCTGTTAATATTAAATAAGAGCTCAAAACCCCTGGCGACTGGGCTAATAATTGATTTAATAAAGTTCTTTCAAAATATAAAAAACAATAGTCTCAATTTTGACTTTAAAAGGCTCGATACTTTGCCGACATTCATTAAAGCAACTGAATCTTTGGTATTCTTTAAACTTTTCGGGACATGAAAAACCGATAACTTGTAAATATTTTGACAAATTCTTAAAGGGGCTACTCAGTATATATCGCCACTACACCAAACACTTTATTTTTGCACTAGACGCGCGTTTCGCTAACCATGTTAGCTTCATCAGGAGCGATGATTGGTTAAAGCTAAACTACAAATCTACCCTACTTACCTGTATACTTAGCCTAACCCTTGAATTGCTCAGGCGGAACTAATGGATAGGCAAGTGAATCAGTTCCGGTCAAGTAACCAGTAGAGGGGACTATAAGGAATAGACCTGTCTTTATTTAAACTACTTTTACATTTTATAATTTCCATACTTTCGTATACGTTCAACAATCTCCTATTAGATACATTTTTAATTAAACTTTGATTATCTAATGTTACAATATGATCAGCTTCAATGGCACGTTCGGCAATGCTAGCCTTTTCTGTTCTACTGTATTTTAAGTGTGCTAAATGTTCTTTAAATCGTGTTTTAATTGACCTTTTAGTTTGCCCAACATACTTTTTGTCACAATCATTACAACTAATTTCATAAATTCCACTTTTCTCACAATTAGGAATCTTATCTTTACGATTTCCTAAGATATTCCTCAGATTGTCTGGTGACTTATAGACTAAGGTGAGGCCTACATTATTAAATACCTTATTGAGTCCTTTGCTATATTTTGGATTATATGGTGTGGAGAGATATTTGGTGTTATTTTCTTCGCGTGTAAAAAAGGTGGAATTCTGAATATTAAACCTAAACTTATGTATATTTACTAAGTCATCGTCATAACCATTAACTCTAGTTATATTTCTAATACGATTCCTTTCTTTATTAAAGTTTACTCTATTCAGAGGGAAAGTGACCAAACGATGAACTAAAAAATATAATGAGGCTAATTTGTGTTGTTTGCAATGAAATGAATCATTAGGAATATATCTATCTGTTAGTGTGTCCTTCCTATAGATCTCAAATTCTAATCTATTATTATTTTTAATAATTGAAATATCTAGAAAAGGCAATTGTCCTTTGTTGTCAACTTCGTAATTGAATTTAATGGAATCACACCGGCTATTTAATTTAGAAACAAAGTCAATATTTTCTTTCTTTGTATCAAAAATAGCGAAAATATCATCCATATACCTATACAATTACCCTTGGGAAATATTCGAATTCTTGACTGGCTTCGGTTTCAAACTTATTCATGAATAAATTGGATATGAACCTGATAAATAGACATATGTTTAGGTTTAATATTCAGAATTCCACCTTTTTTACACGCGAAGAAAATAACACCAAGTACGAGGCTGGTTTGAAAAGTCCGTGCAAAGTCCGAGAGATGGCACCACCGGCGCATATCGAGGTCACGTTTAGTTAGTAGCATCTCTTGAATGAAAGCACACCAAGTTTCAGCCATATTGGTATATTTCTTCGTGTTTAGCATTCGTGTGAATCAAGGAAGTCGAGTGATTTTCAAGAAATGGACGAAAAAGAATTTCGTGTGGTGATTAAACATTACTTTATGAAAGGCAAAACGCCTCAGGAGACTAAAGAGAAGCTTGATAAACATGATGGTGACTCTGCACCTTCGATTAGAACAGTTTATAAGTGGTTTCAAAATTTTCGGACTGGCCATATGGGCACAAGTGACGCTGAACGTTCTGGACGGCCTGTGGAGGTTACGACTCCAGAAATCATTGATCAAATCCATGATATGATGATAGATGACAGAAGAGTTAAGGTGCGTGAGATTGCTAGTGCTGTGGGCATCTCGACTGAACGGGTGCATAATATTTTGCATAAACATTTGGACATGAGAAAGCATCCGCAAGATGGGTGCCGCGATTGCTCACGTTTGACCAAAAACGGAATCGTGTGAAGTGTTGCAAGGATGGTTTGCAGCTGTTCCAGAAGAATCCGAAGGACTTTAAGCGTCGTTTCGTCACTGTGGATGAAACATGGATACATTACTATACTCCTGACACCAAACAACAATCTAAACAATGGGTTACCAAGGGGGAATCTGCACCAAAAAAGGCGAAGACCGTTCCTTCGGCCGGAAAGGTTATGGCGACTGTCTTTTGGGATTCGCAAGGGATAATCCTCATCGACTATCTGGAAAAGGGTAAAACTATTACAGGTGAATATTATTCATCGTTATTGGAGCGTTTGAAAACCGAGCTGCAAGAAAAACGCCCGCAATTGGCCCACAAGAAAGTCCTTTTCCATCACGACAACGCACCAGCACACACCTCAGCAGTTTTGGTCACAACATTAATGGAAATAGGATTCCAACTCGTTTCACATCCCTCCTATTCTCCAGACTTGGCTCCCTTGGACTACTATTTGTTCCCTAATTTGAAGAAATGGCTGGCGGGAAAAAGATTTTATTCAAACGAGGAGGTGATTGCAGAGACTAATGTATATTTTGCAGACTTGGACAAATCCTATTATTCGGAAGGGATCAACAAACTAGAACATCGTTGGACGAAGTGTATAAGGAGACTATGTCGAAAAATAAAAAAGGTTTACCCCAAACACATAAGTAGTTTTTTATTTTTGCACGGACTTTTCAAACCAGCCTCGTATGTCTCCATACCATATAATCCGAAATATAGCAAGGGACTCAATAAGGTATTTAATAAGGTAGACCTCACCTTAGTCTATAAGTCATCAGACAATGTGAGAAATATCTTAGGAAATCCCAAAGATAAGATTCCTAATTGTGAGAAAAGTGGAATTTATGAAATTAGTTGTAATGATTATGACAAAAAGTATGTTGGGCAAACTAAAAGGTCAATTAAAACACGATTTAAAGAACATTTAGCACACTTAAAATACAGCAGAACATAAAAGTCTAGCATTGCCGAACATGTCCTTGAAGCTGATCATATTGTAACATTAGATAATCTAAGATTAATTAAAAATGTATATGATGGGAGATTGTTGAAAGTATGAAAATTATAAAATGCAAAAGTAGTTTAAATAAAGACAGAGGGCCTATTCCTTATAGTCCTCTCTACTGGTCACTTGACCGGAACTGATGCAATTGCCAATCGATTAGTTCCGCCTGAGTAATTCAAGGGTTAGGCTAAGTATAAATAGGGTAGGTAGATTTGTAGTTTAGCTTTATCAATCATCGCTCCTGATGAAGCTAACGTGGTTAGCGAAACGCGCGTCGAGTGCAAAAATAAAGGGTTTGGTGTAGTGGTGATATATACTGAGTAGTATCAATGTGCCAAAGATTCCACATTACCAACTTAGTTTTAAAGGGTCTGTCTATAAATGATCGAAAGTCCGATAATGACATTATAGGCTTTAAAGTTTTCTTTTAAAATTTAATATCGTAATTACACAATGTTATTTATGACAACAAAGGCTTTAATACTAATTGTTCCAGCCTAAACACGTGTGAAGTTTTTAGGAACATCCTGTATACTTAGTGGGAACGAGAAAGAGGAAACCAGTAGTGCCAACAGTAGCCGTTAAGCCTATGCTAATTCTATATCACAAAAACATCTAAACCTAATAGCAACGTCAGATTAGGACCACCCAGAGAGCAAGAAATAAATCTTCAGTTATTCTGAATCACATTAAAAATAATTTTGTGAAGTAATACCATCGATTTTTTGTTCTTATTAATTTAAATTTTCAAATGTTATTACACTAATTAAAATATTTATAATGCACTGCTTCGCATGTTCATGCTCACATTAGAAATTCTTTGGTGACTCATTATCGGCATAAATCAGAAGAAATATATTATATGAAGCAAGTTTACTTTAATAGCACAATTTTAAGAAGAATGTGTACGTGAAATCACTGGTTTTATTGTTCTTTCTAACCGGAATAGATTGTTTTTTTTTGTCTCAAAGTTAGCTAGTATGAATCAATAACCTAAACCCTTTAGAAATTAATACAAGAGCCGCCTCTTAAGTTTTTGCAAATGACCACTAGATGGCACTATTGAGATGTGATATTACAATTATTCTAAAATTTGACATTTTTTATTGTTAAAACAGTGACAGCTCAAAAATTTACCGAGAAGTTTGTTTACAGCGAGCGTTTAAAAAAAAACAGTTTCGTGAACAAATGGAAATTTTACGTAAAGGTTGGATGATTTTTTACGATTTTAGTAAAGGCCTAACTCAACAACAATACCTCGAATCGCTTCCTTCAACTTTTGATAATGAATCACCATCAGAAAAGACTGTTTACAATTGGTTTGTCGATTTTCTCCATGGTCGTACTTCCGTCAGCGATGAATTTCGTGAAGATCGACCAAAATCGGTCGTTGTTCCAATGGATCGGCATGTGATTTACCGTGAAATAGAGGCATCCTTAGGCATATCAAAGACTACAGTATCTTCGATTTTGCATGAACATTTAGCTGTGAAACAGATCTGTTCCCGTTGAATTCCGCATAATTTGGCAGAAACTCAAAAACAGACTCGTGTCAATTGGTGTAACCAAATGCTTAAAAAATTCGAGCGAGGACATGCAAAATCCGTATACAACATCGTAACAGAAGACGAAACTTGGCTATATTCATACGAGTCGAGAACTAAGCAACAATCAACTGTCTGGGTGTTCTAAGATGAACCGAATCCAACAAAAGTAGTTCGTTCGCGAAGTACTTCCAAGAAAATCATCGTTTTTTTTCTTTGGTTATTCTGGAGACGTTGCAACCATTGCTTTAGAGGATCAAAGAACAGTTAATGCTGAATGGTATACAGCAATTTCTTTGCCAGAAGTCATGGATGAAATCAGGAAAAACAACCGAAAACGTAGCATCATTCTTCATCATGACAATGCCAGCTCTCACATAGCACGTCAAACAATTAATTATTTGACGCAGAAAAATATTGAATTAATATGTCATTGCCCGTATTCACCCGATTTATCGCATAATGGCTTCTTTTTGTTCTCGAATGTAAAAAAAAAATGCATTTACAGCGATTTTTATGACTTTAAAAAGCTGTTGAATCCATCCAAAACCATGTTTTTGAGATATCAACATTAGAATGGAAAAAATGATTTGAAAATTGTTTCCAATGTATAAATCTTGAAGGCTTTGAGAAACAACAAAACTGTTTGTACCAAAAATTTTTTTTTCTTTCATTGTTTTTGTAAAAACTTAAAAGGTAACACTCGTAATACATAAAACCACAAATAAGTATTTCTTGGGTGAGCTAGTCACATATACGTAAGAAAAATATTTAGATAAATTAGTTCCGTTTCACTTTTTTTATGAACATAGTTCACACGCTGCATGAAAGGCCCTAAATCATTACAAGAGCGACGCATGTGCAATTCAGGTCAATCTTGAAATGCTGCCGCAGAAACAGAATGCTGAAAATTGACATTTATTTTGTGCCTCATAAATAATGCCATTGAACTTCTTGTGGCCGATCTGTCGAACTTATATGGTACTACACTGCATATCCTAGTATGATAAGATAATTTCTTTAATTCATAACTATTTTAAGCCCCCTTTATTACTTTGTTCTAGAAGCGCCACTTATAGTAATAACAAAAAGAAACAAATACCACTAATAACCTCAATTTCTAGTATTTACTGCTGAGCAGTTGGTACCACACGACGTGGTTAGAATCTTTTCTCTGCTGGGAATTTGAATTATCTCTCCTAATCCGACGCTGTTTAGTAAAACCTCATCTTAATCCTACGACAATTTCCCTTGGGCCACCTGCATCTTCTCCAACTCCTCTTCCTCTTTAGACAAAGGAATTGTACTGTGATTGTACAATCCTTGCGCCATCAATTGCAAAGCCAAGGGATTCTTTTGGCCCGAAGATTTTTTAATTTTAGCTCTCTTATTCTGAAACCATATTTTAATTTGAGCTTCGTTAAGCCCCAATTCAGCACTGAGCTGCTGACGTCTTCGTTCAGTCAAATATCGGTTCTCGGCGAATTCGTGTTTCAATCGTGCTAGTTGGGCTCCCGAGAAAGCTGTTCTCGGCCGTTTCTCTTCTGGTACTGCGGGTTTGCCGGGTTTTTTTATTCGTCGCGTTCTGGGACCTGAAACAATAAAATCAGGAATTAGTGCTACTAATACTGTAAAAAAGAGTGATGAAGATAATCATGAAATCAGGAATTAGCGCAACCAATATTGTAAAAAAAGTGATCTTTTAGCTTTTATTGACGATGACCGAATTTACAAATTAAGATTTTAATGGACATATTAAAAACGTATAATTTAAATCATATATATATTATATAAAACGATTGGAAGTTAAACTACTGGGGAAACGCCCTTATGAGGACAGTTAAAGATCTGTAGGCTCTAGTATCTGCTTCTTATTTTTTGTTATCAAACTTTCGCTGCCTAATTAGAAGCTTCTTCTGAATACCGAAATGCAAACAAGGTACAGAAAAACAAAGTTAAGACGTTCGTTAAGGTATGTTATTTATAAATTAATAAAGTCGTATAATAATTTACTTAGAAAATTCAGCAGTTAATTTATCTCTGGTGATATGCAACAAAATTTGCACTTCACTGGCGAGGTAGTAAACACAATCATACAAAAAACATGACAAAAGGAGACTCGGAGAAATATACAGGTAATAGAAAATAAAATATTGTTAATAACATTCTTTAAAATTCCTTTTAAAAACAGAAACAACTGTGAGAATAGACATGATGTCGAACTGGTACACCATTTTAAAAATTTTGACATCGTATTTAGTAACTTTTAGTGATTTTTGAGTCCGACACCGGATATTTGGTAATCTATGTCGTCAGCGGGTCGACAAAAAACCCAAACATTAAGGCTAGAGTCTTAATATGTTTTGATGAATGCTATTATTGGAAAGGTTATTTATTATATTAATTTTTTAATTTTATAACAAAAAGACACGTAAAGCGTTTAACACCAGGAATAAAAGAAAAGGAAACGTGAACTTTACTGGAAACTAATTTTCTCATAAAAATCATTATTTTTGATTGGTTCGGTGTGATTCTGTCTTAGCAAATAGTTGTAAATAGAGCTCAATCCTTCTATGTCGTTTTTATGATTGAGATTATTTTTGCAAGTTTTTATGTAACACATTTCCAGGAAACTTCTTCTGAAGTAATTAGTTTCAACATCCAGAATGAAGCTGTTGTTATATTTTACTCTGTGGTCTGTATTATTGACGTGTAAACTCAAACTGGTTGCGTTAGGTTTATGTTTGTTATCACTTTTGTATAAAGCTAGTCTCTTAGAGAGCTTTTGTGACGTTTGTTCGATGTAGATCAAACCACATTGACAAGGAATGCCATAAATTACATTAGATCTTTGTAAAGTATTGGTTCTGTCCTTTAGTTTAGCATAAAAACAATTGATATTTTTTAAATTATAGCTAGCAATTTTTATATTTGTGCTTGCAAACAGGGTAGCCAAAGACTAGGAGAGATCTTCTATGTATTGTAACTTTCCTACTTTAATATCGTTGTTGATAGCGGTAATGAGAACAATTGAATTGATTTGAAGGGGAGATTTTTGAAATATCTTTTTTATAAGAGTTTTTGGATAGTAATTGTCCAACAAAATATTTTCTAACATTTTCTACATTTTTTTCCTTGAAAGAAGGGTGACAAATCCTATCTAGTCTGTTTTTTAAACCTCTAATAATGTTCAGCTTTTCTCTCATAGGGTAGTACGAGTGGAATGAGATATATCCACCAGAACTTGATTTTTTCCTGTACCAGTCAAGTTTGACCGTATTATTATCAGAGCGCACAACCCTAGTATCCAAAAACGGAACAGTACAGTCCGTTTCCTCCTCAACAGTGAACACTAGTTTATGATTGAAATAATTACAAATATTAAGACTGTCATGAGTACTTCCGGCAGGTAAAGCTACTAGTAAGTCTACATACTGAACCAATAGAGGAAATTCAAAATCTACCTGTGAAATGACAAAATAGAGAAGTTTATGCATTACGATTTCAGCCAGAATTGGCGAAATAGCACTTCCCATTGGGACACCTACTTTCTGCCTGTAGAATGCACCACTGAAGGAGAAAAATATATGTTCATATAAATAACTAATGGTTTGTAGGAACTGTTGTTTAGGAATATAATATATCTATTCTATTAATGTGAACTGTTCACCCAATATTGAGACAATAAGATCTAAAGTAATGTAAAGTAAAACCACATCGAAAGAAGTAAGTACAAAACTTTCTGATAAAACGAAATCGGTCACCTTCTCTGCAAATTCGAAGGTATTTTTAATTCTGAATTTATTAAACGTAGAAAAAGCTGTTTCCAAAATAGAGGATAGATATTTAGCAAGTGGTTGTGTAGATGCTCCTACAGGAAACAATTGATCTTAAAGACACGTCAGGTTTATATATTTTAGGTAGACCGTAATATTTAGGGCAAATAGCATTATAAGTTGTAAGTATACGAGTCCATCCAAAAACTTTCCATCTTTTAATGATTTTATTAATTTATTACATTTTGTTTCTACTTTTAAAGTAGGATCGTGATGTATTATTTCATAGGTAGTATCCCCTTGAAGTAGGACATGTGTTTTCTCGAGATAGAAAGTTTTTGACGTAGCGACGGTTACATTGCCTTTATCAGCCCTAGTAATTATTAAATCAAGATAATTTTTTAAGAAATTCTTTGTTTCCTTTTCTGATTTATAGGTGACTGAATATTTGTTTTTATGTAATATTACATAATTAGGAATTAAGTTTACAGCACCAATATAGTCTTGTTCATGTGGGAGGACATAATTAATTAATTCTTCTACTTCAGATAATTCACCAAACATATTGATGTCTTTGTTAGATATTGTGAGACTAAACTTGTGACGAAGGGCTAGAAACCCTTTTACATTAGGTGATATTTCCACATCAGAGATATTTTTAATCCACTTTTCTTTTCCCATTTTAAATTCATGCAATTACTTTTTTAAAAACTCTATATTATAATATAAAACATCATTTTTCTCCTGTCTTCTAATTTCGGATGTTCAGTTTTCATATTGTCTCGCCCAATTCAGATGTTCCGGGTTTCAATCCGTTCATCTAACAATGAATTTGCACAACGTTTCGCCAAAATCTCATTTGGCATTTTCAAGTGCTCTTGCTGCTACTGCTACTCGATACTGTGATCTAACTTCGTTAGCTTAGAGCGGCAGCAGCAGCAAGAGCACTGCCAAATGAGATTTTGGCGAAACGTCCTGCAATTTCAATGTTAGATAAACGGATTGAAGCCCCAAACATCTGAATTGGGCGAAATAATATGAAAAGTGAACATCAGAAATTTGAAGAGAGGAGAAAAATGATGTGTTCAGATGAAAGCAAATTTACATCTTTTATCCTGATGCTATGTAAAAAGTCATGGACATGAAAGATTTCACGAATCCTGCACATCAAAAACAGTGAAATATGCGGCAAGTTTAATGATCTGGGAATGTTTTTCCTACTTTGGGATCAGCCAATGAAGACTTCGTTTTTCAAGATGATTCCGCTCAATCTCACAGACCGAAATCTATAATTACTCATATTTATTGATTGAAAAAATGTTACCACCACAAAGTTTTGCATTTTTTATTTTTTATATGGTTGTATTTTTAGATAGGTAAGGCAGTTTTTAACTGAAAATGGAATCTCAAGATCGTCATGGCGAGGAAACAGCCCTAATTTAAAACTCATAGAGAACTTGTTGATGATCATGATGAAAAAAATTAATGCAGCTAAGCCTGAAAGTAAAGATGAACTAAAGCAAAAACAATTGAGAAAGTGTGCAATCCACAGATCAGTGATGAAATCATAAAAAATTTGGTTGAGTCGATGCCAACCAGAATTGCATCAGTGATAAAGGCTAAAGATGGCTCAACGAAATATGGTACTAGACAAGGACACAAGTGTTTAAAAAGATATTTTTGATGTTGTGTTCTTTTTTACTTCCTTGAAAAATGGAAATATTTTGTTAATCCCTAATTCATTAGAGTTTTATTATTTTCCATGTTTATTTCCTATGGGTTTTTTGACAATAGTATTGTTTATAGTTTTCCCTTTCACGTGATTTGTTAAAATCATTAGAAGTGACATTCAATGTTCAGTTTTGGAAAAATATTATTTTTATTAAGAGATGTATATATATATATATATATATATATATATATATATATATATATATATATATATATATATATATATATATATATATATATATATATATATATATATATATATATATATATATATATATATATATATATATATATATATATATATATATATATATATATATATATATATATATATATATATATATATATATATCTATCTATATATATATATATATATATACATTCTTCGTCATCCGACCCCCCCATTAGTCCCTAAATTGGTGCAATTTATGAGGACATAATCTAGTCCAGTCTGGTCCAGTAGGGTAGCGGGTAGGTACTCTCTTCATGATCCCAGGAAGACAACCCTGCCCACGCGAGCCTTGATTCTCTTTCATGCCTTTCTTGAAGGGGAATCATGTCCCAACCTTTTATATCCATAAATTATCAGTTCCTATCCCAAATCCTATTTTTTTTTCCACTCACCAAGACGTCTAGCCCACCAACCTCTCACAAATCTATGGAACGAAAACTTTATAGAAGGCCCCCAGTCCCCAGCAGTTTGAATAACCCCGACCAAGGCAGCGGTCGGAACAGGACTCGAACAGGGGGTTGGACCAGGCTGCCGAATATACATAGCGACCTATAATGCGAGAACAATTGGAAGTGAGGAAAGATTGGAAGAACTGGACCATGAACTTAAAAATATTAAATGGGACATATTAGGAATTTCAGAAACAAGAAGAAGAGGAGAATACTGCCTGAAGTTATCTACGGAATACTTGCTCTTCAACAAAGGCTACGAAGACAACAGTAATGGAGGAACTGGATTATTGATACACAGAAGGCTAATACCATATACTGAGAAATTCTAAGCGATATTATATAAATAACAATAAGATTGAACAACACCTTAACACTAAAAGTAATACAGGTCTATGCTCCTACGACAAGCCATGAAGATCAAGAAGCAGAAGAATTTTATGAGGAAATATCTCAGGCGCTTCACGAAGACAGAACAAAGTATACATTGGTAATAGGAGACTTTAACGCCAAGATAGGAAAGAAAGCAGAAAGACAACTTATACATGAAGGAAAGAGATTAACTGTCGAATATGCAGAATTGAATAAGACAGTACGAAAAGCGGCTAAAGAAGACATAAACAAATACAAAGAAAACATGGTTAAAGATCTTATAGAGAAAAACAAAGGATTAAAAGTTTTTAGGGGAGCAAACGCCTGTAAAAGTGAGATAATTTAATTGAAGGACCAAGAAAGAAACATAATCAATGACAAGAAAAATATTCAGAACAGAATTACAACTTTCTATCAAGACCTCTACAGTTCAAAAGTCCAAAATGTCGTAGTTGAAAAGAACAATTCATCAACTGACAAAAGAGTAATTAATGTCAATTCAGAAGAAACTCCTGACATAGAAATAGATGAAGTTAGGAAAGCCTTACAACAGATGAAAAGTGGAAGAGTGGCTGGAGAGGATGATATTATGCCTGAAATGCTAAAATGCGGAGGTGAAACCCTAATGAGTGAATTAAAAGATCTTTTTAATGAATGCCTCAAATGTGGAAATATACCAGAAGACTGGGAAAACTCCATAGTCATCTTAATATACAAAAAAGGTGACCCCGAAAACCTAGAAAACCACCGGCCAATTAGTTTACTTTCCCAAGTTTACAAGCTGTTCTCACGAATCATAACAAACAGACTGGAACACAAAATGGAATTATACCAACCGATAGAACAGGCTGGATTCAGATCAGGCTTCAGTACGATTGAGCACTTGCACACATTGAGAATACTAATCGAGAAAGCCACCGAATATAATATACCAATGTGGCTCACATTTGTAGATTTTCGCAAGGCTTTCGACACAGTGGAAAAATGGGCGCTTATAAGAGCTCTTAGAAATGCTCGTATAGACCACAGATACAGCGAACTGATAGCCAGAATATATGAACGAGCAACACTCAAAGTTATGGTAAACCAAGAACTGACAAACAAGGTCCCAGTGAACAGAGGAGTAAGGCAGGGCGATGTAATATCGCCTAAGTTATTTACAATGATCTTAGAAGATGTATTCAAAGAACTGAATTGGGACGAAAATGGCCTTCTGATAGCTAGCGATCGGCTAAACAACCTGAGATTCGCAGATGACATTGTAATTATAGCAAACAATAAGAATGAAATGATGCAGATGATCACAGATCTCCACCACCAAGCAAGAAAAGTGGGACTTGGCATAAATTTCGAAGACACCAATGATTAAAATATAATGATTGAACATTCAACAATAGAAAAAGTAAAGACATACATCTATCTGGGCCAAATAATAACGAACGATAGGAAAGGAAAACCAGCAGCTTGAAATAGAAGAAAGGATACGTATGGGATGGGCAGCATATGGAAAATTGAAATATGTACTGAATATGAACATTCCTCAAAGATCAAAAACCCAAATTTATAATCAATGTATCTTACCAGCTACAACGTATGGAGCCAAGACATGGGTTTTAACTAAAAGAACAGTAGAAATGGAAAGGAAGATGATGAGTGTTACTTTGAAGGACAAGAAAACTAATAAATGGATTAGACAACAAACAAAGGTGGATGATATCACCAAACGGATAACATTTCTGAAATGGAGCTGGGCCGGCCATGTAGCGAGAGCGACGCATAAGTGGAGTGGCAAGATCACTAGGTGAAGACCATGGGGTGAAAAGCGAAGCATAGGAAGACCCCAACAGAGATGGAGCGACGATCTCAAGAGAATCAGAGGGCTTAACTGGTATCAACAAGCACAACATAGAGAAAAATGGAAAGATTTGAGAGAGGCCTATACCCGACAGTGGGTAGAGAGCTGCTGAAGGAAGAAGAAGAATCTGGTCCAGATTAAAGCTTATGATATGTAGTTTTGAATTTTGACTAGCATATTAAAAAATTGTGCTGAGTTAGGCTCAATACCGATCCAAATTTTTTGCAGGAAAAGTTTTTTTTATGACTTCAATTTTCGGAGATATTTATCACAGCATATTTGCCGTATTTTGGATATTCAACAAATTTTTTAACCCAAAAATGAAAACTTTTAGACAAATTATATAAGAGATAAAAAATACTTGTTTTTTTTTCATAAAATCGCCATAAATTTTTTCAGAATTTTTGAACCACTTTTTAATAATTCGTTACTTTGACGTATATTTTTTTTCATTCTAAAACAATTTGCCGGTGCAAAAACCTTATTTTTAAGATAAGAAATTTCTTTCGTTTACGTTCTTGATGTAATATTTCCTGTAGAACACAATCAAATCATAAGATTTTCAAAATTTTTAATAGGATAATCATTAAACTCAAAATAAGTACATTTTTTATTGAAAACACTAAAAAAATTCGTGGTGATTCTACGAATAAAAACCCGTTTTTTTTTTATCTCTTACATAATTTCCCTAAAAGTTTTAGTTTTTGAGTAAAAAATTGTTGAATATCCAAAATAGGGCAAATACGCTGTGATAAATATCTTCGAAAATTGAGGTCACAAAAAAAAACGTTTCCTATAAAAGTTCTAGGTTTTTTTGGGTAAAGTAAGATTATCAGAGAAAAATTTTAGTTATATTAGGAAATTACATTTTTACTTTAGTGTTTCTGAACTTTTTTGAAATCAATTTTCAGATTTGGGTCGGTATTGAGCCCAAATAAGCACAATTTCTTAATATGCCACTCAAAATTCAAAAGTACATGTCATAACCTTTAATCCAGACCAGATTGTGTCCTTATAAATTGCGTCAATATATATATATATATATATATATATATATATATATATATATATATATATATATATATATATATATATATATATATGCTTTCGAACATCCCAAAGTCTTCAAGGAAGGAAAACGACCACCCTGTATATGTAGAGGATTTAGCAACGTTTTTTTTACGAGTTTTTGTATTTGTTATTAACTAATTTAATTAAGTACGTTCAATAGGATCAAACCTGAAAATATCTTGTCAAATATTCAAGACAACTTAGTCCCTTCGAAAGGGGGAAATGAAATTTAGAGACGGTAAAATAATTTTCGAACGTCGTCTTCTGGTTAGTCTTAGACTCTCTAATACGTTAAACTTTCAAGTTGAAATGAGAAATTTTCACTGAAAGCAATAATTATCGCGAAAAGCTCTTTTCCCACCTGACAGCCGAGGAAGTTCTAATTGCTCTCAGCCGTCATGTCTTTCACGCGGCCTTTGTTCCAATATAACTGTCACTATTCACATCTTAGTAATTTTATAAGATGAGAGAGAGCTTTAAGTTCTCCAAAGTTATCCTTAGTTCAGTTGAGTTGTTTGGCTAATTTTGAATTCTGAGGGCTAAACTCCGTTTTACTAATTATTCGTTATTTGTTTTTGTGCCATATACAAATATCGTCTTAAGTGGATTGGCACACCAGTTTTTTTTAAAGCATGTTCCAATTTATACAATTTAGAATTTACGACAGTTATTCAATAAGTAAAGAGACAAATAACTCTCTAGCTCAAGAACGGTCCAACCTTTCTGCTAGCATCTTGATTCCTGTGGCAAAAAATTCTTTCAGTTGACGTCGAAGCCACTCTTGCACTTTTTATTCACTTCTTCATTGTCGTTGAACCTCTTTCCACGTAGGGCGTCTTTGAGAGGTCCGAACAGATAAAAACTACACAGAGACAGGTCTGGGCTGTATGCGGGATGAGACAAGATCTCCTAACCCAGTTTTTGAAGCTTTTCTTGGGTAAGCTGGGCCGTATGACGGTGGGCATAGTAAGTGGAGCTTCCTGAGCTATCATTTCAACAGTTTTGTTATCACGAATACGTCCATCAATCCTCGATTCCAACGAGGGACCGGAAACTTTGACTGGACATCTACTTCGCTGTAAATTTGTCCATACTGTCTAGAATGTATTTTACTTGGCTTAACATCTCCTGCTACTAAAAATCTGATGACGGAATTCTGTTCTTCTAAAGTGTAGTCTTCCAATGGACCCGTCATGGTAAACTGGATATTTTGAGATTATGTTTATATTACATGATCGAACAGCTGATTAAAACTCAACACACGGTTGCCAACTTGCACTCCTAGAAGTATGGAGTGGTTTCGTTGAATGGGTTTAAGCTGAAACCAATTGTCTCTTTACTTATTGAATGACCCTCGTCTTATTACGTATAATTAACGCAACAAACAGTAAAAATCGGAAAACTACTAAATATTTTTAAAAGAAGCTTTTTGAGGCCGAAGTTGGTAACTTGGCTACGGATTCAATCAGCACGAAAAAAAAAATAGTAAACAACGTAATTTGTTCATTTCAAAATATCAGCTACAATAGAGACGTGTGCGCCAGAATGGCAACGTTCAATGATCCCTTAAGAACTCTTAATAGAGGGGGAAGCCCTACTAAGAGTACTCCCTCTCACTATTATCCCCTACGAGCTTAGATACGAAGTATCGAAGTTCGAGACTCCTCTGTTACCAACTTGGTACGTCTCTGTGCCATACTTTGTTCGCTTTTAATTAGCAATTCGTCACGTAGCGCATCGTTTTATTTCCGAAGATTGATGGCAACGTGTCTACCGCTTAATTATATGTTGTTGCTAGAATTGCATGATTCTAATATGGTTTGAAGATAATTAGCATTTTTCCTTTTAAATCGATTTGATTCGTTTCTTTTTTTATTGTTGCAATTATAGTAATTATAATGTTCATTTAGCAATCATTGTAGCGGGATACTAATATCTGTAATTATTAAATTAAAGTTACGAATGTGTGAAAATTGAAAATGTCTGCAAAATTTAAAAAAAAAAAATTGATTGCGGCAATTCTTTATTTTTATGACCAACCATTAAAAGGCCAAAAGCTAAGACAGGCGACAAACGGTTGGCGCACAATCGAAATATGTATGTAATTAACAATAATTTTTTGATGTGTGAATAAATACATTTCATACGAAGGTTGTATGGTAAGTACCTAGCCTTGACAAAAAAAAACATTTTTATGTGTCAAATTTGTTTTTTTTTTCAACATAGTCTCCTTTTAGCTCGATACACTTAGATCCAATAAGTTGACATCATACTCTCCATTAATCGTTTTGCCTTTTTCAAGGTAATCGACGTGGATTATACCGCGTGCTTCCTAAAACACTGTGGTCACGACTTTGTTGGCCAATAAAGTCGCCTTGGTCTTCTTTGGCACCAGTTCGCCACGAAAACCCCCACTATTTGGACTGTTTTTAGTGTTCTGTACGGAATACTTATAAGATCACTTCGGTGTCTGTCCGTCTGTCATACCCGATTTTCTCCGAAACTGTTTGAGATGACGTATTATATAGTAATATGTTATTTCTTTTTTCTTGTAATTCAAAAACATCATAATCATATACTTTTATACAAACTAGCTCATATCTAAGATTGTTTTTAGTATTCCGTACGGAACACTTATAAGATCACTCCGGTGTCTGTCCGTCTGTCTGTTACATTCGATTTTCTCCGAAACTATTTGAAATAGGAAGTTGCAATTTGGTACTAATATAGGAACTGATGGCCTCATCAGAGCCGTGTAGTTTTTAAAGTTAAATTTTTACTTAAGGGTTAGTTTAAGGAGGTGAAATCGGAAGTGAAAAAAACATTTTTTTTCTAGGTCATCGAGTGGGGTGTCAAATGAAAGCTTGTAAAAACACGAGTTCAAAAATATATACAGGGTGCCCCATATGTATGGAATAATGATTCCACAGCATTTATTAATCAGTGTATCAAAAAAATGTTTACATATAAGTTATGGGGTGTTATACAGTAAAATGTTTTGAACTGCCAGTTCGAAGAAATTACACTGTATATTATTTTATTTTTCAGTCCTACTAAAAATTATAGATATTATTTGTCTAACATACCATATGTCTAAATTGAACTGTTTTGGAATTATTGATATTTGCAATTAAAGAGACCAAATTAAATTTTTGTTTAAGCTGGCTTATGTCAAACATTTACTGTCAGGTAACGACTTAACGCGTCAAAAAATGATTTATTGACGAAAACGATTATTACTGCATTTTGTGAAATTGCAATTTAAGCGTAATACCATAATGGTACATTTAACAGAAACTGAAACAATCACTTTGTTAATGATGGTTGGTTACGGAGACCGTAGTAAAACACAACAAGAGGTGTGTGATCTTTTTGAAGCAGAATATCTGAATCGAGAATCTATTACCTGACCTGCAAGGAGTCCCGACCTTACGCCACTCGATTTTTTTTATGGGGTCATTTGAAAACCAAAGTTTACCGAAGTTAACCTGAAACTGTAGAAGATTTACAGCAAAGAATTCAATATGAAACAGCACAGGTCACCTCGGATTATCTGCAAAATTCTGTTCAGGCTGTTTTGATAGATTGGGTGATTGCCTCGCTGTTAACGGTAGACAATTGCTACCTTAAAAATAAACCTAGAGTATTTATTAATAGTTTTCTTATCTTTTTTCTATTTTAAATTTCAAATGATAATAATTTCAAAACAGTTCAATTTAGACATATGGAATAATATCTAGAATTTTTGGTAGGACTCAAAAATAAAATAATATATAGGGCTATTTATTTTTAAAAAAATCAAGATGGGGTAATTTCTTCGAACTGACAAATCATTTTATTGTCAACGTCAGCATTTAAACATTTTATTGATACACTGATTAATAAATGTTGTGGAATCATTGTTTCATACATATGGGGCACCCTGTATAATGTAACACTTGCAAACACTTTTCTTTGTATTATTTTTAAAAAATCACGAAAGATCCCTGTCTCTCTATCTCAAAAAGTACTGATCAAAAAACTTTTAAAAATTCTGAAATATTCTCTACAGGGTGTACGAGGATGGTTTGAAAAGTCCGTGCAAAGTCCGAGAGATAGCACCACCGGCGCGTATCGAGGTCATGTTTAGTTAGTAACATCTCTTGAATGAACGCACACCAAGTTTCAGCCATATTGGTATATTTCTTTGTGTTTGGCATTCCTGTGAATCAAGGAAGTCGAGTGATTTTCAAGAAATGGACGAAAAAGAATTTCATGTGGTGATTAAACATTACTTTATGAAAGGCAAAACGCCTCAGGAGGCTAAAGAGAAGCTTGATAAACATTATGGTGACTCTGCACCTTCGATTAGAACAGTTTATAAGTGGTTTCAAAATTTTCGAACTGGCCATATGGGCACAAGTGACGCTGAACGTTCTGGACGGCCTGTGGAGGTTACGACTCCAGAAATCATTGATCAAATCCATGATATGGTGATGGATGACAGAAGAGTTAAGGTGCGTGAGATTGCTAGTGCTGTGGGCATCTCGACTGAACGGGTACATAATATTTTGCATAAACATCTGGACATGAGAAAGCTATCCGCAAGATAGGTGCCGCGATTGCTCACGCTTGACCAAAAACGGAATCGTGTGAAGTGTTGCAAGGATGGTTTGCAGCTGTTCCAGAAGAATCCGGAGGACTTTAAGCGTCGTTTCGTCACTGTGGATGAAACATGGATACATTACTATACTCCTGAGACCAAACAACAATCTAAACAATGGGTTACCAAGGGGGAATCTGCACCAAAAAAGGCGAAGACCGTTCCTTCGGCCGGAAAGGTTATGGCGACTGTCTTTTGGGATTCGCAAGGGATAATCCTCATCGACTATCTGGAAAAGGGTAAAACTATTACAGGTGAATATTATTCATCGTTATTGGACCGTTTGAAAACCGAGCTGCAAGAAAAACGCCCGCGATTGGCCCACAAGAAAGTCCTTTTCCATCACGACAACGCACCAGCACACACCTCAGCAGTTGTGGTCGCAAAATTAATGGAAATAGGATTCCAACTCGTTTCACATCCCCCGTATTCTCCAGACTTGGCTCCCTCGGACTACTATTTGTTCCCCAATTTGAAGAAATGGCTGGCGGGACAAAGATTTTATTTAAACGAGGAGGTGATTGCAGACACTAATGGATATTTTGCAGACTTGGACAAATCCTATTATTCGGAAGGGATCAACAAACTAGAACATCGTTGGATGAAGTGTATAAGCCTAAAAGGAGACTATGTCGAAAAATAAAAAAGGTTTACCCCAAACACATAAGTAGTTTTTATTTTTGCACGGACTTTTCAAACCAGCCTCGTAGATTGAACGAAAATTATCACGAGTGCATTATTTTTAATAATTTATCTAGTGTATAGAAAAACAAAAATTTCCAGGTCATCAGTTTTCAGTTAAGATCGGAAACAAACTTTGTTGAAAACTCATTTGGGGTGTGTTTTCCGAAGCCACTGATCATTTTATACCTTCGTAACAAAAATTTTAAATTTAAAAGCAATTAACGTACTAATTGCGTAAGTTTAATTTGCACTTGACCGGTTTTTTGGTCTCTGGTGTTCTGTGGTGAATCTATGTTTCGTTAACAGTGATAAATCCACGCCAGAAATCATTCCGATTGCACTTTAACATCGCCAAACATTCTTTTGAAGTTGAGTAAGCAATCGCGGCACCCATCTTGTGGTAAGCTTTCTCACATCCAAATGAGTTGTTAAAATGTGCTGCCCCTGATCAGTTGAGATGCAAACAGTCCCAGCAATCTCACGCGCTTTCACTCTCCAATTATTTATCGCTATATCGTGGATTTCTTCAATCATTTCTGATGTGGTGACCTCATTTGGACGACCTAGACCTTCTTCATCAAAAATGCTTATACGGCTACCGTTGAATTCAGCTATTCAATATTTTATGGTCAATAATGTAGGTGCAAAGTCCCCATAAACTTCGCTGAGTCCCCCTTTTATCTGATCATTCGTTTTCTTTTTCCAAACAAATATTTTATCACTACTTGATATTCAATTTTTTCCATTGTCGTAAAATTACAAAAGTTGTTCTATTTAAATGGCTGCCACTCACAAACTAACACGTAGGCTGAAAAGTTTTTGGTCTGATACATAGATGTCGCCGTCCTGAAAAAAATCCATATGATTTTTAGGAAGTACCAACCTTCAAACGATACGTGTCAAAATTTCATGACATTTCGACGGTTAGTTTACAAGTTACAATGGTTTTAGTGACGATACTTTTGATATTTTCAAAACATGGAAAAAATCGAATTTCGAGTGTCGATTAAACATTGTGTTTGATGGGAAAAAATACCCTTCAAGCAAAGCAATGGCTTGATAAGTGTTACGCCCCTGAAAACTCACTCATCATTTACTGGTATGCTGAATTTAAACGCAGTCGTACAGGTACTAATGATGCTGAACGCTCTGGACGCCCGAATGAGGTGGTTGTTTTGGATGACCGTAAAGTGAAATTGAGTGAGATAACTGACACCCTAAAGATATCAAAAGAATGTGTTGGTCATATTTTGCATGAACATTTGGGTATGAGAAAGCTTTGTTCGAAATGGGTACCGCCTTTGCTCACAGTGGACCAAAAACAACAACGTGTTAATGATTCTGAGCGCTGTTTGGACCTGTTTAAGCGCCACAAAGAGGATGTTTTCATGCGATATGTGATAATGGATGAAACGTGGATCCATCACTACACACCAGAATCACATCGGCAGTCAGCTGAGTGGACAGCAGCCGGTGAAAGCTACCCGAAGCGACCAAAGACACAACAGTCGGCTGGAAAGGCCTCTGTATTTTGGGATTCGCTTGGAATAATTTTCATCGCCTATGCTGAAAAGGGAAAAACCATCAATAGCGAATATTATATAAAGTTATTGGTGCGCGAAATGGCAACTAGATGGAAACAACATTTCGAGACCATTTTAAATAGCGGCCCAGAGAGGTCTGAAGAAATGATAACATTAGACCTCATCCAAAATGACGAAGAAGTTCCAGCAAAGGAGGAACTTATAGAAATTATTAAGAACTTAAAAAACAATAAAAGTGCAGGGGAAAACGGAATATGTAACGAGCTCGTCAAGGAAGGAGGTTTAGAATTAGAGGAAAGTCTATACAAGCTGCTGGTAAAATTATAGAAAGAAGAAAATATGCCTGCGAGATGGTGGCTATACTAATCCCAGTTCTAAAAAAAGGAGATACAACAAATTGTAATAACTATAGAGGAATTGCTCTATTGGTTGTGGTGCATAAAATTCTGGCTAGCCTGAAAAAGAAACGTCTGGATAAATACGATAAAGTAATAGGCGACTACCAAGCAGGTTTTCGGAAAGGACGATCGGTTAACGAGCAGATTTTTACAATGAAACAGGTACTATCGAATAGCTACGAGAATAACTTATCCGTACATGCTTTATTCATAGGCTTCAAACAAGCTTACGATAGAATACATAAAGCAGAAATCTACAGAGGTATGGAAAATTTAGGAATACCACAAAAGCTGATCAGACTGACAAGAATGACCCTCGAAAACACAGCAAATAAAGTAAGTGGTAATGGACAAAAATCCCAATCATTTAAGACTAATAAAGGAGTGAGACAATCCGACCTACTATCAACCGTTCTATTTAGAGGAGAATGTAATGAGGGAAAGCAATATCCATAGGCACGGAACGCTACTCAGTATGAAATATCAATGTCTAGTGTACGCAGACGACCTGGTATTACTAACTAGATCAAAGAAGGAACTGATTGACGTAACCAGAAGGCTAGAAACCGCTGCAAGAAAAAGGGGGTTAGAAATCATTGAAGAAAAATCCACGTACATGGTGATAAGACCTAAGGAAGAAACTAGAGATAAAAAGCTAGTAATTGGCAACTGTACGGATGGGAAAATATATCAGTTTGGCAAAACAGAAGACGCTACTTACAGCAGAGAAATAAATTTCAGAATAAACAAAGGAAGTGGAAGTGCTCTAACGAAACTGTTTAGACCGAAATTGGTGTCCAAAGGAGCAAAAGAAAGACTATACAGGACAGTGATAAGACCTGTAACCCTATAGGATGCGAGTTATGGACGCTAAATAGAGCAGAAGAACAAAAATTGGAGATATGGGAAAGGAAAATATTACGAAGAATATATGGGGGGAAAAAAGTGAACGGAATCTGGATGAGGCGAACAAATAGTGAACTGTATGAACTTTACAACATCCATTCAATAATAGCACAAGTGAAATCACAGAGGATCAGATGGCTAGGTCACGTAAAAAGATTGCCGGAAACCAGAGCAGAAAAAAAAAATGTTGAGAGAGGCGTTGATCGGAAAGAGAAGGAGAGGACGCCCAAGAAGAAAATGGTTGGAGGCAGTGGAGGAGGATTTGGAGAGGTTAACGATAAGCAACTGGAGAAGGAAGGCCACAGAAAGGAATGAATGGAGAGGAATTGCCGATCAAGCATTAGGCTTACAAGGCCTGTAGAGCTACCTTATACATATATATATATATATATATATATATATATATATATATATATATATATATATATATATATATATATATATATGAAAAGGCAGAAATCGCAAAGAAATGGTCCCAAATGACCAAAAAAAGTGCTCTTACCTCAAGACAATACACCGTGTCACAAGTCAATGGTTACTATGGCAGAATTGCATGAATTGAGGTTCGAGTTGCTTCCCCAACCACCGTATTCTCTGGATTTGGCCCCCCGCGACTATTATCTATTCGCTGTCCTCAAAAAAAATGCTCGCGGGAAAGAAATTTGGCTCCAATGGAGAAGTTATCGCCGAAACTGAGGCCTATTTGGAATGCAAAGACAAATCCTTCTATAGGTAAGGTATAGAAATATTAGAATAGCGTTTGACTGATTGTATCGCTCTTGAAGAAGACTATGTTGATGAATAAAGTTGAATTTTGCAAAAAAAATGTGTTTTAAGTAGCTAGACCAAAAACTGTTCAACCTACGTGTTAAATTACGCAGCGACTTGAAAATTTGACACGAATCTTGTGAAAGGTTATTTTTACGAAAAATATAATTTTTCAAATAGTAGTAGCGCCATCTCTGGCCGAGACCAAGTTCTTATCATACAATTCACGTATTTCTATTGTTTAAAGCTGTTATGATATAAGTACAAGGTATCCCATAAATAAGTTCAACTTTTCTCTACTTATTAGAACATTATGAGCAAGACGGGTAAGGCGTTAGCACAAAGAGTAATTGCGGCCCTTGGAAATTTACAACTGTGGAGCGTGTTACCGGAGGGAAGCGTACCATTTGTGCGAGTAAATTTTACAAAAATAATAATCTTGCGACCATCACGCGGCGAAAGCTTCACGTTCAATTTCATTTACACTGCTTTATTAATAAATTTAACTGATTAAAAATAGGTGCAGAAGGTTGAAAGAAAGCCAACTGATACTGGTCAGAGGCTCAAATTTTCGTTTTAAAATACTACTCCACAGTCATCCAAACACTTTGTCTTTACACAAATCGGGTTTCGCTAACCATATTAATATTATCAGAGGTGATGATCGCCTAATGAGGCTAACATGGTTAACAAATCCCGTGTCGAGAGCAAAAATAAACTATTTTGTGTAGTGGTGATAACTGTTGTGAAGTGTTGTTTTGCCAAAGATACCAAAATCTCAACGGAGTCGCTATTAAATTGTCTGAATGTTTTTTACCATTTACCAATATTAATACAATTACACTAGTTTACAAGGTTTTTGTTCATGAAATAAAACATATATGTTTTGTTTGTTTTAAGTGGCCTCAACTTAGAAAAAATATTTGAAAATATTGAGGTCGTCATACTTTTAAGATATTTAATAAGAAATATTAAAAAAAAAAAACATTTAAAATACGAATAAATAATTAAAAATGATAAGTTTTAGCTCTTTCTTGAAAATACTTGTATCTCTGTCTTTTACAACAGACCAACAGTAGTCTCCTAGCATGTACTGGTCCCAAAAACCTTGATAATTTTGCTCAAATAATTTTAGATCCTGATGAAACCGCTCGCCATGTTCATCACTCATACTTCCAAGGTTTTCCGGAAAAAATCCAGATGGAAATGCAAAAAATGAATTTTGAGAGACATGTTCACATCCATCAGTTCATAATTCTGCAACGATCTCTTGATAATTGTCATTTTTTCTATTGCCTAAAAAATCTCGAACGACAAGTTTGAAGGAATTCCAGGCAGCTTTTTCAACGTCCGTCAAATGGCTCTCAAATGTTTTATCATTCAAAATTTTCCTGATTTGAGGACCTTCTTTTAGTTTAGCCTCAGAAAGGATCGTGAATACACTGCATAAGTACAGAAACGCTGGCCCTGTCTTATTCAAAGCTTTGACAAAATTTTTCATTAACCCTAACTTAAGGTGAAACGGTGGTATTTTTTTGGGTTAACCAAACATGTATTTTCAATGTTCATTTTACCTGGAACATATTCAGTTCTAATAGGCCAAAATTTCTTTATATAGTGATCCTTTTTGCCCTCGAGTCCCATAAGCACAAGAAACAACAGTACTTTGTGTAGCCGCTTTGCAAACCCAAAAGCATACCGATGACTTTTAGGTCACCACAGATATACCAATTGCGACATTCATATTTAATCAATTTAATTAATATGGACATTATTTCATAGGTTTCTTTATAATTCACTGCATGACCTATTGGGATAGAAGGCTTTTTATTTGCGTTGTGCAGAAGATCAGCTTTGAGGCTTGTCTTCGAGGAATCGATAAAAAGGCGCCATTCTTCTGGGTTGTTTCATTTCTTCGAACAGTTCATTAACATAATGACAAAATAACAAAATTCATTTTCTTTTGTAAAAAAAGCAGCACAGGTCTTACTCCTGGAGCGATAAATACTAACTCTTGTGTCAGGATCAAGCAACTTCCACTGCTGCAAGCTTGAGGCAAGCAATTGACTTTTAGACTTAGACCACTGCAAATCTCTTATAAGATCGTTGAATTCAGACTGAGTTATCAAATGTGGACTGTCATCGCCGACAAAGTTATCTGAGCTGGACTGCTAACTATCACTACAGGTGGTGTAAGAACTGGCAAATCCTTTGAACGAAGCACAGGCTTAGATACTGATGAAATATCTGCATATTCTATTTTATCTTTGTTTTTTGAGTTGAAACCAAAAGTTTTAGTCAAGCAAAAGTTACAGTCGGTTGCGTGGTTAGTTGGCTCTCTCCAGATCATTGGTTTACCAAAGTTCAAAGATCTGTTTTTACCTGAATAGCGTTAGTTGAGGACTAGTCTGCAGTTTGTGTAAACCACATGAAGAATCCAGTATTTATCTTGATATGACACCAGAAATACAAAATAATGTAAATAGTCGCTTTGCAGTGAGTTTGTTATAGGATAGTCTCGATTTAACTAAACAATTTTGCCACAAACGTAGCAAAAACGATTTGGATTAATTTTACACATTCTAGACAATTTTTCGTATTTACTTCACTTCGTTGTTTACAGAATCAAACAAAGAAATCCTTACAACTACTGCGGGTCGATGAGAAATAGAAACGGAATTATGAAGTGCTAGCGGAAAACAAAAATACTTTATTAATTAGCCTCCTTAGCTTATTTAAAAAATATATGTTTCGTTCGACGGTTGGTGCGATTTTTGAAAATATCTTAAATTGTTTTAGATTCAAATTTTCTACGAAGAGTGTTCTTTATGAAATGCTAAACGAAGTTCATGAATTGGGTTATAACAGAATATTTTGTGTCATCGTTCTGTATTATTTATTAAAAGCTTTTTATGTAGTTGATTATAGTATTTTATTACAAAAACTAGGATAATATGGTGCGAGAGAAGGAGTGTTAAAATAGTTTCGTTAAGAGTTATCTAGTCAAACTCAGTATATCTGCATTTGTTATAGCAGAAATTTGTTTCTACTCAGTATATATCACCACTACACCAAACACTTTATTTTTGCACTCGACGCGCGTTTTGCTAACCATGTTAGCTTCATCAGGAGCGATGATTGACTAGTCAATTATCGCTCCTGATGAAGCTAACATGGTTAACGAAACGCGCGTCGAGTGCAAAAAGCGATGATTGACTAGTCAATCATCGCTCCTGATGAAGCTAACATGGTTAGCGAAACGCGCGTCGAGTGCAAAAATAAAGTGTTTGGTGTAGTGGTGATATATACTGAGTAGTATCATTGTGCCAAAGATTCCACATTCCCAACTTAGAAATTTGTTTGTTCCTACCCTGATGAATGTTGTAGCTGAAGTCCCTCAGCGATCAATATTTGGACCCTTCCTATTTAATATTTAGAGATGCCAATGACATCCGTAAACATGCCACAGCAAAAATTGTAATGTATGCTAATAATACGACTAGTCTGTTAAATAATAACTAGAGACCGGATTATATGCATCTGCATATTTTCATATGCATTTGCATATTTAGACCATTCTCACCGATTATTGCATATTTTACCTAAAATCTAGTAATGATGCATATTTTCCCTATATTTACAATATTTCTCGGTATTACTAGGCAATTGAATTGCTCAGGGTATTGTTAATTTCGCCGTCTGGAACCGATCTTATCCCCGGAACATTACCTGCAATAGTCTTAACATCGATTAGGTTAGCTTAGGTTAGTGCCAAGGGAATACCCAAAATTACGACGGTATTTTATTCCTTTGTTTCTTGGTAGGGATATTAAGTGAAAAGTAGTTAGTTTCTAAGAATATTTGTTTGAGCGTGGATCAAATAAACAATTTTCTCGAAGACAAATTTTTATTTTAAAACAAGATATCAGTTTTAGCATTATTGTTGACGCGCTTGCATCAGTGTAGTCTTTTTGCAATTTTTAACGTGTTGTGTTAAAGTTTAACGTGTACCATGCCACCCGCAAAAAAAGTGTCTGTAGCTGATTATCCTGGAACATTTACATACGACGCGATTGCAAAAAAAGGCCCACGACAACTTATAACAGCAGCAAGTAGCAGTGATTCCACTTCTATAGGCAAACAAAAAAACCACTTTAGTATGGATTTATGTGAAGCATTGCTTGCAAGTAATATTCCTCTCCACAAACTTACAAATCCTACATTTAAAGATTATCTGCGAAAATATTGCTTGAATCCAAAAATACCAGACGAATCAGCACTGTGTAAAAATTAGATACCAACAATTTACCAACCAAATACGTAATGAACTTAAGGATGACATTATTTGGATTTTAGCTGATAAAACTACCGACAGTTGTGGTCGCTATATTGCGAAATTAACTGTGGGTGCATTCTTCTTCCTATTTGGTGGCCTGCAAAGAACTTGACAAGACAAATCATTCTACGATCGCCAGATTTGTGAATGAGGGTATTAAAAAAAAATTTTCCTGAATCTTCTGCAGATGAAAGAGTGTTTATATTTCTCTCAGATGCTGATCCCTATATAATCAAGGCAGCCAAAGTCCTCCAAGTATTTTATCCAAATTTAATTCATGTGACGTGCTTTGCTCACGGAGTCCATCGACCCGCTGAAGAAGTACGATCCACGTTTGGAAATGTAAATAAACTGATTTCATTAGCAAAGAAAGTGTTTCTTAAGGCACCCGCTCGCAATAACGCCTATAAAGAAAAACTGCCAAATGTGCCTTTACCTCCCGAATCAGTGGTAACTCGATGGGGAACATGGATTGAAGCTATCCCATTTTACAATGAACATTTTGAGGCCATCGAAGGTGTAGTAAATGACTTCGATAGTGCAGAGGCTATGGCAATTCGTCAATCCAAGGAAGCATTTAACGATTCTGATATTAAAAAAACATAGCTTTGATTAGGACTCACTTTTCCCACATACCTGCGGGTATTAAAAAGCTTGAAACTCGAGATTTGGCGTTGACCGAATCAATTTAGTTAATGAATAAAATCCGTCAAATAAACTCCACATTGCCAGATGTATTCCCGCGTAGAGTTAAAAAAAAGTTTGAAAACATTTTGAGCAATAACCCAGGCTTTGAACCTTTGTGTCAAATTGATAGTTTTATTAATGGGACGGGTGAATTTTTGCCAGAAACAATAAGTGCTAACATAGCACCGAAATTCAAATACTGCCCAGTTACCTCAGTGGATGTGGAACGGTGTTTTTCCACTTATTTTAAGTGATCGAAGACACAATCTTACTACCCAACATTTGGAACAATACCTTATTATTTACGTGTACAAGAATACAAATGTTGAATAATTTTAAAAAATATTAAATAATTGTTAATTAAATTTAAACATCGTCGATAACTTGTTACTTTTATGCTGATTTTGAAATAAAAAACTAAAAATTACTACTTTTATTATTATTTAATATTGCATATTTTGACCCTTTTCATGCATATTTTAAGCATTTTTCATGCATATTTGCATGCATATTTCAAGATTTTTATGTTGCATATAATCCAGTCTCTAATAATAACAATCGCACAGGATTACAGTCAGCAACCAAAAAATGCATTGATAAGTTAACTAACTGATTTGCTGCTAATAAGCTAAGACTGAATAACGGCAAAAGTAAACTTTTATTCTTTTAAAACGGATATTCTCAATTTTTTTGCGAAAATAACAATGAGATGAGACTTTTGAAGAAAAACAATGCTTTTGCCATTTTATTCTTTAACTTCAAGAGCGATACATTTATTCCAGCGATTCTCCAAGATTTGGATACCTTTCATATAATACGATTTGATGAGTTCTCTATAATAAGCCTAAGTTTCCCATTCAACTTGCTCATATGAGCCAAATCTCTTTCCCTCGAGCCGCCTTTTCAAATGTTGAAAGAAGTAATAATCGCTGGGAGCTAAACCTGGTGAACAGGGCGGATGAGGAGGCAATTCAAAGACCAATTACTCCAATTTCCCAGTCGATTTTATGAACTTGTGAGCTTGTGCATTATCTTGGTGATTATTTTTTCAGGTTTCAGTACTTTTATCTAGCTTACCGCAATAAGAGAATCTTTTCTTGCGAATTCTATCATTTTTAGCAGAATTTTGCTAGCGAAATATCTCCATTGTTAAATAAAAAGCAAAAGAAATAATAATCACGTAGTATATAAACGCTTTTACACCATGAAGTTTTTACAAGTCATTTTCTTAATAAAAACTTCTAACCCTCGAAGAAAAAAAACGTGCAAAATGACCCCTTTGGCGCATTATGTCCCCGAGATGAAAGTAATTAATCTTAGACGGAGCTGCGTTAAACACTAAAATGCAAATGAACAAAACGGGCCGTCCTTTTGGTCGTTAAAAGCCAAATTACCTTTATTAATTTGACGCTAATTGCACGAAGATATTTTGTTCAGAATGCGAAAATTATTGTTATATCTCTTCTGTGGAGTATAAGTGCGTCCATTAGTGAAGACAAATGGACCATTCATTATTTAGATAAAAAATATATATATATATATTTGTAATGGTTTTCTTCTATTGTAATAATCTTTAAGGCTAAAAACACGCTAAATTCTAGATTAGTATAAAAATATATCTGAAAGTTTGTGTCAAGATTTTAAAGCAAAGAACCCGGCACTAATCTCTTGGAAATTGGATTCCGGTCAAATTGGCTGAAAATGTAGTATGTTATGCTTCAAGTCATTCTGATCAAAAGTCTCCATGGACACAAAGTCCAAAAACGAAGAGATCAAAAATTATCGAGCGTGGAACTAGTAAAAAAAAACTGCTGAGGAAATACTATTTTTGCGTTTTTTTAAGGACTTAAATCAGATGAAGACAAAATAAACTATAAAAGAGAACTAGCAAAGTTTAAAAGAATGATGATTGAAGTAAAAAATAGAAATCGGGAAAAGAAATGCTTGGAAATAGAAATGTATTTAGGAGGAACTAAGTCGTCCGAAGTTTGGAAATTCATAAGAAACACAAAAGCAGAAAACATACAAAGATATAATTTACCGATAATAAGTATGAAAATCGGCTGAAATTTTTTTTTTTTTTTTATTGGTCTAGCACACGTGCTGCAGGGAAGTCCCTAAAGCGTTCCAGGAGCGGCACGAGTGCGGAAAAAAAAGCGATTCACGTTGTTCTTGAATCGCTGTAAATTGTACTCGGTGGGAAACACAGCGCTGGGCAAATTATTCCAAAGGGATGACGTTCTCCATATAAAAGATTGCTTGAAAAGCGTCGTACGCGGAGTAACAAGCTGAACCTCATACGGATGCGAAGCACCAGCGCGACGTGTATTTCTAACATGCACCGCTTTGGGAGGAATTAAGCGGGATAGATCCTTCGAACACTTTCCATGAAAATACTTGTAGAACAGACTCAAGTTGCCAACCGTTCTTCGATGTTCCAGCGAATCAAGGCCGCCGGTCAATTCCGGGTCCCCAATCAGACGGACCGCTCTTTTCTGAACAGAATCCAACAAATGCAGTGTATGTTTGGGAGCGGAGCCCCAAACGTGAGAGCAGTATTCCATAGTTGGTCGAATTTGGGCTTTGTAAAGAATTAACAGTTGCTGTGGGGTGTAAAGCTTTCTGGTTCTAAATAATATTCCCAACTTTTGAGAAGCTCTCCTTGCTATGCCTGCAACATGTTCATGCCAAGACATATTTGCTCCCAAACTAACGCCCAACAAATTGAGCGACGATGCTAGGGGAATGGAGTGCCCCGACATAACTATGTCGGGTTCAGCAACGTTAACTTTTTTAGAAAAAACTGCCGCTTGGGTTTTTGTAGCGTTAAATTCCACTTGGTTACTGTCACCCCAAAATAGAATTTCTTCTAGGTCTTTGTTAAGTTGAACGACCTTCTGCTGTCTGCGGATATTCGCCTGAGCAGCCGATGTCCGAGTGTTCAAGGTGAATGAAGAGACAAGCGTACTGTCGTCTGCAAAGCTATAGATTGGATTCCCGGTCTTTTCCAGCAGATCGTTAATGTAAATGAGAAAGAGAGTAGGAGACAGTATGGAGCCCTGGGGCACACCGGCGTTGATAGTGAGGGTGTTAGAAAGAAATCCGTCGACCGCCACTCGTAAAGAACGCTCTCTAAGGAAACATGAGAGCCACAAACAGAACCTTTCAGACATACCATAAGAGCGCAACTTAGCCAACAGTCCATCGTGCCAAACACGGTCGAATGCCTTGGATATGTCAAGAGCAACCGCTCGAGATTCTCCAAAGTGTTCAATTGCGTTGTTCCAAACATGTGTTACATAAGTCAGAAGATCTCCTGTTGATCTATGTTTACGAAAACCATATTGGTGATCGCTAATAATATTGAATCGTTCAAGATATTTTAGAAGATGCTCATTGATAACCTTTTCCATGACTTTCGATATTATTGAAAGCAGTGCAACTGGTCGGTAGTTATTTGGCAAGGTCTTCTTACCTTTTTTAGGTATCGGCTGAACTGTGGCACATTTCCAGCAGGACGGAAATATTCCCTTTCTGTAGGATAGGTTAAAAAATCTACAGAAAACTGGTGTTAGTTCCCTTGCACAGTTTTTGAGAACTATGGCAGGTATTCCGTCAGCGCCAGAAGCCTTCTTGGTGTCTAGCTTCATTAAAATACGCTTTATGATGCGCTGTCTGAAGACAACATCGGACATCCTTGACTGCAATATGGTAATAGTAGGTGGTGTTTTTCCTTGGAAATCGACAGTAGAATGTGAAGCAAAGAGTTCAGCCAACAAGTTCGCTCTCTCAACAGATGTGGTTGCAATGGAATTATCTGGCCGTGTGAGTGGTGGTATGGTGGATTTGGTAAAATTTTGTCTAACTGCCTTAGCGACTGCCCAAAAGGACCTGGAATTGTTGGGACAAGCGAGAAGTTTGTTTCTAATTTACACATTTTTGAGGAATAAAAACCGTACCCAAGAAAAAAAACTTTTGAGAATGCCCATAACCATAGAGCGAAACGTCAAATAAAAAAAAAATTAGAAGACAAAAACTCAAGTTTTAATTAAAGGAACTTATGCTCAAGAAAAAAAATAAAAGTTTATATACATAAAGGTTTAAGAAACAATTGTGTGTGTATATATATATATATATATATATATATATATATATATATATATATATATATATATATATATATATATATATATATATATATATATTGGTACGAATTTTTATTTTTTGCGTAACGTGCAACAAAGTGACACAAATTGATGATTCATTTTAGTAAACGACCGTAATAAAATCACAAAGAAATACGCGTTTCAAAAAACACGAAAAAAACATACTAGCACGAACCAAAGGTCCCATAAACTACAGTAAAAGAGTTATTCGCATAAGCATAAAAACAACATTATTGTATGATATATTGTTAAGAGGATAACAAAATTTGATAGGTTTGTGGCGTATAGACCATTAAAAAGTAAACGAATATGCAGAGAGAACTGACAGACCTCAGTTAAGCCAACGATATATTGAATGATGTCGTATCTTTTTATGGTAGTGTGGAATTTTGACCGGACATATAATTTTTTTCTTCTGTTAAAATAATATAGCAATAGCAATTTGCTTTTTACATAAAGTTTCTAAATGACTCCACGTTAATGGTAAAGGAATTATTAAGATAATAACATAAAATTCGCAGTTATTAAAAATCAGATTAAAAATATTTGTAATAATTAAAAAAATTATAGAGAATAAAAAAGTTATAAAAAAATATAAAAAATTTAAATTTTAATAATTATTTTTTAATTATTAATATCATTTTAAATATATATATATATATATATATATATATATATATATATATATATATATATATATATATATATATATATATATATATATATATATATATATATATATATATGTTTTTTTTTATGGGTCTAACAGCAGGGAAGTCCCTAAAGCGCTTCAGGAGCGGCATGTGTGGCAGTTCCGGGTCTTCAATCAAACGAACAGCTCTTCTCTGAACAGAATCCATTAAATGCAATGTATGTTTGGGAGCGGAGCCCCAAACATGAGAGCAGTATCCCATAATTGGTGGAATTTGAGCTTTATAAAGAATTAACAGTTGTTGTGGAGTTAAAGCTTTCTGATTCGAAATAATATTCCCAACTTTTGAGAAGCTCTCCTTGCTATGCCTGCAACATGTTCATACCAGGACATATTTGCTCCCAAATTAACGCCCAATAAATTGAGCGACGATGCTAGGGGAATGGAGTGCCCCGGCATAACTATGTCGGGTTCAGCAACGTTAACTTTTTTAGAAAAAACATACTACAAGAGCGTAGCTTAGCCAGCAGTCCATCGTGCCAAACACGGTCGAATGCCTTGGATATGTTAAGAGCAACCGCTCGAGATAAGTCAGAAGATCTCCTGTTGATCTTTGTTTACGAAAGCCATATTGGTGAAGAATATGCTGATTGATAACCTTTTCGATGACTTTCGATATTATTGAAAGCAGTGCGACTGGTCGGTAGTTATTTGGCATTTTTAGGTATCGGTTGAACTGTGGCACATTTCCAGCAGGAAGGAAATATTCCCTTTCTGTAGGATAGGTTGAGAAGTCTACAAAAAACTGGTGTTAGTTCCCTCGCAGAGATTTTGAGAACTATGGTAGGTATTCCGTCAGCGTCAGAAGACTTTTTGGTGTCTAGCTTCATTAAGATACGCTTTATGATAGGCTGTCTGAAGACAACATCAAGCATCCCTGACTGCAATATGGGAATAGTAGGTGGTGTTTTTCCTTGGAAATCGACAGTAGAATGTAAAGCAAAGAGTTCAGCCAACAAGTTCACTTTCTCAACAGGTGTCGTTGTAATAGAGTTATCTGGCCCTGTGAGTGGTGGTATGGTGGATTTGGTGAAATTTTGACTAACTGCCTTAGCGACTGACCAAAAGGACCTGGAATTGTTGGGACAAGCGAGAAGTTTGTTTCTAATTCGTTGATTCCGTGCAACAATTCCTTTGCATCCGGGCATGAACAAAGGTGTTACGATTTATGGTGACAGGATTTTCACGCCATTGTCGGTAGGCGAGATGTTTAGAAGCAACAGCTTCTTTGCATTTACGGTTAAACCATGGCTTGCCGTTGAAGGGGCATTTCTTCGAAAAAGGGATGTAAGCTTCCATACCAGCCAAGATAACATCGTAGACCTCCCTGGTGCAGTCAGATGGGTTGTCGGATCGAAAACAAATATCTATCCAAGGGAAAGAGATCTTCCCATACATGCAGTTTAAGAACATATATTAATTTCATATTCTCCCTTTTTCTTAATTGTCTATTTGTATTTTTTTCCAGTTCATTAAAATAGAAAATATTTTAACAGAAAAATTTTGTTGACTACCGCTTATTTAAAAAAAAAACATTTTTTTGAAACTCCGAAGAGAAAAGCATTTTTAGACCTTCTAATAGAAATGAACTGTGAAACAGAAAAAATCATTTTTACAGATGAGGACTTGTATGAAACGATAACGTTCATAATAGTGGTAAGTTATTTATTATTAAAGAAAGGCTAATATGCATATAATATTCTAAAAAGTCCACACATAAATATGCATGCATTAATTCTAATATATGTACTTTTTTTATAAATATAAATAAAGAAATATTAAAAATACGCTGTTAAAATTGTAAAATAACTTATATGTAAGGTGCTACATTCGAGAGCAACAGCAAAATATTGCCACTTGGAAGGACCTCTGGAAGGAAAAATTGTTCTTGTACAAACCTCGCTTTTAATCAGGCATTAGTTTTTCTATCTGTTTAGATGAAATAAGATAGGATATGGGCAAAATGAACACATTATTAAATACTATTATTACGAGTGCAATATAATGTCTTATAAAATCAATAATTTCAATCGACGTATATATAAAAATGACTTCCAATTTTTTGCTTTATTTCTTCTATTACCGTCGAATATAAAGAAACATTGTTTCTTTTTAAACTCCTCTTAACTTACAACGTTTTCGACGGGAAGAAAAAAGAATTTCCTTCACCAATGGGCGACATAATTCCTGGTTAAATGCGTATGGTTTGTCAAGTTTCTTATCCTACTCCGTAGATTGGAAGCGAAGATAATGCACCAGCTCACAACCCCATAAAATCGATGGTAAAATTGGACCAATTGGGCTACGAATTGCTCCTCATCCGCCGTATCCACCAGATCTGGTCACCAGCAATTATTAACTCTTTTCAAAGCTCGACAAATAGTACTATATAAAAGTATCCAAATGTTGGAAGATCCCTGGAATAAGTGTAACGCGCTTGAAGTTATGAAGTGAAGTTGAAGAGTAAAATCGATTTTTGGCAAAAACATTGGTTTTTCTTCAAAAGTCTCGGAAATTTTCGCCACATGTAGTAATATGTTCTATGTATATAGTTTTCTTAAGTGAAACGGACCATTTTACATATATTATCATCAATAGAAAAAAAATTCAGAAGTGATCCTACAAGGGTTTTAAAACATTAATATCCGGGATAAAAAGCAAGTTTCAATGCCTCTTTGGTATATTTTATTTCTATAAAAATTTTTCGAAATATCCGAACCGAACGTCGCGCTGGTACTTCACATCCGTATGAGGTTCAGCTTGTTACTCCGCGTACAACGCTTTTCAAGCAGTCTTTTATATGGAGAACATCATCTCTCTGGAATGATTTGCCCAGCGCTGCGTTTCCCACCGAGTACAATTTACAGCGATTCAAGAACAACGTGAATCGCTTTTTCCGCACACGTGTCGCTCCTGTAGCGCTTTAGGGACTTCCCTGCAGCACGTGTGCTAGACCCATAAAAAAAAAATCCAAAAAATCAAGCATTAAATTTTAAAAAAAATATTAGAACTAAAAAAAAATGTATCTCACTCTTTTTTTTGTGTTGGACTTCATAGTTGATTGATTAAAACTTACTTCTTCCTAAAACAAAAGAGAAAAAAACCAATTAGCAAAAATATATAATAGAAATAAAAATTACATAAAAAATAACCGGTCAAGTGCAAGTTGAACTTGTGCAATTAGTAGTACGTACGTTGATTGGTTTTATAATAACAATTTTTATCATGGAGGTGTAAAATGATCAGTGACACACATCCCAAATGAGTTTTCAAAAACACATCCCAAATGAGTTTTCAAAAAAGTTTTTTTCCGATTTTTACTTTGATGACCTTGAAATTTTTGTTTCTTTTTACATACCAGAAAAATTATTAAAGGTAATGCACTCGTGATGATTTTCGTTCAATCTACACCATGTGGAGAATATTTCAGAATTTTTTCAAAATTCTTTGATCAGTACTTTCCGAGATAAGGGGGGGCAGCGATTTTTCGCAATTTTTTAAAAATAATTCAAAGAAAAGTGTGCTCTATATATTTTTGCACTCGTGTTTTTACAAGCTTTCATTTGAAATCCCATTCGAAGACCTGGTAAAAAAATTTTTTTTCACTTCCGGTTTCACCCCCAAAACTAATCCCTTAAGTTAAAATTTAACTTTCAAAACTACACGGCTCTAATGAGGCCATTAGTTCCTGTATTGGTGCCAAATTTCAATTTTCTATGTCAAGTAGATTCGGAGAAAATCGGGTATGACAGAGGGACGGATAGACAGACAGACACTGAAGTGATCTTATAAGTGTTCCGTACGGAACACTAAAAAACAAAAACAAGACACAATAAGAAACCTAGTGAGGTTTCTTGTTATAAAATGGCCTGGAAAGATCCAGCTGTCACAAAAAACACAAAGTTAAGGTTGCTATCCAGTCTTATATTCCCCATAGCAACTTACGCTTCGGAAACATGGACTATTAAACAAGCTGACAAAAAACGAATCGATGCGTTTTAGATGTGGGCATATCGAAGAATCCTCAGAGTATCAAATACCGAACACCATACCATTGTTCTAATTCTTGAAGAGCTTAGTAGACGACTTTCAAATAGAATTAATAAACAGTACCTGAAATATTTTGGTCACATTATGAGGATAGTGGATGCCATGGAAAGGCACGGGGAAGGTAGAAGCTAGAAGATCAAGGGGATGGTCTCGATCTTGTTGGAGACCATCTTTTTGATGTGGGTATGTACTAGTCAAGTCAGGTCGCGCAAGATCGAGATGCATGGAGAATGACTGTTGAGGTAGCAACTGCATAGTATCACCGATGCTCCTATTGGGATAAAAGAATTGAGAGAGAGAGCGAGAGTAAACTTCATAATTACATGTAAATTCTCGATGTCCATTTGGCAAACTATAGTTACTCCGTTGACTGAAAATTGGCAAAATGAATTATCACTTCTTTGCAAGTTATTATCAAATTAAAACATGCATAATAATAATAATATCAGTATGTTTTCTAACGTGGTTGAATTTAATGTTTAATACCATTCGAGTCGAGCAGCTTTCCACCTCATTTACCTTAGAATCGACTAAAACGAGTCTATCGAAATGAACACGCACACGGCTCACAATTTTATTGGATTTCATAATAAAAAAACGTTATAAGGCAATTGATATCGGTCGATTGGGTGTTAAATGGCGTAGAAGAGGAATTTTAAAGTCTACATTGGGAACGAAGTTGTAATCGGTGCCGCTGCTGCACCCTTCGAGCAATTTCACAGAAAATAAAACTTTCGCCCTTCGGCCTTCGATTTTTTTTTTAATTATTTCTATTAGATTTTATATATCTTTTTTTTTCTATCTGATGGCGAAACAACTTACTAGTATATTATCTAATAGTATTCAGGGAATAGACGAATTAACACAAAAATTCCCAAAATTGGGTCAAAACTTCCCATTATAGATTGTATGGTAGGTAAATATGATAAATACTGGTACTTGTGGTAATGCTCTCCAAAGATCTTTACGCTTTAAGATTAGAATTTTGCACCTGACCGGGGTTCACTGGAGCGTAACACAGTATGTTAATTCGTTTTCTCGTGACAGAAAACAAACTATTTGCAGAGTAAACATAAAACACAGTAGCGACGCTCAAGAAAATTTTTAGATCATCTTTTTTATCACGCATGCGTCCCCTCTCATACCAAGCCTGCCAGCGTGCGCGGCTGCGGGTTGGGTTACATCTGTATTTCAAGGATAAATTTATAACGTGCTCCGAAATTCATTATTAATAATTTTCTAATAAGTAAATGACTTGTTTGACGTTATAATTGAAAATAATTATAAAAAAGTCAAGAGGAAGTTTTTGTTGTGCGGTTAGTGGTTATAAAAATATATATGATATCAGTTGAGTTAGTTTTTTTAGATTTCTCAAAGATCCTAAAAGGTAATTTATTCATAATTCTTTAATTCTTTTATGCCATATATTATATAAAAATTATTACCTTTCATATTAAAATTGTTTGCTAGAGTTAATCATATTATCTGCTAAAATTCGCTAACCAAACTTTCAAAACTCAATCTGGGCATGCAAAAGTAGTATTTCTCCAGCACGAATGAGCTTGAATAAATCAGTGCATCGATTTATTTTTTTTTATATATAAATAGTATATAGGCATGAAAAGTCATTAGTTGTATGAAAATTATTATATTAGATTTAACTAATGATAAAATGGAGCAAAAAGTGTATTCACGTCATTTTTAAGTTTAGAAGAAAGACGATCTCATCTTAAAATGATAATTATAATTATTTTCAATCTCTCCAGATTACTACGATTCGCTGAAATATAAGGAGTATGATTGTTGACATTATACAAACGAAGCTAAAGGTGTGCAGATACATAATCTCAAAATGAACATTTTTTCTTCCCGGACAATACCTTTAATAGTTGAGAAATATAAATTCAACAATAAAATATTTAAATAAATAACGTGCAAAAAGCATTGAAGCCCAATGATAATTTATTTGGTATAAAAAAAAACTATGAAAACTATGTTTCTCGACGTATGGTGGAGGTTTTTGTAATATATTTTTGAGTATATTACTGTAACCGGGTGGGGGTGAGATTCATGTCAGCAGTTATTTACTGTTCTCTCATATGTCAGTCCAACTAGAGACGCGTTTCATCATATCGCGATTTATCAGCCGAACTAGGGTCGACAGAGAGGAGAACAAAACTTAAAGAAACCTAATAATCGCGCTACCTCTTGGTGACTCCGTAAACAATTTCTCTATCGGCCTATGGCCTTAAACAACTCCCGACAGAGGGCAGTTATGCCTTCGAAACTACGGTTACAGTACCCAGAGATAAAAATTGTTGCACCTTCCTTATTCTCCGATGTAATACTGCAATAAGTTTTTTTCTGTTCTCTGTCAATCCAGGCATGGCTGATGAGTCGGAATACGACGAAACCCAGATGGATCGACATATGAAATAACCGTGAATAACTGCTAAATTATGGATATTGTTGTCATTGTTAGCTAATTCATTAAAAAACTCCTCTATCGATCTGTGGCCTTAAACAACCCCCGGCAGAGGACAGGTATATCTTGAATACTATGTGTACAGCAGCCAACGATACTGATTTATTTTTCTGTTACCTATAATAAATTTCTTTTCAGCATACATTTCTCAGTAAATTCAAGTTCTTTCCCTTAGTCTGCTCCTGTCTTTCACCATGAACAGCAATAAAAGGCGCCGCGCGAATGAAAAGTAAAAACCGAAAGTAAGCTGATAAGGGCGCCCGTTTGCGGGGGTGGCGACCGATTAGATTGCCCCCGTTTTTGGGGTCGTTTCGGGCCTAAGCTGCGGGGTGGAGATAACGTCTGGAACGCGTTGTGAATTTATATTAGAAACCCCGGCAGGGCCACACAGGGCGCGCCGGCCACCGTTTTATATTTATATATAGGGGTTGAAATTGATTTAAACATTTTGTTGAGTGTATAGGCATTAAATTAATTTGTTTTCCTTTCTTTGATATATGAAACGGCTTTCTGGCATGTTCTAAGGCCCTACAAAAAATAGCTTAAAATAAAATTATTTAGGTATTTTTTAAGGCTAAGGTATCGGCATTTTTTCTTTCCTTGCGAAAGGAATTTATTGTATTCGTGAAGAAAATCACACTTAGAGGTGCCACTCATTTCCGTCGGTCCGTCTGTCTGTCGGTCTGTTGGCACGATAACTTTAGACCGTGTATCAGTCCAGTCGGTTTGAATTTTCTTAGACTTTTTTTTAAATGTAGGTCTTGATGTGTACATTTTTGACGTTCTTAGTGGTTTTTTAACGAAATTTGAAAGAAAACATCGAGACCTTTCATTTGAAGATTTAAACGTTCAAAATTGGCAAAAATGTCATTTTTCACGGAAGATTCGAGAAAAATGGTCGATTTTTTAGCTTCTATGCAGTTATTAATTAAAAGTTATTAGGCGGAAAATTTAGCTTATCGTCTCAAGAATATATTCTGATAATACTAGCAACCCTACAATTCCATCAAAGAAATTTTACAAAGAGAGATATATACAAAAAGTGAGTTGTTTTAAGGAAATTTCAAAAATTAGAGAAAAATGGTCGATTTCTCAGCTTCCATGCTGTCAAATTAAACTTTATAGGGCGGAAAAGTTAGCTCTATATCTCTAGAAGATAGCCTGATCCTAATGGTAAAAGTAGAAAATTCTTAAATTATTTTTGCAAAAAGAGAAAGGTAAACAAGTTTTTGCATTTTCGGAAAAATTATTATATCTTCATAGAGGAAAATCTATTTGGAAAACGTGCAAAATCGCAATGCAATGGGAGCTCCTATTTCTGCTACCCTTGCCCAACTGGCATTGGAATATTTGGAGGAAAGTGTTATTGATAGCTTAAGCAACAAACCTATTTTCTTCAAAAGATACGTAGTTGATTGCATTCTAGCACTACAAGAAGACCAAATAGAAAACACAGTTAAAGCCTTCAACCAATTCAACAAAAAATTACAATTCACCATCGAAACAGAACAAAACAACGCCATAAACTTCCTAGATCGATCTAACTCTAATAAGAGAAAAAAACAAAATAAATAGCAAATGGTACACAAAACTAACAAGTTCTGGAAAATATCAAAACTACCATTCACACCATCCTTTAAATTTTAAGAAAAATACCGTTATAAATTTAATTGACAGAGGCTTAAAACTAACAAGTCCTAAATATAGAGCAGAAATAATAGAAAAAATAAAATCTATCTTAACCAACAACAATTATCCGGTTAATCTAATTACCAAAGTTTTAAAAACCAGAATTCACAAATTATATAATACTATAGATAAACAACCAAAGCAAAGAACAGCTACAACATACATATCCATGCCATATATTCAAGGACTTTCAGAAAAAATTAAGGCACTCCTCAAAAAACATAATTTAACTGTTTGCCACAAAACGCATAACTCATTAAAACACCTGTTTACCCCCTTAAAATCCAAAACACTCCTACTGAAACAATCAAACCTGATATATTCCATTTCTTGTCAAAACCGCAACTGCTGTTTAATCGGCATGACTAAACAACATCTAGAAACTAGACTGAATGGCCATAAATATGACAAGAATAACCCAACAGCTCTATCAAAACACGTTCAACAAACCAAACACTCTTTTGATTTTAAAAATACAAGAATCTTAAAAAAGGAATCAAATTATTTTAAAAGATCAATCCATGAAATGATTTGTATTAATAAAGAGAAAAACAATATAAACGACAAAGGCGACGTTAGGGGTCTGAGTCATATTTATTTCGGACTCTTCTCATAATAACTCAATAACAGTTAATAAATAAAAACACATAAACAAACCAAAGAATGACTTTCGTTACCCATACATGTATAAAGTTAGTTTAAAAAATGTGACCGTCTTAGTAATACCTTTTAAAGAATGTTAAGTGTGCCTTCGTTTCAATCCATACATGTAAGTTTTTATGTATATTTTTGTGCGTATTTTTATTATTTCACCTTCTACATTGTATTATAAGTTTAACAATTTTATATATTCATAATTAAAAAATTTGTGCATCCTATTGAACATCCAAAACAATCCTGTAAAATCAAAATTTAAAATCATAAAAAAATGTAAAAAAAGAGAGGAAAATGTATATTGATTGAAAATTTCAATTTTTAGATGAACTGAAGAAGCCTACAAATTAGGCGAAACGTTTTCAATAAAATTCTAAATAGAACATGATGTAATTTCTCTAACCTTAAAACAAAAGAACCATAAAGCCCAAAAAATTGGAAAAAAAAAATATATATACATTCATTATTCCAACGTTCAAGAAAGAATCCAACCCAAGTTATATCTATATTTATGTTATGTATATATATATATATATATATATATATATATATATATATATATATATATATATATATATATATATATATATATATATATATATATATATATATATATATATATATATATATATATATATATATATATATATATATATATATATATATATATATTGTATTTTGTTGTGCTAGGCTAGGCTGGTTCAGATTAGATTAGGTTAGATCAGATTTGGTTGTCATGTTATATAGGATTAGGTTATTTTGAGTTATATTTAGGACTTTTAGATTCAAAGACTATTACTTTTCATTTCCTAACTTTTCATTATTACACTTTATGTTAGGCTAGATTAGGTTACGTTAAGTTAACTTAGGTTAGGCGTTTTTTTTTTTTTTTTAAATCAGGCCCCCAAGATCTCTTCAAAATTTGATCAGAATTATTTAAAAAAAAAATATATATATTTAAAATGAATGAATCCTGAGACCTGTAGATATTTTTGAAACAACATCACTTGAATGGCCACACTGTGGGTAGGTCTGTTGGCATCATAATATTCGAACGTAATGACATTAATATATTTGAAATATGATGATCTATTAGTAGTTGTTTAAACAATAGTTATTTATTGTATCATTTCAAACCAAAGTAGGTTTAATTGTTTACTGTCCTTAAATTTTGCTAATGGTTTATTTTAAATTATTCTTTTAAGTAAGATATTTTTAGTTTGTAAATAATAAATATCATCAAACAATTCCTTTTATATACAATATTTTAATCCGATTTGTATTAAGAGTTTTCGTGTCTAAATCATTTTTTACAGGCAAGAAAACTTTTAAATTCAAAATTTAAATAATTAAAAGTAATTTAAATGAACTGTCATTCATTCAAATCGCCCGCCACTACGTTATTTAATTTTTTCAAGCATACGCAAGTGTCACCACTTTCAGGGAACCAATCTGGTTCTGGGTTGCCTATCTATATAGTGGAAACCATAAACATAGAGGATGGACTGAGTGTTCCGTATCTCGCTGTGAAGTAACGTAACGCAAAAGTGTGAGAGACACAAAGCGAATGAGCGACCAGTAGCTGTCTCTTTCTAGAATGCCACTAAGCTACGGGCCTCTTTAAAATAATATTTCTAAGTGTTCTATTTGAACTAAAATCGGGTGGGGGCATTTCTCGCCTTAAATTTCGTCTCAGGGTACTGCGCCTTGCTTATTACAGACCTACAGAAAAGAGACAGGTATTGGCCGTACAGTCGCTTTGTCTCTTTCCAGAGAGTAATCAATTTTGTGAGGTTAATGCTCAGTCCATCCTCTATGTCTAACCGATGGATGGATGGAGTTGTGGGGATTAGGTGCATCGACTACTAAGGTCATTTAGCACCCCGTAAGAAACTAACCGAATCTCCTATATTCCCTCCACCGTATATTCCTAGCATACACCGCGGAAGGAACGGAGCAGGTTATATTCACCAAACACTTTCCAAGAAAGTACATGTAGAATAATTAACGCCCAGAAAAATGAGTGACTAGGCTAGACCTAACTATATGGGACACTCCACAGGATGGTACCGAACGGGCCACATTAGTCAAAGACTCTTCAGGAAATTATTTATAGAAGGGATTCATTAGCTAATGAATCCCGCCTTCCCGTTGCAAGAGCTCAAAGTTTCTGGCAACTTTCAGGTCCCTAATTAGGCAAATAGGTCTCTCTTATTTGTATATATAGATAAATATATATATATATATATATATATATATATATATATATATATATATATATATATATATATATATATACATATACATATATATATATATATATATATATATATATATATATATATATATATATATATATATAAACCACCTTATAAATGAGTAAGTATACTAACAAATGCACCTGTCAACATTGGTTACCAATTCCGACCAATGTTTATAAACATGTCAGATTTTGTTAAGAAATTACCCATGCACATAAACCCGAAGAAATTCGATATTTTCCGATGCCCAGGTGAGAAATAATTTTATAATTACACCGATGTGTCTTGATTAATTAATTCGAAGATTCATTAATTAATTATTCGATCAAATAATAATCGAAACGACCTTGGCGATTCAGTTGGTGGTTTTCAAGGTGTAAAACGGAGTTAATCGAATGGTTAGTTTAATTAGTATAAAGATGTCAAAAAGGGAAAATTTTGTTGTAAAAAAAATATCCTTCTGACGTAAAATGCCCCATAAAAATGGTTAATTCTAAAATATGTGTAGTAAGAAAAGACAAGTTGATAAATGAAACTAGAAAACTTTCCTTGTATAACAAACTGTGAATAAACAATTGTTGTGCAGCCACTATCACCCTCAAAACCGTGCGAGTCAATTATTCCAAAAGGCGTCATTATAACCAGAGCAGTCGTTGTAAAGGAATTTAGTGAAAATTTTTTATTGGATATATTTAAAATGAATAAATTTATTGAGCAATGAATTTGCGTTCAATTTTATTCTTAAAACAAAATCTCTTCTACCGATACGTCAGAAATGTTAGAATGATGAATGCTGAACAAGATCAGAAGTTTTCAAGGGGTGAAAATCGTTTAAAAAGGTTTGAGAAGCAACTGCATTCTGAGAGACCATCCTCCACAATCACAGAAAATAACAATAATATAATCAAGGATCTTCTACTCAGGAATGACCATTTAAGTATTAAACATCTTGTGGACATTACTGAAATATCAGTTGGATAAATATAATGGACCTTGAAGAACGATTTCGTCTTGTTCATAAACAACGTAGTGTTATGGTCGTTAAAGAGATATATTTTTTGAATGATTCCACTATAAAATCCATAATTATTACTGATGCGACGTCGATTTATTTACATGATATGGAAAAAGAGCAACAATAAAGTCAATATTGCGCAAACCAAACCAAACTGCTGTCGAAAAGTTAATAAGGAGAAATATACGTTTCCGTGGGCCAATTTTTAATAAAATACCTAAACTTTAGCAAAATAATTACAACTAGTAAACTAAGTAAAAATAATCGCCGGAATAAGACAAGGCAATTCACTTAGTCCCTTTTTTTCAACCTCGTCATGGGCAGAATAGTGGAGAATCTTCCAAAAAACTAACAAAACACCCTTCCACACAATTTCCTAGCCGATGATGCAGTCCACATCTCCAATTCTGAGGGCAACTTTCAGAAAATCTTTCATGCCTTCAATTTGGAAGCGGGAAAACTAAACATGATTACACAGGCCAACAAAAAAAATATTTGTAAAAACTTTTTAAACCAATACATCTGTGTTTTATATTTTTGGATGCTGAAACCCTATCTAGTATCAGTTTTTTTTGTATCACCCACAGTTCTCTCACAATATGACATCGATTAACTTACTGAATTTGAAATGAAATAAATTAAATCCCCTTCCTGCTTGAAAAACTGAGCAAACTGTTGATATTTTGTTCTGTAATGGTAAATAGATCTTCCAGATTCCAATAAATGTTTTTCTTTCAGTCTAGAACCAATTCTGCTTTTTCCTCAGTCAAACCCAAATCTCTCACTAAATCATTTAACTCAGCTTGTGTAAACAACTGTGGTTTTAAATTTTCTAGAGAACATTGAAACTCATCATCATCCGGTCGACTTTCATTAAATTCGGGACTGGACTGTAAAACGTCATCAATAGATTGAGGTGGCTCAGGGACAGGAAGTCCCGGTCCATGTCTTACCGGCCGATTAGCTGAAGTAAAGTTAGGATAGACAATTACTTTCTTATTTTTGGAGTTATATCCAGAAACAAGAATGCTGCAAAAATAACAATCATTTGAATGATTTTCTTGCTCTCTCCATACGATGGGTACTGCAAATCTGAAAGCTTTCTTTTCTTTCTTATACCATTTCCTAAGATCCTCGACACAAACATAACATACTTTTTGAGGAGCCCAATATTTTTCTTGATTACCGATTTCTACACCAAAATATGCAAAGTATACTTTTTTTACAAAGTCAGTAATGTTTCTTTGTGGTTTTTTAACTATAAACTCACCACATATATAACAAAAAGTTTTGGGAGAGTTTTTGAATTAAAGCACATGGGTTAAACACTGCAATGCGAGGTTATATTAACTGGCAGAAAATAAACAGCAGTGACATTTATCGGAACTGCCAACCTAATAACATTTGATTTTACTGCCAACCTTATAAAATTCTGATTTTATTGCCAACCTAATAACATTCGAATGATAAAAAATAAACTTTTCACATTTTAAATATTAAAATGTGAAAAATTGGTGAGTGATACGACTTTTTTATTATTATTTTCGGACTCAGCACACCAACAAACATAGGAATCAGGTAAATTTATTAAAACAGTTTTTTCATCGTTGGCCTGTGTTATTAACACCACCAAGAGAAAGTGTATGGCAGCTTAAAAAGAATTATTAAGATGCAAGCTGGAGATCCAAGGAAGTATTATTGAACAGGTTAAAAATTTTAAGTACCTGGGAACAATGATAACAAGCTATGGAGACTTAAACAGGGAAGTAAAACAACAGTCTATGAAGGAATCACTAATAGCAGGTTGCTTGACGGATATAGTATGGAAAAATAAATACCTCACAGGGGAAAGCAAAATAAGGATATACAAGACAACAGAAACACCGATCCTCGCATATACTGTAGAAACAAGCGCTGACTCATGTAAAACAGCACAAATAATGAGGCTGATTAGGGACATAGATAGAAAAACTATCCACGACAGAATCTCTAACAAAGATCTACAAGAGCTAAGTAAGATCCAAGAAATATCCAAATAAACCAAAACTAGAAGAAAACAGTGGAATAAACACGTAGATCGGATGGACGACAACAGACGAGTAAAAAGGGCCAAACCCAATAAACTTTCAGGTAGTAGAAGTAGGGGCAGACCTCCAAAAAGGTGGAAGGAATACTGGACGTCTACATCGGAAGAAACCTAATCGGGATGAAACAGGCAGTATATAAGAATGAAGAAGAAGACGAATTACGACTTCATGGACACTGTTTTGAATATATATTGAAGCTATAAAAAATGCACTCCTTGTAATGTAGTTGAAACATATTTAGGGAAAAATCATGAGCATCGATGGAAGACATGAATGGAATTCACAGCGAATAATAAGCGTCTTTTTAACGACTTGATGATGATCACGATGGAATGTCAAGGTGATCTGTCGGAATTATCTACAAGAAACAACACGATTCAACTTCTGTGGGTTCCAGAACATTCTGGAATAGCAGGTAATGAAAAAGCAGACGAAATAACAAGACCCGGAGCTACCAAACGATGTAGAATCCCAGAACCGGCGTTTGGCATACCAAAACCGGTGGTAAACAAGTCGATGATCACACCGGCAACATCTAAACCGTTTACTGATTACATCTAGCCAAAGACAAGGATAAAAAAATGTTTAGTCACGACTGAGGTACTGATATTTTCGTCAATTTTTTATAAAATCTTTTTAGGTCAAGTACGTCCCTGTCCATAAAGGAGTTTACTCAAGAAGTGTTTTCTTGATAAGCGCAGCCAATATTGCGAGTGTCGTTACCAGTGCACAGTGCATTAATTCCGACTCGTGTTTATTTTATTTGGATGGGGAGATTTGAGAATCTCGAGAGGGGATCATCTTGAGATTGTTCCGAATATAGTCCAACAAGTGTAAGGGTGGATAAAGAGGATTAATATTGCTTGTAAGTGGTTGAAAGTAAAATAAAAGAATAAATTTGGCCGGTATATTTTATTTGTAAGGGGTAAAGAGTAGAGAAGGGATTTTTTTCGATGTATCGATAGTTATCGATAATCAAGCAATGAGAAGTGAATTAAAAAATGAGATGGATATCGATATATCAATAATTATCGATATGTGAATAGTTATCGATGTCATCACTCGCACGCTTCTTTCATCAATTTTAGAAGGTGATCAAATGTCTCTAAAAGAAAAAGTTCTTTTTTTGAAGCCTCTCCGTTCCGGTAATTAATTTTTGAGTAATAATTATCAACATACTGATCTATCGATATTTATCGACTTAATCGCCTTGATATTTCTAAATGTCGTGATTAAGTTGAAAAGTTGAATTTAAGGCAAAAAGTCCATCTCCAGATAATTTGCGTCAGCCATCAGCCAATAGAAACTTATACGAAAATAAAAGCTATATATGGCAGTAGTTGAATGGTGCAATAAATTTGGACAAGGCAAAAATTTGTCTCGTCCAGGAGATAGTTGTGTTCCAGCACCAGATGAAATTATGATACAGTTGGAAATGAGTTTACGCGCAAACAGGATCATTACAGTTAGAAAACAGCTTACTGACAAGCAGAAGAATTTGAGCTCTTTCTTACCACTACAGCACATTATCACTACAAACAATAATCTAGAATTAAACCAAACCAGAGAGGTGCCTAGATCGCGCAAGATTTGGCACTACAAATTTGTTAAATGACAAGAACTCATGGAATATTTTTGAACTTTCCCGCGGTTAGACGTCTGTTTTAAATCCAACGATACATTTGACTGCAATAATGAGGTTTCCGATATCATTTCGGCTGGCATGGAATTTCGTCGTTCTTCGGGTACCATGACAGTTTAACGATCATTGGTTATGATGTTGGCTACCATGTTGATGATGATCGTTTTATTGACAGCCGCTCGGAAGAGTTGAACCATAGACTTTTCATACGTATTCCATTTCGTATTTTTCTGGATGTCTCATAATGTGATCACCTCCAAGTCCTTGTCCATGCGAGTGAAAACGCTGTTGTTACTAATTCTGTCCATCGAACTGACTTTCAGCAGTCATCAATACACCCACATCTGATATGTCTCCAGAATTTTAGGTATCGCTTCAGTTAGCGTCCACGCTTCCATGCAGAATCGGAAAGACATAGCAGCTTGCCATTTTCATCTGTAGTTTCAATGATAGGTCGTGACTAGTGAAGATTTTTTTGTTCTTCATAAATGCGGGTCGGGCCTTCTCTATTCAAATTTTGACTTTCACAGTCGGGTCCGGAAGTCGTTGATATTGCTACCGAAATACGTCAATTTATCAACTCTCTCTATCTTTGTGCCACTGACTGTAATACCCCCATCTTCAATATTAGATTTTTTGCTTATAATCATATTATATATATATATATATATATATATATATATATATATATATATATATATATATATATATATATATATATATATATATATATATATATATATATATATATATATATATATATATATATATATATAACCCATAGGCTGAAAAGTTTTTGGCCCGACACACAGATGTCGTCCTTTTCAAATACATATGATTTTTAAGAAGTACCAACCTTGAAACGATACGTGTCAAACATTTCGACGATTAGTTTACAAGTTACAGTGGTTTTAGTGACGCTACTTTTGATATTTTCAAAACAATGGAAAAAAATCGAATTTCATGTGTTGATTCAACATTGTTTTTTGATGGGAAAAATACCGTTCAAGCAAAGCAATGGCTTGATAAGTTTTACGGGGACTCTGCCTCTGGAAAATCACTCATCATTTACTAGTATGCTGAATTTAAACAGGGTCGTACAGACACAAATGATGCTGAACGCTCTGGTCGCACAAATGAGGTGGTTACACACGAAAACATAAAAAAAAATCCAGAAAATTGTTTTGGATGACCGTAACGTGAAATTGCGTAAGCTAGCTGACTCCCTAAAGATATCAAAAGAACTTGTTGGTTATATTTAGCATGAACATTTGGGCATGAGAAAGTTTTGTTCGAAATAAGTACGCGTTTACCCCAATGGGCCAAAAATAACGTGTTGATGATTCTGAGCGCTGTTTAGACCTGTTTAAGCACAATAAAAGGGATTTTTTCACGCGATATGTAACAATGGATGAAACATGGATCCACCACTACACACCGGAATCAAATCGGCAGTCAGCTGAGTGGACAGCAGCCGGTGAAAGCCGCCCGAAGCGACCAAAGACACAAAAGTCGGCTGGGAAGGTTTTGGCCTCTGTATTTTGGGATGTGCATGGAATAATTTTCATGGACTATGCTGAGAAGGGAAAAACCATCAATAGCGAATACTATATTAAATTATTGGTGCGTTTGAAGGCAGAAGTCGCAAAGAAACTGCCCCAAATGAACAAGAAAAAAGTGCTCTTTCATCAAGACAATGCATCGTGTCAAGGGTTAGGACGGGAAAATTGTTTGAACTGAAGTTCGAAGTGCTTCCTCATCCACCGTATTCTCCCGATTTGGCCCTTAATCGTAGACTTCAAAAAAATGCTCGCGGGACAGAGATTTGGCTCCGATGAAGAAGTTATCGCCGAAACTGAGGCCTATTTTGGAGGAAAAGACAAATCCTACAAGAAAAGTATAGAAATGTTAGAAAAACGTTGGACTGATCGTATCGCTCTTGAAGGAGACTAAGTTGATGAATAAAGTCGAATTTTGTAAAAAAATATATTTTAAGTAGCTAGACCAAAGTCTTTTGAGCCTATGTATTATGTATGAAATGTTTTCTCTTTCTAGGGGTTCTTGGATGTAAAAAAAATACAAAAATCTCCGAAGTTGTCCTAATTTAAAAGAGTAACGATCCCTGAGGATATCTTGTGCAATCCTAGGCAAAATGCCGGAAAATTTCAATAAATCGATACGGTCTAATTATAACCACCACGACTGCCCATCTAACCAAGACCGCGAAAGCTGCCGTTCCATAACACCAAATTTTAATTAAGGACTTTCCAGCTGATTAAAATCATCTGTCTGGTAATTATTATCAAACCAACATATTTTTCTGTTACCCAATTGAAGTTTTTTTACAGCCCATATGAAATCTTTTTCCAGTGTACCAAAATTTTCCAATTTTCTAATTAAAATTTTCCCCGCCAGTCACACCAGTTAGTATTATTGCACCTAATACGACGACGGATCTATAAATTTTTCGAATCAACCCTTCTCGTATTGTCGTGCCGGGTGCAATTCTTCGCTTTTCTGTCAGTTAGCGGTTTAATTAAATACTATGTCGACAATGGGGGGTGTGAGAGAGTCATACCGTCACCCTCTCTTTAGGATAATTATCAACGGTGCAATAGGATTACTCCTATTTGTTTCGTCTAATATTAGGTAGATGTGAACGAAACAATTTAATAGGTATCGAGTGCGTTTGATCTCGTAACTTACTAACTCAATTTACAATTCTCTTTAGCGTCACACCTTTATACGATGATGTAATCATCACTAGTATAATGAAACTCTAAGGGATTAGTACCATTTCGGCCAAGGATAGTGTAAGTGCTTACTCAGCCACTCATGAGGTCCAGCAAATCACAAAACAATAGATGTAAGTTCATATAAATACGTTCTAAATGATATGCTTGCTTATTAGTATTATTCAGGTGTTATGAAACTCGCTTAATATATTATAACTGTAAGAAAAATATTGATAGACAGCTCTCCTCGATAATAACAAGAAAAACACCTTAAAGGGATAACTTCTAATCCAAAAACACCACCACACCCGTCTGTCTAACGGTGCATTCAAAACTTCTTACCGATACCTATTTTAATATTGCAATTCGTTGACTATTTCATTATTTCCATGTTTCAAAATAAGTAATAAATAATTACAAATTTCATACTAGAAATTTATGAAACACGTAAGATGTAGGTTAAAAATTACAAATAGATATGGCAAAAGCTGCATGAAAATGCAATTTGGCAAATCAGACCTCGGATTCGTGATCAGCGACCCTATAAACCCCAGTTTACCAAATTTAGTGCAAATCGGTTCATTTGCGAAAATTCGGCCACCATATTGGATTTTTGACCGCCATATTGGATCCGCCATGCTGGATTTTGTCAACTTACCACCCCAATTTCTTGGGGCGTCCATCAGCTACAATTTGAGCCAAAAAACGACCCAAACAGTTGCGAATTTTTATTTTTACAAACTTTTTTGCTGGACACTTGATTTTTCTCCGGCTACCGGCCGCGATATTGGAGCCGCCATATTGGATTTTTCAAAGGCGCACTCGGCATTTGAAAGTAGACGCTCTAAGCTTTAAAATGAGCCCTTGGTCAAGTTTTTTGGTTGCTTCTAATTTTGGTCGTCTCACCAAAATCTCATTTGACATTTTTAAGTACTCTTGCTTCTGCTGCTACTTGATACTGTAATTTTACTGCTGCTACCGCTCGAAGCTAACTCTGAGTGAGCTAACTGAGTTAGCTTCGAGCGGCAGTAGCGTCAAGATCACAGTATCGAGTAGCAGCAGCAACAAGAGCACTTGAAAATGCCAAATGAGATTTTAGCAAAACGTCGTGCGAGTTCGTTGTTAGACGAACGGATTGAAACCCGGAATTTCAATATATTATGTATATATATATACTCTCTACAATGGATTGCCGCATGACTGCGAGCTATGCGTGGCACGAGATTTGTTTCTGGGGTCAAGTCTCTTTTACTGGACTATGCATTTTACTCAGTAAGTGATTTTTACAAGAGTTGATGTTGGAGAAAGGGGGTCCTGGTTGTGAAATTTTTGTGAAATTTTTATTTATATATCCATTTAATCTATTTGTTTTTTAATTGGTATGGGACACCTGCACTAGTCTGGTTGAATTGCTTACCTGTGTTTGTTTAAATTAACTTTGACTTTTATATGTTACTTTGTATGATTTATGTATGTTTTTCTGTACTTTTGTTCATTTTTACTTTGTTTTCATCTTATTTTATTTATTTAGTTTATCTGACAAGACCAACCAATGTACTGACAAGACCAACCAATGTACACTCTGTTGTGTTTTGACGATAATACCATATATGTATTATTATTATTATTATATATATATATATATATATATATATATATATATATATATATATATATATATATATATATATATATACATAAAAGATACACGAAAAGTATGGGCTCCCATGAAAAATTAACAGACCAGAGCATGCCATCTATAAAATGACAAACCAGAGCGTACTATCTAGGAAATATTATGCCAGATTTTGCTCCATATCAGAGCTCGTCAGCTAGCCTAGGTGAAGAGGCAATTCCACTACAACTATAACAGGAAGAGTAATTTAAAAAGAATATAGCCAAAAGCTTCAGTAGCTAACACTCCTTAACTTCTTTCGAGGTATACCGCTGGCAGTTTTTTTGCATCAATGAAAATTTCAAATGGAAATTTCCTGATGCTTGAAATATATTACAAGCAATATTACTCATTACTTCAATTAGAAATCCGAGTGAAAAACACTTTAGTATCCGAGCGACCAGTACCAGTTAGTTAATTATTAAAATTGATAGGTTTTCCTCAAGACCAACTGAATGCCTATTTCAGCCTTGTGACTTCACACATTTAAAACTGGCGGCGAATTCTCACTTAATAAAGATTTTATTGCAAAAAGGCTATCAGAATTATCTCTTGCCAAGAATAAATAGTCAATCATATATCAGATAATAACATTACGCAGTAAACCCGCCACTTTTAACTAATTGCCTCATAAGGAATTAACTACAGCTCTAAAAGTATTTTTATAGCTCATAATGGTTCTTTGTGCCATGCGGTACCGCTCTTAATCAATCTGCCGCTCTTCCGTGTGTTTACGATATGTAATATAGCGACGAGGGTAATTATAATATCAATAAAGGTACTTATCTAAACACATACCAAGTATCAAGGGTTCTTTATACTTCTAATTAAACAATTAAAATGTATTTTAGAAAGATCACCTAAGGCAAAAAAAAATGTTTATTAAATCATCTGGTTGAATAACCTAATATTGTTTCTCCGAATGCTTCGATTTACATAAGTTGAACTTTAGTGCATTTTCAGCAGGAAGTGATATTTATACAGGATATATTGAAAAGCCTACAAAAAAAATTGATAAACCCAGTACTTCCCTTGGAAATACAAGTTTTAAAATCAATATGTTTTTTGAAATCACTCTATAATTAAACTTTACATTTTTACCTGACTTAAAAAAAACAGGTTCTCGTGAACATCTAAAACTACCAATTTAATAGGACACTGATCAACGGAGAATTGGAATGGAAATAATGAAAGTGACATAAGTTTCAGTTTCGACCCCAAGTACCCTAAAAAGGTTTACAGGTTCTTCATTATCTCAAACAAAAGCCAGAAAAAGTTCATCATCATAATACTATTGAAACTATAAAAAATTATCGACTACTCCACCTCCTCCTACCCCCGTTCCCCACATTTAAGCAAGCCTATAAACAATTATACTTAAAATTCATGGTGACAACCACAAACGAGGAAAAATGATCTGAATAATATTTGAACTGAACAAAACGTAACATCCCTTATCCGTTCAATTAAAGCGATACCGCTTAAAAATTATAGATTCCAATCCCACTTTAAATATTATGTATGTAGCAAATTTGAAGCCGATTTCTCATTTCGTTCCAGAGTTATTTTTCGGGATTGAGACATTGGGAATGTGGAATCTTTAGCACAATGAGACTATTCAGTATATTTCACCACTACACCAAACACTTTATTTTTGCACTCGACGCGCGTGTCGCTAACCATGTTAGTTCATCAGAAGCGATGATTAACTAAAGCTAAACTACAAATCTACCCTATTTATACTTAGCCTAACATCTAAATTAGTTCTGGTCAAGTAACCAGTGGAGGGGACTATAAGGAATAGGCTCTCTGTCTTTATTTAAACTAGCCATCTCAACTATGTGGAATCTTTAGCACAATGACACTATTCAGTATATATCACCACTACCCCAAACACTTTATTTTTGCACTCAAGTTAATAAATAAAGATAAGTTCAGGTTAAATATTCAGAATTCCACCTTTTTTACACGCACAGCAAATAAGACCAAGTATGTCTCCTTACCATATAATCCCAAATATAGCAGTGGACTCAATAAGGTATTTAATAAGGTACGCCTCACCTGAGTGTATAAGTCATCAGACAATTTGAGGAATATCTTAGGAAATCCCAAAAACAAGATTCCTAATTGAGAGAAAAGTGGAATTTATGAAAGTAGTTGTAATGATTGCAGCAACAAGTATGTTGGGCAAACTAAAAGAACAATTAAAACAAAATTGAAAGAACATTTAGCACGTTTAAAATACGGTAGAACAGAAACGTCTAGTACTGCCAAACATGTCCTTGAAGCTGATCATACTGTAACATTACACAATCTAAAATTAATTAAAGATGTATCTGATAGCAGATTGTTGAATGCATACGAAAGTATGGAAATTATAAAATGAAAAAGTGGTTTAAATAAAGACAGAGGGTATATTCCTTATAGTCCCCTCTATTCGTCACTTTACCAGAACTGATGATAAGGTAGATTTGTAGTTTAGCTTTAGTCAATCTTCGCTCTTGATGAAACTGACATGGTTAGCGAAACGCGCGTCGAGTGCAAAAATAAAGTGCTTGGTGTAGTGCTGATATATACTAAATAAGGGAAGTACTCATGAGGTAAAAAGTTTCGAGGCTTTCTGAGAGATAACAGTACAGACAAAACAAAAACAGACAATTTTCAGTTAATGTCAACTCTCAGAAGATTGATGTAAAATTTTCATGACATTTTGTCTATTAGTTTGCAATTTACAGCTGTTTGACTTTGGATTTTTGCAAAATGATGGGACAAAAAGAATTTGGTGTGTTGATTATTAAACATTGTTTTTTGGTGAGAAAAAAAAAACACAGAACCCAATAATGGCTTGAGAAATGTTATGGCACATCTGCTCCGTCAAAAGCAACTATATATCGATGGTTTAGTTAACTTAAATGCGATCGTCCATGCACCGATGGTATATCAGGTTTCGGACGTCTAAATGAGACAATATTTACTTTCTTGTCTGCACGTTAGTTATAGTGTGTGAAGCTTGAAAATTGATAGTAGACAGTAAGTAAAGAAGCTTAGCTAATTAAGCCACCCCGTTGGAAAACTCAAAATTTAAATAATTGCATACTTAGCGTCTAAAACATAAGAATAAAATATATGTGTGTTTGTCTTTCTGTAGCGATAGCTATATTTTCTGTGATATTAGTTTACTATAAAACCACTCCCTAAACCTAACTCTGCCTACCAATTTTAGGAAAACGGAACTGTCAAAACACAATGACCTGGGAAATAGGTTAATAAAACGCGTCAGTATGTAGATTCTCACTTAGAAAAAAAATTACTATTCAATTTCAAATTATTCTTCTTCCGACTTATAGCTAGGCACTATTGCCTGTTTTCTTTCTTCCCTGCTCTATAGATCGTCGCTCCATCTCTGCGTAGGATGTCCCATTGATATTTTTCCATTCGGTGACTTGTCTCTTGCTATCCGTACTATCCTGTTGTTTGCCATTCCTCCTATGTGTTGATCTCATCCCACTTTTCTTCGTCTTATCCACTGGTTTATATTTTCTATATTACATGTGCGTCTTATGTCTTCACTCCTTTTTCTATCCCTCAGTGTTTTGTTTGTACATCTCCTAAGTCTTCTCATTTCAGTTGATTTCAGCATCCTCTGTGTTATACTTGTATCGGGGCTTGTTTCAGATGTGTAAGTCATTGCTGGTCGTATTACGCTCTTGTATATTCTTGTTTTGGTCTCCACAGAGAATTTTCTTCTAAATATGGCATCATTGGGGCATCCCGCTATCCTATCAGCCTTGCTGACTTGATGTTTTACTTCTTTCTCGATTTTTCCGATACTAGATATTTTGATGCCCAGGTAATCGACCTCCATCACCTATTCTATTGGTTTATCTTCCACCACCAGCTTGCACCTAATCTGCTCTTTTACTATTACTACTGTCTTGGTTTTTTCAGTTGAGATTGACATATTATATTGTTTTGCTGCTATGTAGAATTTGTATAGCAGCCTTTGCAGATCGGTCTCGGTCTCACCCATTACACAGCCCCACAAAAAAAAAGTGGGGTATACTTTTGATGCGATATATCAGATCCGTAGTATTTTTGCCCGCTGATCACGAATCTGACGTCAGAATATCGCCATCACATCTCAATTTTTTTCTAACCTCAAAAAATAGGTAAAAGTTAGTAAAAATTAAGAAAAATATACTCCTAAAAAATTGATTCAAGCTTTTTCATGAATCCAAAGATGTATTAATATGTATTCGGACACGCTAAGCTAATATTCATCGGTTGGATTAAGCCATACAGTTCTGTTTTCTTTCTAACCTCAATAAATCAGACAGATACAGTGCTTCTCGAATGCAAAAACGAATTCAAATTAAAATTCAACCGATTCTTACCAAATTTGGTACACGGGGGTTTTTTGGGTTGCTGATCATGAATCTGAGGTCGGATTTGCAAAATTCAAAATGGCGGATCCAAGATGGCGGACAAAATTTTTGAAAATCAACCGATTCCTACCAAATTTGGTATACAGTTGGGGAATCCTCAAACCTGATACTCTTAAACCCTAAACCTTAGACTCCCACACCCTGTAACCTCAAAAAATAGACCTCAATAACCCTGTAACTTTAAAAATGAGACCCAATAAACTCAAAACCAGGACTTTTAAACCATATACTCTCAAATAGTAGACCCTTAAGCCCTAGAATTGCGAAAGTTAGACCCCGCGCCTAACTTTCCTTTTTTTTGGCTGTATCTTGTTCTTTTTTCCGCGAATGACCTATTCAAAGGCTTTCTGCCCAAACGCTTTTGAGGACTTGTTTCTCTTTTTAGCGACCAGCAATAGTCCGCTAGCATATGGTCATCCCATCGTCCTTGATACCGATTTTCTATGATTTTCAGATCTTGGTGAAAACGTTCCCCTTGCTCCTCACTGTAGTCACCAAGATTATCTGGGAAATCATCGATGTGGGAGTCCAGGAATTGTAATTTTAGATTCATTAAGCAACCTAATGTTTGAAAATTTTTTACCATTTTCTCGACTATTTATTGTACTTGTACTTTTATTATTTCCCAAAAAGTTTGTTGCGACTTCTTTAAAACTAAGCCAAGCAGGTTTTTCAACTTTATTCATTTTAGTAACAAATAATGAATCTTGAAACAATTTTCTTATTTGTGGCCCGTCAAATAAGCCTGCCTTAATTTTAGCTTCAGAAAATTTCGGAAATTTTTTATGCAAATATTTGAAACATGGGCCGTTTGTATCTAATGGTCTCGTGAATTGCTTCATAAGTCCAAGCTTAATGTGAAGCGGGGGAATAAGAACTTTTCCTGGACCTACCAATGGTGGAAACAATACATTATTTCCACCAGGTGTGAACGATTCTCTTGTTGGCCAAATTTTTTTCTTATAATGACGTTCCCTGTCTCTGCTATTCCACAGACATTTATAACAGGGATAAAGTGTAAACCCTGACTGTTGGCCAAGCAATATTGTTACAATTTTCAGATCTCCACAAATTTTCCAGTTATGATCAGCATATTTTATTTTTATCAAAAGCTGCTTCATTTTTTCATATTGCTCTTCCATAACTGTGGAATGAGCAATCGGAATGGGAGCGTAAACGTTGGTATTATGCAGCAAAACTGCCTTAATGCTCCGTTTAGAAGAATCAATGAACAGTCTCCATTCTTCAGGATCGTATGAGTTATTTTGAAATTCATCCATTAGACCTTTTACATCGGTACAATATGACAGTGACAATTCCTCGTCCATTGTGAAATATTTTCGAAATTCTTCATCTCTGTTTCTATAATAAGAAATCGTAGCTTCTGGCTTAAGTAAATGTCTTTTCTTTAAAAAGGAAGCAAGATGCTCTGAACCATCTTTGGATAAGCCTAAATCTCTGACTAGATCACTAAGTTCTGACTGTGATACGAGTATTGGTTCTGGTTTACGATTGTATGGTAGAAATTCTTTATCTGTGTCACTAGTATATGATAGGTTGTCACTAGAACATTCATTAGTAACAGTGTTTGAATCTTTTTCGACAGTCTCAATGTTTTCGGCATGAACTGATAAGGTGAAATCATTTGTTTCCATAACATCAGCATCAAGTGGTTCAGGAGGCGGAATTAGTTTAGTTGGTCTTGTTACTGTCGAAACATCGTTATAAGTAATAGTGCTTTTATTTTTTCGGTTATGCCTAGATACAACATTCATACAAAAGTAGCAATCATTTTCACTGTATGGTCTATTCCATATTGCTGGTCTGGAATATTTAATCGCCTTCTTATTGATGTACAACATTATTTTGCAAGAACTGCAAATGATGTGTGGAACCCAATCTGTATCCTGGTGCTGTATTTCAATGTTAAAACAATCCTTATATAAGGTTTTAATCTTATCCGTTATCGGTGACCCCATTTTACTCAATACGTGTTGACAGCAAATATAACAAAATGAATCACTATTTTTATCCTTGTACCGTGAGACCGTTTTCTTGTAGCATTATACTCTACATGAGCCAAGTCACCCACACATGAAGAGCTACGGTCGCTGGATGACGACGGCTGCGGGCCCGCTTTCCCACCGTGACCAACCGCCGATACTGGGTTTCCGAGTCCCTGCATCGTAATTCTCTTTCTTCTACCTGCCATGACGGCATCTAAGCCGTTATCCAGGGACTCTGCCGGCTAGTGGAGTAATACCGTTGCCCACCGTCACCACGTGGAGGTGCCCTGGATGCAGGTAGAAGAATAAAAATCGACCGATGAATTTTCTCGGCGTTCAAAATGGCGCGAAAACATCTGCCATCTTGAATTTTGCAAATCCAACCTCAGATTCGTGATCAGCGACCCAAAAAATCCCCGTGTACCAAATTTGGTAAGGATCGGTTGAATTTTAATTTGAATTCGTTTTTGCATTCGAGAAGCACTATATCTGTCTGATTTATTGAGGTTAGAAAGAAAACAGAACTGTATGGGTCAATCCAACCGATGAATATTAGCTTAGCGTGTCCGAATACATATTAATACATCTTTGGATTCATGAAAAGGCTTGAATCAATTTTTTAGGAGTATATTTTTCTTAATTTTTACTAATTTTTACCTATTTTTTGAGGTTAGAAAAAAATTGAGATGTGATGGCGATATTCTGACGTCAGATTCGTGATCAGCGGGCAAAAATACTACGGATCTAATATATCGCATCAAAAGTATACCCCATTTTTTTTTGTGGGGCTGTGTTATTATCGCGTCATCTGCATAACACATAATTTTAAGTTCTATGTTACCCATTCTATATTCCTTCTTTCTTTTGACATTCTTTATAATTGCATCCATGACAATATTAAATAGAAGAGGACTTAAAGAGTCTCCCTGCCTGATTCTCGATTCATAGTTAATTGGTTCTATTATTCCTTCTGCTAATCTTGCAACTACTTTATTGTCTTTATATATATTCTCAATAGTTTTATTTAGGTCTAATGGGATGTTCCTGTTATATAATAGATGAATATTTGCACATTAGCGAAAGCTTTTTTTAAGTCTATCAGGCACAAGTATGCTGGAATGTTATATTCTATGGATTTTTCTTTTACCTATCTCACAATGAATACGGCATCGGTGCATGAGCGTCCACTTCTGAATCCTTGCTGCTCTTCTTCCAATTGTATTCTCGAGTTTATTTTTGTTGTAATAATCTTTATTGTTAATTTCTGTGTACAACTTAGTAGATTTATGCCTCCATAGTTATTTGGATCTTCTTTTTCTCCCTTCTTCTACATTAGTATAACTGTCGCTGTTTTCCATTCGGGATTCTATTCGATCTTATAATCCTCTGTATAGGTGTCTGGAGTTGCTTAACCAAAGAGTGTCCCCCATATTTTAGTAATTCAGGTTAGTTCAGGTTAGCTATTTGGTCTTTGCCGGGAGATTTACGATTTTTTAATTTTTTCAGTGCTTCTATTGCATCTTCTTCGGTTATATGTTTCTACATTTATCGTTATGGGTTCAAATTATTACAAATTGAAAATTTTAGAAATAAATTAGAAAACGGTAGTTTGAAATAAAATAATTTTGTTTTCCATTTATCAATTTGCTTGTTATACAGGGTGCGGCGCTCAAATCTGGACAACTTGACAAATTTGAATTTTTCGCCATATAGTAGTTCCGCTATAGCTCGTTATTGACGTTCGTGAAAGTCACATTCTTCTAGTCAACAATCATAACCTAACCTCGAAATGATCGAGCTATTGCGAACAAGTGCGGAGGGTTCTTTTTTTATGGGTCTAGCACACGTGCTACAGGAAAGTCCCTAAAGCGCTCCAGGAGCGGCATGTGTGCGGAAAAAGCGATTCACGTTGTTCTTGAATCGCTATAAATTGTACTCGGTAGGCAACACAACCCTTTGCAAATTATTCCAAAGGGATGATGTTCTCCATATAAAAGACTGCTTGAAAAGCGTTGTACGCAGAGTAACAAGCTGAACCTCATACGGATGTAAAGTATTTGCGCGACTTGTATTTCTAATATGCACCGCTCTGGGAGGAATTAAGCGGGCTACATCATTCGAACACTTTCCATGAAAATACTTGTAGAATAGACTCAAGTCGCCAACGGTTCTGCGATGTTCCAGCGAATCAAGGCCGCCGGTCAGTTCCGGGTCTCCAATCAGACAAACAGCTCCTCTCTAAACAGAATCTAACAAATGCAGTGTGTGTTTGGGAGCGGAGCCCCAAACATGGGAGCAGTATTCCATAGTTAGTTGAATTTGAGCTTTGTTAAGAATTAACAGTTGTTGTGGAGTGTAAAGCTTTCTGGTTCGAAATAATATTCCCAATTTTTGAGAAACTCTCCTCGCTATGCCTGCAACATGTTCATGCCAGGACATGTTTGTTCCCAAATTAACGCCCAACAAATTGAGTGACGATGCTAAGGGAATCGAATACCCCAACCTGACTATCTCGGATTCAGCAACGTTAACTTTTTTAGAAAAAACTGCCGCCTGGGTCTTTGAAGCGTTAAATTCCACTTAGTTACTGTCACCCCAAGATAGAATTTTTTTTCAGGTCTTTGTTAAGGTGAACGACCATTGAGAGCGTCCTAATTTTAAAATTGAATAAAACAAATAGTTTTTAAGCACAATTCATTCTGAAACTTTTATTTAACGGGAAATTTTATGCCATTTAAGATTTAAACATATCGTTTAAATGGCCACAGCTCTTTTTGCAGACACGAATCCGCTTACACCAATTTTCCATGACTTAGGCCAGCATTTCCGGCCTTACGCCGGCTATGTCACGACGAATGTTGGATTCAAGAGCATGAAGAGTTGCTGGTTTGTTGCTGTAAACTTGTGATTTTACGTGGCCCCAAAGAAAATAATCCAAAGGTGTTAAATCACACGATCTCGGCGGCCAAGCGGTAGGGCCATTTCGTGAAATTAATGACTCACCGAACTTAGCGAGCAATAAAGCCATGTTTGGGCCGGAAATATGGGGCGGTGCGCCATCCTGTTAGAAATAAAAGTCGTCTGCGTCCATTTCGTCAAATTCTGGGAAGAAATATTCCTGCAGCATCGAGTTATAGTGCTCGCTATTCGCGGTAACGGTAGCTCCGTCTTCATTTTTAAAGAAATAAGGTCCGATTATGCCTCCGTGCTATAATCCACACCAAACTATGATTTTTTGCCGATGTAAAGGAATCTCATGAATCACTTGTGGATTGGATTCGCTCCAATAACGGCAATTTTGCTTATTAACGAAGCCATTGAGCCAGAAATGGGCCTTATCGGAAAAATTGATTTTCTAATGAAATTGGCTCTCGGTTTCCATCATCTCCAGAGCCTAATCGGCGAATCCCCGGCGCAAACGATGGTCCGTAGGCTTTAGTTCTTGGGCCCCATTACCATCTTATATGGATGCAAACCCAAGTTCAATAGCAAAATTCGCCAAGTTGTCGTCTGAGATAGGCCCAACTCTTGAGAACGGCACGGAATCGACACATTTTTGTTCTTACGAAAATTGGCTCGATCGGTGGCGATATTCTCTTCACTGCGATCGTTTCTTACACGCTGAGTCACCTTTTTATCGTGAAGAACATATTCACTTTCAAACTTTTTAATTATACGCTGAATAGCACGATCATTTGGAGCAAAATGATGAGCGGGTTTTGATCGAAATGCTCTTTGCGTAGCGCGAACTGAACGCGAATTTGCGTAGTAATTTTGAACAATTTTCAAGCGTTCTTTTAATGTGAAACGATTTATGATTGAATGGCAAACCTTACTAAACACAACTGACATCAGATGTCAAATATCTGTCAACCTACATGGCCGCTTCTTCTTCTTCGAGTGCCACTCCTATCGGAGATTAGGTAAATCATCACAGCTACTCTCACTTTATTTGCTGCTCTTCTAAACAACTCAATTGAGCAGCAGCCAAACCAGTCGCGCAAGTTACGCAACCACGATATTCTTCTTCGCTTCCCTTTAATTTTGCCCTGCAGAATATTCCGCAACAGTGAATACCTTTCGCCCCACAACACATGTACCAAATATTCCAGCTTCCTTTTTTTAATAGCGTTCATTAGTTCTGGGGCTTTGTTTAGTCTTTGGAGAATCTCGTTATTGGTTACCCTATCAATCCATGACACTTTCAGAATGCGCCGATAACACCACATCTCAAAAGCTTCAATACTTTTCGTATTCTTCTGCCTCAAAGTCCATGCTTCCACTCCATAAAGAAGCGTTGAGAAGACATAACAACGCAACATTCATAACCGCAGTACCAGGCTTAGATCTCGATTGCAAAAGAGTTTTCTCATTCTATTAAAGCTTGATCTTGATATCTCTATTCGGGTTTTAATCTCCTTTGTCTGATCTGTGTTCTCGTTCAGCCATGTTCCCAAGTATTTGTAGCAATTGACTTTCTCAACACTCATGTTATTAACCAGAAGACGATCCTGGTTATTTTGAGATTTTGCCATCACCATAAATTTTGTTTTCTTTAGATTTATCTTTAGACCAAATTTATTGCAGCTGTTATTTAACCGCTCAACAAGATGTTGTAGGTCTTCTAAACTTTCTGCTAGCAGAACTGTGTCATCGGCGTATCTTACATTATTCAGGGTTTCAACGTTTACCGTTATACCATCGTCTGCCTCAGACAGAGCTTCCTGACATACACTCTCGCTATAGATATTAAACAAAAGGGGTGACAGTATGCAGCCCTGACATACTCCCCGGTGGATCTCTATCTCTTCCGTAATCATGTTCTCTACTTTTACTCTCGCTGTCTGGTTCCAATATAGACTGCATATGATGCGGATATCTAGATCATCGATATTTTTGTTTTTGAGGATTCTCTTTAATTGATCATGTCGAACTTTATCGAATGCCTTTTCAAAGTCTATAAAGCAAACGTACAGCTCCTGATTCATGTCCATGCATCTCTGTGACAACACGTTTATCGCAAACAGGGCCTCGCGTGTGCCCATTCCTTTTTTGAATTCCATTTGTGTCTCACTAATATCCATTTCAAGCTTCTTGTAGATCCGATTGTGTATTATCTTTAGAAAAAGCTTTAAGGTATGACTCATAAGAGATATAGTCCGATGGTCACTTCCTTTTTTTATCGTTTGCTTTTTTCGGGATTGCCACAAAAGTGGACTGAAGCCAATCCTTGAGTATTATACCAGTTTTATATATTAAGTTGAACAGTTTTAGGAGAATTGAGATTGAATCGTCATTTATTAGTTTTTACAGCTCAACCGGTATATCGTCAGGTCCGGCTGCTTTACCCTTCTTTGCATGTCTAAGGGCGTACTCTAATTCCTTTCTCATTATATCCGGGCCAGTATCATCCAGGAGATCGTCTGATGTTGCACTTCGCTGTTCATCATTAAAAAGGTCTTCAATATATTCTTTCCATCTTTGTACTTTTTTATTCATATCTGTTATGAGAGCACCGTTTTTGTCTTTAAGTTGTCTAGAGTGATTTGATCTTCTTACCCCTGTCATTTCCTTTATCTTCTTGTGTACGTTCAGCGAGTCGTATTTTTTGTCCGGTTCTTCAATTTCTTCACCTCGTTCCGACAACCATTTCTGTTTTGCTTCTCTGATTTTTAATTTTATTGTCCTGTCTATATTCTTATACACAGCATTGTTGTTTTTGTTTTTCTTCCTTTCATTCATTAGAGACATTATTTCCTCTGTCATCCATTCTTTGTGTTGCCTTTTTGTTGGCTTCAGGTGCTGCATTGCGGTCTCTTTTACCGACTGTTTAAAGTTCTTCCATTGTAGATGGACGTCATTTGAGTCTTCGTTGGCCTGTTTTATGCAGTCTATGTTTTTGTTTAATGAATCTGCTGTTTTAGACATCGTTTGTGGATCTCTCAATTTGTGTGTGTCAGTTTCCTTTTTGTTAGCTGTTTTTATCTTCTTGTACTTCATTTTTATACTAGCGCATACGGGATTGTGGTCAAACCCAATGCCAGCTCCAGGGAATGTTTTCGCTGAGATAATCGAATTTCGAAAGCGCCGTCTGACCAGTATGAAGTCAATTTGATTCCTGACCACTTTATCCTTTCTATCCATAGGTGACTTCCATGTACAGGGTTACAGGGAAAGTCGTCCTAGATAATTAAGGACGTTATAGTTTAGGTCGTTTCTAAATTACGAATTTTTACCAAGTGTTTCCTACTTTAAATCAATAAAGAGAAAAAAAAATATATGGAAGTTACTGCAAATTATTTTAAAAACTTTTACGTCTTTTTAGCTATCTAAAACGGTATAATATCTACTGGATCTATTGAAGATTCTAAGAAAATGAGATTTCAATAGGCCCAAATGTAGAGTAACATAATAATAGAATTTAGATACTACCAATTACCGGTTTACTACCTGTACCTTCAGACAATAAAAAGGGTTGGGTAAGCATTTTTTCCGGTCGGGGTACTCTCTGTGCGAGTGACATTTTCTGTTCACTAAACATTATTGAATGATTTTTAGTCTGCTCATGCGATTCGTCCGTGGTAGATGTGCTATACCGTGCTTTTCAAAAATATCTTTGTTTCATCTTCTGACTGTGTGAATTGGCTCGTAACAGGATTTTGATCTCTGCTTGTGAATATGGCAACGTATACCAACGAGGAATATGCTGACATCCTAATGTGTTACGGATTTTGCGAAGGAGTGTCGTCGCGTGCACGTGATGAATACATACTGCGATATCCTACTTGTCGTGTACCTGATGTTAGCGTATTTGATGGAACTTATCGAAGACTACGAGAAACTGGTTCCGTACAAAGACGGCGGACTGACATGGGACGACCACGTATCTTTGACGAAGACGAAGAAAACGAAATACGACGTCTCTTTGAGGTGAACCCAACCACATCTACAAATGTTGTCGCACAACAGCTTGGTATTTCGCAGTGGAAGGTATGGTTTGTAATGCATACTGTTGGGCAACACCCTTACCACTATACGCCCGTGCAAGTCATTGAAGAAGGGGATCCGTTGCGACGATTAGAATTCTGCAGATTTATGCTCAATACCGATGTCGAAGATGCATCTTTTTTTAAGAAAATACTATGGACTGACGAGTCGAAATTCGACAAAGACGGTCTTACAAACTACCACAATGCCCACTATTGGGCTTCTAAAGAGGAAGGCAACCCAAACAAAAAAAGAACGAAAGGATCACAAACAAGATTCAGCTTAAATGTGTGGATGGGTATAATTTCAAATTATTTGGTTGGGCCATTCTTCCTGCCAGATAATTTGAATGGCGAGAAATACGACAATTTTTTGCGGAACGATTTACCTAATTTGATGGAAGACCTACCTATTGGTTTGAGACAAAACATGTACTTTCAACACGATGGCTGCCCAGCTCACTACAGAGGAAGTGTTCGTGCATGGCTCAATGACAATTATCCCAACAAATGGATTGGAACAGGCGGATCCATACCTTGGCCGGCGAGAAGCCCAGACCTAACACCGATGAATTTTTATGTGTGGGGTCACATGAAAAGTCTCGTATACGACCAGATGACTCCTATCGAAAACGTGGATGTCCTAAGACAAAAAATAATTGATGCGGCTGACGAAATGAGGCGGCACCTCACAACCACCGTTGTGAAAAGTAATTTAAGAAAAAGAATGAGAATTTGTGTTAGAAATAGGGGCGACCATATAGAACATGAATTATAATTAATAAAAAATATTAAATTGCAAGGTTTTTTTTTTTGTTTTATTTGTGTATTTTTCGTATTTTCACCTAGAACTAAAAATTTACCTTTTGCTACCCGAGCTTAGGTGTCATTCTGTGTACAGTTTTCCTATTAAACTCCTAGTATTATACCTTTTTTGATAGCTAAAAAGACGTAAAAGTTTTTAAAATAATTTGCAGAATAACTTCCATACATTTTTTTTCTCTTTATTGATTTAAAGTAGGAAACACTAAAAATTCGTAATTTAGAAACATTAACAAGCCGCCATTTGAAACTGTTAGTAACTAGTTCAAATTTTTTTGATGATTTTTGATACTTGACATACAGACTAACTAAAAATAACCAAAAAAATCGGACTCGAGAACCTCTAATAAAAAAAATTCGATATAAAAGCAAAAAAAAAAACATGTTTTTTTTTTAGAAAATCTTTAAACTTCAATATCTCGAAAACAGTTAAGTTTAGGACATCATGTCATAGAGTCAAATCGGTCGGAAACGACCTAAACTATAACGTCCTTAATTATCTAGGACGACTTTCCCTGTAACCCTGTATAGTCTACGGTGAGGTAGTTTGAAAAAGGTGTTTATAATTACAAGGTCTTCCGTCTGACAGAATTGAACCAATCGGTCTCCTCGTTCATTTCTCTCTCCTAGACCGTATTTTCACACAATTGGGTCCACTTTGGCATTAAAGTCGCCCATTATAATGGTTAAATGATGTTTTTCTAGTGACTTTAAAACGTCAAGATGGCCGCTATTAGCTGTCAAAAGTCGGACATCCCTAATGGAAAACCCTTTATATGGCAATATTTAACTATTTTATGAAACAGCTTGTATTTACTATATTATATACTCAAATTAAAACGAACCATGAAAAATTCTACCACATTTAATTAAACTGCCAGTCCCATATTTAAATTTGGCAAATTAAATCGACCCAAAAACGAACTCGACCCGGCAAATCAACAAAAAACAAACACATACAATACGAATCCTTTTCCGTATCTTTCAACCGCATTCCTCCCCCCATGATTTGGTTCTATCTTTACGTACGAACATATATTTTTCTTTTTTTATTACATAGAACAATCCACCAATTAAAAAAAGATAGCGATTATCGACGTGCAGACATACACCACTAGTAGTCAAAGAGCAAATTAATGTGCTTTACATCTTTAATTGGTGGTCAGCGATCGTGCTGTGTGGTCATTATCGCCGCCTCTCTTACACTCATACTCATAACGTTCAAGTTATCTTCGTCTCACTTGTTATTCCGATGGGTTAAAGGCAACCGTGGACAAATATTAGATAAACGCCCGGCTAATGGGTCCTTTTTGTTCAAACATAACCTTAATGATTTTTTTCAGACTGAGACGAATAGCACGACATGCTTAGATTTGGTGGAATTTCTTTAAATGTGCTTTCAATTGTTTTCTTTTTAAGTTAATGTGTATATTTTAAATTTTATAAGTAGCTCACTTCACTCATGTATATTTAAGAACGGTAGAGCCTCACCTGAGTACATACTGGAATGTAATTACAAGGGTGAATTGAAAAGTGTCCCATCCAACTAATTAAGACACATTTTTCTGAGCCGAACAAAATTTTAACTATGCGGTATCCTAATACTTTTGGCTCAACGTTTATCAAAAACCAGTGTAGTGCTGCAAAGTAATATTTTTACCATAAGCAAAGAAATATTCAATAACAGCCCTTCTCACTTTAATATTCGACAAAGATTATTATATTATTTTTTAATTGTGGGAAGAGAAAAAGTCAGACGGAACCAAATCCGTTTGGAGGATTTTTTGTGGACAAATGTGTAACGTTTTTTTACTTGATTTTCTCCTCTTAACATGGTAATAATCCAAAATAAAATTCTCGTGTGACCGATTAATATTTTTCCAAAAAATATAGAGCCGGTTCGCCTTTTCCAGTCCACTACTGTTATTTTTTGTCTTCAGAGTGCAGAACCCAGATTTTACTGACAGTAATCTGTTCTAGATCTGCCGATTTCTTAAATTGCGAAATATACGATCATTAAATGCTCAAACGTCTTGTTTTTTTATTAACAACTAGCCGTGTCCGCGGCTCCGCTCGCGTGTACTTGATTCACTATTATCGTGACTGCCTATTTCTTATGTTACCTAACGTAATAAAATATATCCTATAGCCTGGCTATATTTTATAAAAAAAAAAACGTAAATCGGATACATGGTTCTTGGGTGCTGTACTAACGGACAGACAAAGAAACAGATTGACGTTGCGTTTTATATGTAATACTATATAAAATAATAATATATATATATATATATATATATATATATATATATAATAATATATATATATATATATATATATATATATATATATATATATATATATATATATATATATATATATATATAGTGACTCACAGCTTAAATGATGCAGTCGCTATAGGAAAAGACTAACTGGTCTCAGTGCCTCTTTATTTATTTGGAAAAAAACAACTTATTGAAATTAAATTAGTAAAGAGTCTTCTAAAAAAGTATGAATTACTTTTTGTCTTAAATATGCCTTACTTAATTAACACTAAATAATTAATTAAATTATATGCAATTTTAACGTCACAGCTTAAATGATGCAAAATTCAATATACCAAAATTATTAGAGAAAACAAACTGTAGAATTTGAAATAAGCCTGCTAATATTTGGTCGGGCCTCCCTCATTATCAATAACGGCTTGTAATCTTCTGGACATTGATTCAAGTAACTTTCTAGTATACTCCGGAGAAATAGTGTTCCATGCTTCAGTAATTTTTACTTTTAATTCAGTTTTATTTGATATTGAGGCACTATTTACTTTATTTTTTAATGTCAGCCACAAATTTTCAATTACATTTAAGTCTGGTGACTGGGCTGGTGTTTTAATAACATTTGGACAGTTATAAAGCAACCAACTGCGGACTCGAAACGACGTGTGGTTTGGTTCATTGTCGTGATAGAACCGATAATTGTTTTCAATATTTAATTTTTGGGCACTAGCGACGAGATGCTGCCTTAGTATATCCAAGTACACATATTGGTTCATATTCCCTTCGACGAAATACATGTTACCTACTCCTGCAGATGACATACAGCCCAATAACATCACTCCACCTCCACCGTGCTTTACCGTAGCTTTCATATTTTTCAATTTTAATTCTTCGTTAGGCTTTCTCCACACTGATATTTTTCCATCGGACTCAAATAAGTTTATTTTGGTCTCATCAGCAAATATTACTGAATTCCAGAAGTTCAAGTCTTTATTGATATGCTCTCTGGCAAATTCCAATCTCACGCGTCTATTTCTTTGGCTAATGAAAGGCTTATTTCTAGCAGTTCGACCATGTAAATTATTATTTCGCAAGATCCGTCGAACTGTTTCGGGGTTACACCTTTTTCCAAACTGTCTTTCCACCTCGGCGCACAACTATGGCGCACTTTTTTTTTTGGATTATTTGATACCTCTCTTAAAATCCATCTTTCTTCACGTTCATTAAAGATCTTATTTGGAGCCAACCTTGACTTATTCTCGACTCTATTTTCATTCCGGTAACGTTCAGTGATATGCTGAATAGTTGACGGACATTTATTTACCATTTTGGCTATGTCTCTTTGGCTGTATCCATTCCTGTAATGAGTAATAATTAAATTTCTCTCAGAAATTGTAGTTCGACGACCCATTCTTAAACAATTTCGTTTTATTGAATGAAAAAATGTCAAACTAAACAAAAAACAATTGCACTAAGAAATCAAAGCAACGCCGCCTTCGTAAATTTCAAAATGCGATAAGTTTTGACCCCTGTTGTTATTTTGTATCATTTAAGCTGTGACGTTAAAATTGCATATGATTTGATTAATTATTTATTGTTAATTAAGTAACGCATATTTAAGACAAAAAGTAATTCATACTGTTTTAGAAGACTCTTAACTAATTTAATTTCAATAAGTTGTTTTTTCTAAATAAATAAAGAGGCACTGAGACCAGTTAGTCTTTTCTTATAGCGACTGCATCATTTAAGCTGTGAATCACTGTATATATATATATATATATATATATATATATATATATATATTATATAGATTATTATTATTATATAACCTAGCCAGAGAACATATACATGAATTAAAAAAAAAAACCCCGTAAATCGGATAAGTGGTTCTCGAGTGATAAACGCACTAACGAACAGACAAACAGAGAGACGTTGCATTTTATATATATATATATATATATATATATATATATATATATATATATATATATATATATTATATTCTTTGCTACATGATACTGTTCTATATTTAATGGTTTAGGCAGTGTATCGCAAGAGAACGCGCTAGCGGCAAACTTTTTTCCGAGTTGGTTCACTATTATCGTCACTGCTCATTTCTTCTGTTGCCTAATGTAATAAAATATATAAAATATAGCCAAGGAACATATGTATGTCATAAAAAAAAAAAGATAAGCGCACTACCGGACAAACAGGCAGACAAACAGAGAGACGTTGCATTTATATATATATATATATATATATATATATATATATATATATATATATATATATATATATATATATATATTTTTTTTTTTTTTTTTTTTTTTTATTGGTCTAGCACACGTGCTGCAGGGAAGTCCCTAAAGCGTTCCAGGAGCGGCACGAGTGCGGAAAAAGCGATTCACGTTGTTCTTGAATCGCTGTAAATTGTACTCGGTGGGAAACACAGCGCTGGGCAAATTATTCCAAAGGGATGACGTTCTCCATATAAAAGATTGCTTGAAAAGCGTCGTACGCGGAGTAACAAGCTGAACCTCATACGGATGCGAAGCACCAGCGCGACGTGTATTTCTAACATGCACCGCTTTGGGAGGAATTAAGCGGGCTACATCCTTCGAACACTTTCCATGAAAATACTTGTAGAACAGACTCAAGTCGCCAACCGTTCTTCGATGTTCCAGCGAATCAAGGCCGCCGGTCAATTCTGGGTCCCCAATCAGACGGACCGCTCTTCTCTGAACAGAATCCAACAAATGCAGTGTATGTTTGGGAGCGGAGCCCCAAACGTGGGAGCAGTATTCCATAGTTGGTCGAATTTGGGCTTTGTAAAGAATTAACAGTTGCTGTGGGGTGTAAAGCTTTCTGGTTCTAAATAATATTCCCAATTTTTGAGAAGCTCTCCTTGCTATGCCTGCAACATGTTCATGCCAAGACATATTTGCTCCCAAACTAACGCCCAACAAACTGAGCGACGATGCTAGGGGAATGGAGTGCCCCGACATAACTATGTCGGGTTCAGCAACGTTAACTTTTTTTAGAAAAAACTGCCGCTTGGGTTTTTGTAGCGTTAAATTCCACTTGGTTACTGTCACCCCAAGATAGAATTTCTTCTAGGTCTTTGTTAAGTTGAACGACCTCCTGCTGTCTGCGGATATTCGCCTGAGCAGCCGATGTCCGAGCGTTCAAGGTGAATGAAGAGACAAGCGTACTGTCATCTGCAAAGCTATAGATTGGATTCCCGGTCTTTTCCAGCAGATCGTTAATGTAAACGAGAAAGAGAGTAGGAGACAGTATGGAGCCCTGGGGCACACCGACATTGATAGTGAGGGTGTTAGAAAGAAATCCATCGACCGCCACTCGTAAAGAACGCTCTCTGAGGAAACATGAGAGCCACAAACAGAACCTTTCAGACATACCATAAGAGCGCAACTTAGCCAACAGTCCATCGTGCCAAACACGGTCGAATGCCTTGGATATGTCAAGAGCAACCGCTCGAGATTCTCCAAAGTGTTCAATTGCGTTGTTCCAAACATGTGTTACATAAGTCAGAAGATCTCCTGTTGATCTATATATATATATATATATATATATATATATATATATATATATATATATATATATATATATATATATATATATATATATATATATAACATATATGTATGTATTATAGAAGGTTATAGATAACCTGGCCAGAGAACAAATGTATGAATTAAAAAAAAAATGTAAATCGAATAAGTGGTTCTCAAGTCATAAGCGCACTAACGAACAGACAGACAGAGGTTTAGGCAGTGTATTGCAAGAGAACGCGCTAGCGGCAAACTTTTTTCCGACTTGATTCACTATTATCATCACTGCTTATTCCTTATGTTACCTAACGTAATAAAATATATCCTATAACCTCGCCAGGGAACATACGTATGTTTAAAAAAAAAGCACCTAAATCGGATAAATGGTTCCCGATTGATAAGCGCACTAACTGACAAACATATGTTAGAGATAGACAGACAGACAGAAAGACGTTGCATTTTATATATATTATAGATGAGAAAGCCCAGTACCCAATGCATACTCAGCCCTCATATCCAATTTCTCATGCAACATGTTGTACTTTCATTCTTATGAGATACTAACAGTTTCCGCTATCTCACCCTATCCGTAATTGACCACCTCTTCTGTCATTGTGGTGATTGGTACTCAAAAGTGTTTCGTGTCGAAAATATTCACTCTCTCACATTTGAACTCACCAACATCCAGGTTTTAACAGTTGTAAACGAAGAAGCAGTATTTGCATATGCCGGAGCTAATTTGGCATCTGCTGAAGTTGTTCCTTTCAAATGGAACGATACTCCAAATTACCCTTTGTTGACAAACTACTACCTTTAAAGGTTGCCAAAAATAAACTATTCGCCAAATCTTCATCTGACTCAGCTTTTAGTATTTCTTTCACTGCCATCTATCGGATAAGTGTTGAATTTTAAATTTAATCTTATTCCTTATTGATCAAATCGAAAACTTTTCAATCCATTCTCGTAACTACAGATCGACAAATAAACTAGATAAACTACAATCTCAAGTTATTTGTTACACTTATTGCTTTTAGGCTCATAGTTTTTTCATTTTGTTTGATGTCCACACAATCTAGGATTAAAACCAAAAATATGTCGACGATCAAAACAAATAACAATATTCATCACAGTGTATCAAATGATATTCTTTTTCTTTCAATTTTAATTGTAGGTGTCTCAATGAAGAAAGATTTAAAGATTTTGCAATAGCCAATATACCATGTACTGGTCGCTGATGCAATTGTTGCAAGCCTAAAAGTAAACCAATAGAGGATCGCAATTTTGCAGGACAAATAAAACATCTTTTATTAATCTGCTTCATTCCTATTACAACTGCTTGGAGATCCAACACATCAATTAAAGCAAACAGCGAATAAAGATGCACTGGAAAAAATATTTATGTAGACAATCCCGAGTTTATTTATTCATTATGTAATTTTGCAAATTTTTATATAAATTGCCATAAAAATATGTAAATAAAATTACACAGATGTGTGGAATATATTACAAAATGTTTTTTCAGAGCTACTACCAAGCTAATGAAGATATGTTTAGTTAGTTAGATAGTTACACTATCTTGCTACTCCAACAACTCAATCCACTAAATATGTAACTCGGCCATTAACATAGCGACCGTTGTCTATTAAAAAAAAATATTCGATGACTCTTTTACTACCAGTAATAGGTACTATCCTAATTAAAATAGAAATAATCAAAACACAGATCTCATTAGCATCACCATTAAATTAAAATAGAATACGACTAATTGCTATATTTACATACGAAAATCAGATTCCCGATTCTATTTTTAGTATATCTTCCTACATAACTTGTCCGCGACATTAAATATTCAACATTGGCGTACATCCCATCAACATTGGAAATAACAGAACCCTGTAAATCAAGATCTTCAAATCTTCATAACCTAAAGACCCTGTCGTTTATACTAGACATTGTCATTTACATCATAAAGCAAATTACTGAGAAATGGACAGAATACAATATAGCAGGCACTGTTCTTAGGTTTCAACGAAACGAAATATCGAATTTATGAAACCACGATTGAGCCTATAATAACGTATACAGCTGAAACCAGACTCGACCCATATGAAACAAAACAAATATGAAAGAATGAACGATGATGGTCGAGAATTATCGCAGCCAATGAGACTTTGTTTTTTGGACTTCGCTAAAGCATTTGACAACGTCAGGCACGAACAACTAATGGAAGTTCTTAAAAAACTGATATTGATGGCAAAGATATTCGCATCATAGCAAATCGGTATTGGGGACAACATAAGAATAAATAAAGTTATATAAAAAACACTTCGCTGAAGAAGCCATTATATGGTGAAACAATTGTCAAGTCATTTTAAATATACTGGAAATTAAAACATAGTGTTGTTTTTTTATATAATTTTATTATGAATTTCCAGCAAGTATCGGCTAACACAATCAAAGATAAGAATAGATAAATAAAGCACCAGAGAGAGTTTACAAAGGCATAAAAATAAATGACGAGATGATAAGATGCGCCGATGATACTGTCTTGCTGGCCCGTAACATCGATGAATTTCAAGATCTTGTTAAAATGGTGCAAAGGGTTAGCGAAGAATATGGTCTCCACCTGAATATATCTAAAACCAAGTGGATGATAATAAGCAAATCTCAACAAGCCGCAAGACAGCTTCAGTTAAATAGTCAAATAATCAAGCCTGTGGAATCATATATATATATATATATACTTGGGGACAGCAAAGTGAGACCAGTCTGTTGAAATAAAGTCAAGAATCTAAGAAGCTTGAGCGTCTTTTAATAGAATGAGAAGACTGTTTACATGCAATGATTTGTCACTCCGACTAAAAATTAGATTAGCCAAATGCTACGTATTCTCTGTTTTACTATACGGTGTAGAATCGTAGACGATGACGGAAATCCTAATGGAAAAAGTTGAAGCTTTTAAGATGTGGGTGTATCGCTGGATTCTAAAGATTTCTTGGACAGAACATATCACCAACTAAGAAGTTCCGCGCCGAATAGGCAATGACAAAGAAAACTCATAATTAAAGGGCGATAGCTTGAACAGTTTGGCCACGTCATGAGGTATAATAAATACCGTCTCTTACAGCTGGTAATACAGGGAAAGATAGATAGCAAACGAGGTCCAGGGAGAAGACATTCTTGGCTATATAACTTAAGACAATGTTCAGACTTAAGTCTATTCAGCTATTTCGAGACGCCGTCAAAAAGGTCAGGATTGCCAAGTTAATAGCCAACGTCCAAAACGGATAGGGCACTGGAAGAAAAAGAATGAGACTTTCCCTATGGGGTCCCAATATGTAGTAGAAGTCCATGAGCAGGATTCATAAGAGCTCCTCACCTCCTAAGTAAGGCAAAAATTCAGTAGCCTTCTGGAAAGTTGATGTGGGCCGTTTTTATGAGGCCGCGTATAATTTTTCTTGTTGAATATACATATGGAAAAAGAGTCCACAAATGATGGAAAGATTTACGGAAAGACGATCCGAAATCTGAAACAAGCCAATAGAGAAAAACGTCAAAATTTATGGAGAACCAAAACTTAGCTGTTGCACGACAACTGAACAAGGCTCGCATAGTTCAAGCGATTATCGAAAGTTGTGGTTCATCGAGTCACAACATCCGCCTTATAGCCCTGATTTAGTGCCCTGTGACTTATTTTTAATAAAATATCTGAAAGAAAAGTTCAGAGACTGCATATTCTTTTCAGACGTCGAGTAGAGAGCCACTTCAGCGTCGTTTTTAGTCTTCCGTATGGAACATTTATAAGATCACTTCGGTATCTGTCCGTCTGTTCGTCTGTCTGTCTGTCCGTCTACCACACCCGATTTTCTCCGAAACTATTTGACATAGAAAGTTGAAATTTGGTACTAATATAGGAATTGATGGCTTCATCAGAGTCGCGTAGTTTTGAAAGTTAAATTTTGACTTATGGGGTTAGTTTTAGGGGGTGAAATCGGAAGTGAAAAAAAATTTTTTTTACTAGTTCATCGAGTGGGAGGTCAAATGAAAGCTCAAACATATATATAATGTAGTACTTGCGCGCACTTTTCTTTGTATTATTTTTAAAAAATCGCGAAAAATCGCTGTCTCGAAAAGTACTGACCAAAAAATTTTGAAAAAATGGAGTGTAGATTGAAGGAAAATTATTACCAGTGCATTACCTTTAATAATTTATCTGGTATATAAAAAAAAAACAAAAATTTCAAGGCCATCAGTTTTCATTAAAGATCGGAAACAAATTTTGTTGAAAACGCATTTGGGGTGTGTTTTCTGAAGTCACTGATCATTTTGTACCTCCATTACAATTTTTTTTATATTAAAAGCAATCAACGTACGGAACACTAATTGCGCAAGTTCAACTGGCACTTGACCGGTTTTTTATATTAGGCACAAACAACAGATTTTTTAGAAGGAATCGACCAAGTCGAGAAAAGTTCGACCAAGTGCATTAGTGTAGATGATAGTTTTGCAGGAAAATGTATTTCTTAGAATCTGCGAGTTTTCCTCTATAGCTAGGCAGATAATTTTTTAGTTAGTCGGAAATTGGAAGTATATAAAAAACAAAAAACGGGTGTGATTTGCACCGACTTCAAAATTTTATCCAAATTTGGGTGTTTAGGTATTATATTTTATGTATTACTAGACGTGTCCGCCGCCTCGCTCGCGTAGACTTGATTTACTACTATCGTCACTGCCTATTCCTTATATTATCTAACGTAATAAAATATCTGCCATTATTTCCCCTTATCTCCCATTATTTCTCCTTATCTCCCATTATCTCACCTTATCTTCCATTATCTAGGCTTATCTCGACTTATCTCATAATATTTCTCCTTATCTCCCATTATTTCTCCTTATCTCCCATTATCTCATAATTTCCATTATCTAGACTTATCTGTCCTCATCTCCCATTATTTATTCTTATCTCCCGTTATATCACCTTATCTCCCATTATCTAGGCTTATATCGAATTATATAGAACATATGTATAAATTTATAAAAACACGTAAATCAGATAAGTGGTTCTCAAGTGATAAGCGCACTAACGGACAGACAGACAGACAGAGAGACGTTGCATTATATATATATATATATATATATATATATATATATATATATATATATATATATATTATATTCTTTGCTACATCATATTGTTCCATATTTAATGCTTTAGGCAGTGTATTGCAAGAGAACGCAATAGCGGCAAACTTTTCTCCGACTTAATTCACTATTATCGTCACCGCTTATTCCTTGTATAACCTAACGTAATAAAATATATCTTATAACCTGGACGGAGAACATATGTGTGTTTAAAGCACGTAAATCGGATAAGTGGTTCTCCAGTGATAAGCGCACTAACGGACAGACAAACAGGCAGAGAGACGTAGCATTTTATATATATATTATAGATATTCCTTGCTACATGATATTGTTCCATATTTAATGGTTTAGCATGTTTAAAAAAAAAACACGTAAATCGGATAAGTGGTTCTCCAGTGGTAAGCGCACTAACGGACAGACAGACAGAGATACGTTGCATTTTGTATATATTATAGATGTAATAAAATATATATCTATAACCTGGTCAGAGAACATATGTATGAATTTAAAAAATCACGTAAGTGGTTCTCGAGGGATAAGCGCACTAACGGACAGACAGACAGACAGAGAGACGTTGGATTTTATATATATTATAGATATAGATTATTATTATTATTATATAACCTGGGCAAAGAATATACGTATGAATTTAAAAAGACACGTAAATCAAATAAGTGGGTCTCGTGTGATAACCGCACTAATGGACAGACAGACAGATAGAGACACATTGCATTTTATATATATTATAGATTATCGATTATAGATATTCTCTGCTACATAATATTGTTCCATATTTAATGGTTTAGGCTGTGTATTGCAAGGGAACGTGCTAGCGGCAAACTTTTTTCTGACTTCATTCACTATTATCGTCACTGCTCATTCCTTATGCTACCTATCATAATAAAATATAGCATATAACCTGGCTAGAGAACATATGGTTCTCCAGTGATAAGAGCACTAACGGACAGACAGACAGACAGACAGAGAAACGTTGCATTTTATATATATTATAGATTATAGAAGTATAATTTTTATATTGCTTGTATGTCTCCTATTTTTTGGATAGAGTGAGAACAGCAAAATCAATATAAACAACTAAAATTGAATTTGATAATTTATCTGGTATATAAAAAGATTTTTTTGGAATATGTTAATCCATCTATTTGAATAGCATTGAGCTCATACAAAAGATAAAAGATAGACAACGTGTTTTGCAATTTTCCTAATGATATAGAACGTCACGTTGTAGAAAGTTTTTTAACCATTATAAATAAGTTTGTGCCAGAATCCTTGACATTGATTTTTAAAACCTCATTTGAGGCGTGTTTTGTAAAGGAGCTGATTTTTTTATATCTCCGTAACAAAATTTTTTATTTTAAAAGAAGTCGCGGTGTGAAACACTAATTGCGCATGGCCAGTTTTTTTTAAGTCTCTTGTTATTTAGTGCGTAAAAACGAAACTTAAAATTTATGTGATGTTACCTTTTTTTATCGGTCTAGTGCTACACGGAAGTCCCTAGAGCGCTACAAGAGCGACACGTGTGCGGAGAAACCGATTCACGTTGTTCCTGAATCGCTGTAAATTGTACTCGGTGGGAAACACAGTCCTGGGGAAATTATTCCAAAGAAATGATGTTCTCCATATAAAAGACTGCTTGAAAAGCGTTGTACGAGGAGTAACAAGCTGAACCTCATACGGATGTGAAGTATTAGCGCGACGTGTATTTCTAACAAGCACCGCTCGGGGAGGAATTAAGCGGGCCACATACTTCGAACACTTTCCATGTTGTTGTGTTCTTCGATGTTCCAGCGAATCAAGGCCGCCGGTCAGTTCCGGGTCTCCAATCAGACGAAACAGCTCTTCTCTGAATAGAATCCAACAAACGCAGTATATGTTTGCGAGCGGAGCTCCAAACATGGGAGCAGTATTCCATAGTTGATCGAATTTGACCTTTGTAAAGAATTAACAGTTGTTGTGGAGTGTAAAGCTTTCTGGTTCGAAATAATATTCCCAACTTTTGAGAAGCTCTCCTTGCTATGCCTGCAACATGTTCATGCCAGGACATATTTGCTCCCAAATTAACGCCCAACAAATTTTACCGAGCTTTCATGATACAAAAAGCATATCAGGTATATTATTTCCACATACCTCCGCTCCTGCTAGCTCAGCCAGCAAAACGTTTAAAAAAATAAAATTAAATCACTTAAGTTGACGTGCGGTACGTCTATATTACGAATGTGCCACCCACCAAGACAGAAAGGAAGAGCAAAACGACCTAAAAAGAGAGCGAGATATTAACCGAGATATGTCGGGAATAATAAACGGAGAAAAAAAATTAGACAGCTGATGTATGACAGACATGATTATTTTAATTTGACTAGAATGAAAACTCCTATGCAAGTGCATAGGTAAGATTTTTTATGTGTTTAAATTTATGATCATTATTTTTAAATTAAGAAAACAAGAATACTGAGGAAGAATGAACATAGCCCAGCCCATTTCTATAAAAAATTGAGTAAAAAAACTGTCTTGTAGTTTTTGTTGCAAGCTTTCAATAAGTGTAGACATTTTCGTTTAAAAGTTTGCAGTTACCGCAATAAAATTAACTTTTTAATTTGTTTGTCTTCTATGTGGAAACGATATGAGACTAATGCAGTACAAGCGATTTTTGAAGCATCCGCAGCGACATTTTAGTCCATTCAGAATACATTTTGAGGTGAAATCATCGGATACTGCTACTATTTAAAAAAAAAATACTCGTCTCGACGAGTAAATTAATGAAAAAATATTGCTACCGCTGAAAAATTGGGGCACACACTCTCAAAAATGGAAGAATTGGCCCGTTTTTGGGTTTTTAGGACATTTTTGCATAAATTATGGAAGACAAACTAAAAATTCTGACAGATTTTTGATCCTATATAAAAAAAAAAAAAAACGAAAAATTTAAGGGGCTATGGATGTCATTTGAGGCTTCTGGTCGGGAGAAATTGGCCGTTTTTGTCTTTTTTGTCATTTTTTGTAGTTAAATAGGTGTATTTGCAAACTGTAAACTAATTATTTAATTAATTAATGAAAATCTGTTCCATGGACCTAACTTTATTTAATCCAAACATAATTTTAGCCATTTTTAGTGTTCCGTACGGAACACTTATAAGATGACTTCGGTGTCTGTCTGTCCGTCTGTCTGTCACACCCGATTTTCTCCGAAACTATTTGTCATAGAAAGTTGAAATTTGGTAATACTATAGGAATTGATGGTCTCATCAGAGCCATGTAGTTTTGAAAGTTAAATTTTGACTTAAGGGATTAGTTTTGGGGGGTGAAATCGGAAGTGAAAAAAAAATTTTTTTTATTAGTTAATCGAGTGTGGTGTCAAATGAAAGCTTGTGAAAACACGAGTAATATATATATATATATATATATATATATATATATATATATATATATATATATATATATATATATATACATATATATATATATATATATATATATATATATATATATATATATATATATATATATATAATGTAATACTTGCACGAACTTTTCTTTGTATTATTTTTAAAAAATCGCGAAAAATCGCTGTCCATCCGCCTTATCTCGAAAAGTACTTATCAAAAAATTTTGAAAAAATTCTGGAATATTCTTCACGGGGTGTAGATTGAACGAAAATTATCACGAGTGCATTACCTTTAATAATTTATCTGGTATATAAAAAAACATAAATTTCAAGGTCATCAGTTTTCAGTAAAGATTGAAAACAAACTTTGTTGAAAACTCATTTGGGGTGTGTTTTGTGAAGTCACTGATCATTTTATACTTCCGTTACAACATTTTTTATTTTAAAAGCAATCAACGTACGGAACACTAATTGCGCAAGTTCAACTTGCACTTGACCGGTTATTTTTTACATATTATATATATTTTTTCACTCATAATATTGAGAAATTTTACCGATTCACGTTTTTTTCTTCTGACGAATTTTTTAAACAACTTTTTTTTAGTATACTACTACCTTACCTAAAATATCAGAAAATGTTTCTTAGTCCCTAGGCTTCCATTTCAGGTACTTAAGAAGTCATTTAAACAATTTAGGTCCGAGAAATTGGCCATTTTAGTCTGAAATTTTATTTTTTTCTGATGCAGATGCGATTTCTTTTTAAAAAACTATTTTTTCTTGAGTTTTATAATATTTTCAGTAACCAAAGTTATTTTCATTATTATACACTGTTTACTGTACAGGGTGGTCCAAACTAGACACTTTTAAAGGTAAACCCCTTTATCTAAAGGAGATAAACGAAAACTGATGTCGGTGTCTGAGGCTCAATTTTTATGATAAACTCAATGGTGAAAACCACATATCGATATCTAGTACCGTTTCAGATATAAAGGGTGTTTTTCTGCAATTTGGAAAAATGTTTGTAATTCTTTTCCTATTGAAAATTATTGATTTCTGTAAAAATATTCTCAAAGCACTTTTTCACGTGGATTTCAACAGTGTAAGTTACATTTTTTTACAACTAATATTTTAATAGTTAATAACGCAAAAACATATTTTTTAAATGGGGTACCCTGTATATTTTTTCTTCTTCGAATAGAGCTTTAAATTACCATTCCAAAAATATAGCACACTTTATATTTTGCTTCAATCTACTTCAAAATATAAAGGTTTTCAATTTTTACGCGAGTTTTAAATGCACATTTTGTGACGGAGCGGACATATGGTTTAATTCAATTGTTTACTGGTAGTTGTCAAATTTTACTTCAGGATCAGTTATTGAATTGTCAAATAAATCGCAATGAAGTTCGAAAATTACGAAAAATGGGATATGATAGTGTGTTTCATACAAACCGGAGAAAATTCGGAAGCGGCAAGTAATTTGTACCACGAACGGTATCCAGAGAGGCGTCAACTCTTCAAAAATATATTCGCTCTTCTTAAAGAAGGCCTATATCCAGCAGTGGATAAGGACCGGTGATGGATGATGATGATGAATATTTATTGTTAAAATAAATAAAAATTGGAAACGCAAAAATGATGTGCACTGTAAGAAAGTTATATCATGCTTTGATATTTAGTTTATCAGGAATGGGAAGAATTCATATTAATTATTATTATAATTCTGTAGAATAAATCAATATATGCTTTTGCAATTAATGATCTGAAATTATTATTTTTTAAACGTTTCCGGATACTAATGACATAATTGAATCTTTTAATTGTACACATTTAAACTGTCGATCGTTTAAATGAGACCATAATTTTCGATCTTGTCAATTTATTATAATTGTAGGTAATTTATTTAATGGCAATTTAATAGGATAAAAATTATAGAGTAGTACGACCAGTTAATGTGGGATGTTGCATTTAATAGAACTGAAAAAAAATTGATGATAAAAAAAAGCTACCTGTATATATTCGATAAAAAGCAACCAAAATTGCTACAAAAAAAGGAGATTCAAAACCTGATTAAGATGGTATGATGGATACCCTTGTCATATTACGTAAAGTTTACAATAAGAAATATCCACCTCAAAACAACTCATTCTCAAGAGAGATACAATCCGTCCATTGCTTTTCTAATATTTCTAAACCTTTCTTGTAGAAGGATTTATCTTTGCCTTCAAGATAGGCCTCAGTTTCGGCGATAACTTCTTCATTGGAGCCAAATCTCTTTCCCGCGAACATTTTTTTTGAGGTCTGCGAATAGATAATAGCCGCTGGGGGGCAAATCTAAAGAATACAGTGGATGAGGAAGCAATTCGAACTTCAATTCATGCAATTTTGCAATCGTAATCAATGACTTGTGAGTGTCTTGATAAAAGAGCACTTTTTCTTGTTCATTTGGGGCCGTTTCTTTGCGATTTCTGCCTTCAAACGTACTAATAATTTTCGCTGTTGATGGTTTTTCCCTTCTCAGCCTATTCGATGAAAATTATTCCATGCGCATCCCAAAATACAGAGGCCAAAACATTTCTAGCCTACTGTTGTGTCTTTGGTCACTTTGGGCGGCTTTCACCGGCTGCTGTCCACTCAGCTGACTCCCGATTTGATTCTGGTGTGTAGTGGTGGATCCATGTTTCGTCCATTATCACATATCGCATGAAAAAATCCTTTTTATTGCGCTTAAACAGATCCAAACAGTTTTCGGTCTACTCTGAGTAAACGCGGTACCTATTTCGAACAGAGCTTTCTCATGCCTAAATGTTCATACAAAATATGACCGACACGTTTTTTTGATATCTTTAGGGTGTCAGCTATCTCGCGCAATTTCACTTTACGGTCATCCGAAACAATTTTGTGGATTTTTTTTTTGTTTTCCGGTGTAACCACCTCATTTGGGCATCCAGAGCGTTCAGCATCATTTGTATCTGTACGACCGCGTTTAAATTCAGCATACCAGTAAATGATGAGTGATTTTCCAGGGGCAGAGTCCCCGTAACACTTATCAAGCCACTGCTTACTTGAACAGTATTTTTTCCTATCAAAAAACAGTGTTTAATCAACACACGAAATTCGATTCATTTGAAGGTTGGTACTTCCTAAAAATCATATGAATTTTTTGATAAGGGCGACGTCTATGTGTCAGACCAAAAACTTTTCATATATCAGGTGTACAAGTATGAAATGTGGATTTCAGACAACAGATGGTGCACCAATGCAGTTTATGCTATAAAGATTTGACACTGCGCCATTTTGTTGTGTCATCAACAAGTGTCAGACGCGCACGAGTGATAAATTGGAAAAGTGTGTGCATAGTGTTGTGTTGTTGTGTTAAATATGTCGAAATTTATACCGAAAAAAGAGCATTCGCGGACAGCATTAATTTTTTGTTTTCATTTGAAGAAAACTGCTATTGAATCATACCGATTACTCCGAGAAGCTTATGGTGAACATGCTCCATCGCAAAATACGTGTGAACGGTGGTTTCGGCGTTTCAAAAGTGGTGACTTCGATGTTGCAGAGAAGGAACGTGGAAAACCGCCAAAAAAATACGAAGATGTGGAATTGCAAGCATTGTTGGACGAAGATGATTTGCAAACACAAAAACAACTCGCCAAGCAATTGGGCGTTGGTCAATAAGCTGTTTCCAAATGGCTACGAGAGATGGGAAAGATTCAGAAACCGGTAGATGAGTACCGCATGAATTGAACGACAGGCAAATGGAAAAGCACAAAAACACGTGTGACATTTTGCTCGCTCGGTACAAAAGGAAGTCGTTTTCGCATGGTATAATTACTGGGGATTAAAAGTGGATTTATTTTGAGAATCCCGAACACAAAAAATCATGGGTCGACCCAGGCGCACCATCCACATCGATCGCAAGACCGAATCGCTTTGGCAGAAAGACGATGCTCTGTGTTTGGTGGGACCAGAAGGGCGTGGTCTATTATGAGCTGTTAAAACCTGGGTAAACGGTTAATACTAAACGTTACCAACAACAATTGGCCGCTTTGAACTGTTCGCTCTTTGAAAAAAGGCCAGAATACTGAAAGAGGCAACACACTTCATGACAATGCTCCATCACATACGGCAAAACCAGTTCGCGACACGTTGGAAGCACTCAGCTGGGAAGTTCTACCCCATGCGGCTTACTCACCAGACTTGGCTCCTTCTAATTACCACTTGTTTGCATCGATGGGTCACGCACTTGCTGAGCAGCGCTTTGGTTCGTACGAAGATGTGAAAAAATGGCTCGATGAATGGTTCGCAGCAAAAGGGGAAGATTTTTACTGGCGTGGTATTCACAAATTGCCCGAAAGATGGGAAAAATGTATAACAAGCGATAGAGCATAAAGCACTTTTTATCATTCTTCCGAATTTAACATGTTTTTTTAGAAAAAAAATTCGCATTTCATACTTGTACACCTGGTATATATATATATATATATATATATATATATATATATATATATATATATATATATATATATATATATATATATATATATATATATATATATATATATATATATATATATATATATATATATATATATATATATATATATATATATGTATATATATATATATATATATATATATATATATATATATATACATATATATATATATACATATATATATATATATATATATATATATATATATATATACATATATATATATATATATATATATATATATATATATGTATATATATATATATATATATATATATATACATATATATATATATATATATATATATATATATATATATATATATATATATATATATATGTATATATATATATATATATATATATATATATATATATATATATATATATATATATATATATATATATATATATATATATATATATATATACGGTATATATCGACTGATTGGAAAAAACAGTATAAGTCAGAATTCGTGATTTTGAACTACAGCTACTTTTAAGTTTGAAATCTTGAAGACAAATCATTAACTTCTAAATGTTATCAATTTTAGGAAACTTAAATTAACACATTTTTAAATAATAGCATAATATTAGTAATTCCTTAACTCTTTCTGCATAGAAATTTAAAAATTACCTTAATTGTGACTTATACTGTTATACGCAGTTATACTCGTAAATTATTTTAAAATTAAGAATAATTAATTATAATCAATTATAATTAAAATAATTATGATAAATAATAAAAACGATTAATGCAATTTTCAAACATACATATTTATTTTATTTGATGCTAATACATTACTACTACATATTACATTATTATTTAAGTGCTCGAGTTCTGGTTTCCAAAGATTGATAAAAATTGTGAAATACTGATGGAATTAGTGGTAGCAAATCTATTTAATCGTTTTTCTCCTCGGCAGAAATAGGGGCAGGGCCAGCACAACATTTTTTAGGATTCAATTGTACTCCTTCTTGTCACCTTCTAATAAGCTTTAATCCTTTGAAGGACTCGTCCTGGTCCAAGGACATCTTATAAGAAATTTGCCCAAACTCCTATGTATCGCACACGTTGCAGAAGTAGAAAGCAGTGCTCTCCGTCTTTCAACAACTAATTTTTTCATTAGCAGAGCAGTGAAGTCTAAAAATTCTTCGTTTTTAATTTCTACAAGTTTTATTTTTTTTTCATGTTTGCCGGTGCTTCTGACAAGGTTGTACCAGTCATGTGGCTGACAAATTGGAATTTCTAATTTTTCTTTTGTTTTTCTATCATGGAGTGGTCGACATCACAGTCCATATATGAATGATTACTAACCATAAACTTGTGGTGTATAATTTCTAGATTTGAATTAAGTTGCATGGTCGCTAAAAACATAGCACACACATAGGAATTTTTATTTTGCCCTCCGCATGTGTCATAGTACAAAATTACCGTTTTCACTTCGGTCGGAAGAGACGTGACGTACTTAAACAAACGTTGCAATCTGGTTTCCTCCTCGACCACCCTCTGCCTCATGCCCAATGTAGCAAATGACGTCAGCTAAGCCAAGATTATTTACAGTTAGCTTGTATGTCCACAATGGTCTTTTGTAAAAAGCTACTGAGCTATTTACAAAAGGAGTTGGCAAGCACTGCTGAAGGTCAAAAGTAACACAATTTACAGCTTTATCCATTTTGGATAAGTCTTTGGACTTGGTCTTGTCTAAGTATGCCGAATATGCAGCAGAATTGTGCTGCTTGATCTCCTCATTCCACTTTGTCACAGTCGTTAGCAAGTTTTAATTTCAATACAAATACATCACATCTGTGACATGTGTCAACCTTGGGATTTTTAAATGAAATGTACATCTTTTTAAATTCCCTGTCATAAATTATGCGTGAAACACAATTTTCTTATCCTTCGCAATATAAATTATACATTTTTAGCAAATTCATATGTGGTGGCAGGTATATTTTGTTAGATTCTCCTCTGGTATAATGGGACTTGAACAAGGGAAATGAGTTGTTATGCTCAGTTACTTCTCTGATATTCTCATCTCAATGCTTATTTGATGGTGGGGCTCGACCTCTTTTGTCATCCTTTGTAAGCCGAGAAACGATTCCTCCACTCTTATTTAGGCAAGTTGTGACAAACATTTGCGTCTCATCCAAGTGGCCCTGACCATGTGGTAAAGTGGCCAAAATAGAAAAAGTCAGCGTTGTCCCGTCACTTCTCCCTCAACAATCCTAATAATATAAGTCAGTTATACTCTTTTTCCCAAATGAACGATGCTGCTTATGAATTTATACTATTTTGATGTCTATGTAAACTATAAGGTTCTGATTTGTACTGATAGGATCATTCGATTCAGCAGGTGTTAAAACATAGAAATTCAACATAACCTAATTTTACCAAAATTTTGACTATATATACTACTATACTATACATATATATATATATATATATATATATATATATATATATATATATATATATATATATATATATATATATATATATATATATTATACATATATATATATATATATATATATATATATATATATATATATATATATATATATACATATATGTATATATATATATATATATATATATATATATATATATATATATATATATATGTATATATATATATATATATATATATATATATATATATATATATATATATATATATAGTTGGTAAAAGTCAAGTGTTACCTCTAATCTTGTTGGTATAATTCAGAAGAGTAGTTTGTAGAGATGACCGATTTGTAGTTTTCCAGGTTTGCTATATTTCCCTTTTTGTGTAAAAGTATCATTGTTGAATTGTTCCACTTAGTTGGAATATTTTGAATATACAGACATAAGTTGATAAGCGTTTCAATTTTGACCATTAGTAATAAATCTCCCATCTTTATCGCCTCCACAAGTACACCAACATCTCCAGAAACTCTATTGTTTTTCATATTCTCTAGCGCAGAGTAAATTTCATCTAGAGAAATTTCCGGGACATCTTCATAACCTTGATTTTGGATCTTTCTCCGCAGGTACTCTTCTGAATCCAGGGTGGACTGGCTGGTATGTTTTATAGAAAGTTTCTAAAATCTAAGAATTTTTCCCTGTTCGATGGTATGTTGCCAGTTATGCTCCTAAGTTTGACGATTTATTTTTTCCCATTTGTAAGCTTACATCTCAGTACTTTTATGCTTTTACTTTCCTCAATAGTTTTTTCCAGGTTGTACTGCGACCTACATAATAGATTTAGCGCTACCTCCCGCTGCTAATCTGTGAAATACCCGCGCGGAAAAAAAATAAAATAAAATAAAATAAGATATATATATATATATATATATATATATATATATATATATATATATATATATGTATATATATAGTAGAATCTCGATTATCCGAAATAATATGGACCAAAGTGATTTCAGATAGTCGAAATTTCGGTTAATCCGAATTTTTTTATAAAATAGAAATTTAGAATAAATATAACATTGCAGATTGACTTAAAATCATTTATACGATATGCTATTACGTACATAGGTATTTATTAAAACAAAGAATAGAACAATTAGTTTACTTATTTTATGAAAATCGAAAATAAAACAGTTTCATTCTTAACTTTAATGTCTTAAAAATAAGGTAATTTTTAACTGCACTCGTTTTGCGCTAGTTCGGTTTTTGGCTGCAATGTCTCTCCAACATTTGATAAGGAAAACGTCCGCGGTGGTTGCATTTTCTTGTTGTTCTACATAAGTTAATGCTCCTCTGGTCCTTCTGAATGTGACATTTTTACTGGAATATTGTCAGTGGTTTCTACTTCGTTATCATCATCGTCATCACTATCTATTTTATTAGCATTTTTGCATACAATTTTAATTAATTCTTGGTCAGGCATTTCATCTTCCACACTATCACTGTTTAACCATTCACAAACATCGGTTTCCGTAACACTTTCACATACTGATATTCTTGTAATAATTTCATGTAAACTTTCATTATCTTCTGTTCCTGCCTCTGAGTAATGTCTCTCCTCTTGTGGAATCAATTTTGACCAAGATTTTTCCAGAGTACTACTCTTTACTTGATTCCAGGGTAAAGCTATCCAATATATAACATTTTTCAAATTTACCTTTTTTAGACAATCAGTAAGATTGCCACCTTCATTTACTTCTTCTAAAATATGCTCCAATAACAAACGCCTATAATTGCGTTTTAAATTTTCCAGTACACCCTGATCCATATGCTGAATGAGAGAAGTTACAGCAGGAGGCAAAAACATTGCTTTTATTTCCCCACTTTTAAGTTGCTCCGTACTTGGGTCAGTGGGGGCGTTATCTAGTAACAGAATACATTTTCTAGGATATCCATGTGCTTTTAAAAAAAGTTCCACTTTGGGAACAAAATCTCCAAAAACCAGTCTTTAAATAGAATCGCGTTTATCCAGGCATTGTTTTGATTTTTATACAAAACAGGAAAAGCATTGCGACGAATATTCTTAAAGGTTCGTGGATTTGTTGACTTACCAATACATAATAATGGGAGTTTGTGTCTTCCAGAAGTATTAATGCATGCAAGAACAGTAACACTTTATTTGCTACTTTTGTAACCAGGTGCTCCAGCTTCCGTTTTTGAAGCTAAGGTATTTGACGGCAATATTTTGTAGTTCAAGCCTGTTTCATCACAATTATAGATTTGGTCTGGTTGTAAACCATGTTCTTTCATAAGCTGCTCAAAATATTTTTGCAGCAGATACATCAGCCGACAATCTTTCTCCACAAACTTTCAGTTGACGTACACCATATCTTTTTTTCCACCCGTCTAGCCATCCATCACTTACAGAAAAATTTACAAGCGCTTCAATAACCGGCAACTCTTCGCTTAAACTCACTGCCTTATATTTTAAAATTGTTTCTGAAATTGGTATTCCACGTTATCGATTCTATGTAAACCATAAAAATAAAGAATCATCCACTTTTCGGTATTCACCGCTTTTCATACTTTTTCGTGCCTGTGTGGAGGATGACAAAAACACTACACCATTTTTCAAGTTTTTGGAGATTTTTTCTCCACTCTGAAACAGTACTCACGGCTACACCTAAATTCTTCGCTATATTTTTAAGAAGTTCACCATTATCTAAACGTTGAATTGCTTCAAGTTTCTCTTTTAAGGTAATAACAACACGCTTACGCTTACTATTACCTCTGCGATAATAATAGACGTAATGAGTAACTTATAACACTCGTCGACTAACCAAAACATAGAAAGCGGTGAAATTCTAGACGTCGGAGAGTCCCCGACGCGTTAAGGAAACCACTCATCGTCTGTTTCGAATAACGAGGATTTTTTCGTTTAATGGGAATACAATTTTAACAGTTTGTTTCGGATAAGATGGATTTCAGATAATCGCGAATCGGATAATCGAGATTGTACTGTATATATAATATATATATATATATATATATATATATATATATATATATATATATATATATATATATATATATATATATATATATATATATATTTATATATATATATATATATATATATATATATATATATATATATATATATATATATATATATATATATATATATATATATATATATATATATATATATATATATATATATATATATATATATATATATATATATATATATATATATATATATATATATATATATATACATATATATATATATATATATATATATATATATATATATGTATATATATATATATACATATATATATATATATATATATATATATATATATATATATATATATATATATATATATATAGATATAAACATATAGTCGATGGACTTTATGACGAAAAATTAACCGAGTTATTCTCCTTTATTGCCATATAGGTAGAAACAATAAAAACTGAAAACTAGTCATAATCACAATTATAACACAATTAAATTAAAATATAATTATAATGCATGATGCTCATATATATTACGAACACAACATAGACCGTGGATAACTCTTGAGTCATGCTCATAATATCTCAAAAAAAAAAGCAATAAAAACATATTTAAGTCAGTGGATGAGAGTTTCTACACAACTATTCAAGTGTACATTTGATAATAGAACCTTCCATTTTTGTTAACCTTATATTTTATTTGATTGACAAAACACTACACCATTTTTCAAGTTTTTGGAGATTTTTTCTCCACTCTGAAACAGTACTCACGGCTACACCTAAATTCTTCGCTATATTTTTAAGAAGTTCACCATTATCTAAACGTTGAATTGCTTCAAGTTTCTCTTTTAAGGTAATAACAACACGCTTACGCTTACTATTACCTCTGCGATAATAATAGACGTAATGAGTAACTTATAACACTCGTCGACTAACCAAAACATAGAAAGCGGTGAAATTCTAGACGTCGGAGAGTCCCCGACGCGTTAAGGAAACCACTCATCGTCTGTTTCGAATAACGAGGATTTTTTCGTTTAATGGGAATACAATTTTAACAGTTTGTTTCGGATAAGATGGATTTCAGATAATCGCGAATCGGATAATCGAGATTGTACTGTATATAATTATATATATATATATATATATATATATATATATATATATATATATATATATATATATATATATATATATATATATATATATATATATATATATATATATATATATATATATATATATACATATATATATATATATATATATATATATATATATATATATATATATATATATATATATATATATATATATATATATATATATATATATATATATATATATATATATATATATATATATATATATATATATATATATATATATATATATATATATATATATATATATATATATATATATATATATATATATATATATATATATATATATATATATATATATATATATATATATATATATATATATATATATATATATATATATATATATATATATATATATATATATATATATATATATATATATATATATATATATATATATATATATATATATATATATATATATATATATATATATATATATATATATATATATATATATATATATATATATATATATATACATATATATATATATATATATATATATATATATATATATATATAGATATAAACATATAGTCGATGGACTTTATGACGAAAAATTAACCGAGTTATTCTCCTTTATTGCCATATAGGTAGAAACAATAAAAACTGAAAACTAGTCATAATCACAATTATAACACAATTAAATTAAAATATAATTATAATGCATGATGCTCATATATATTACGAACACAACATAGACCGTGGATAACTCTTGAGTCATGCTCATAATATCTCAAAAAAAAAAGCAATAAAAACATATTTAAGTCAGTGGATGAGAGTTTCTACACAACTATTCAAGTGTACATTTGATAATAGAACCTTCCATTTTTGTTAACCTTATATTTTATTTGATTGACAACTTTATCCATTTTTTTGAGTTTGGATAAGTGACCGGTGAGACCAAAGTAAATGAAGTCGAATATTCAATGCTATTATTTTTACTTAGGTTCTTCTTTCTCACATATGGTCAATGTGGTTCCATGTTGTGGCTGACGGGCCCAAGCCAAATCGGCACAAACACTATTACCATTGTGTATTAAGAAATGACCTGACAATGTTACATTTTTTCAGAATCATTGACTTCTGAATGTTTCTGTGTATGTTTGTACTCAGTGTGGTGTGAATGTTGTTGGTGTAAAGCCTGAGACTAATATGACGAGGGGGACAATGATGACTTTTTCTTGTTTCCATAGCCTTTTTTATTTCTGTTGCAGGGTCTGTGTATTTGGAGATTTTTTCTGTGTAATTCGTTTGGATGTTTGTGTTGTTGGGGACAACAATGTCAATTAGATAGGTGACTTCCTTTTCTGCACTGAAAAGTAATATCGGGTCTACTGACAGAGACTGTTTTATCTGTATGGATACTGATGTCCCAGTAGAGCTTGTAATCTTTATTTTCAAGTATGTATGTTGGTGTGTATTTGTAGTAGGGATCTGTGTTTTCTATGAGTTTGTATGTTATAGCTAGTGCTTGGTGAACTACTTTTGCCGCTGAGTCATGTCTGGCTATGTATTCCGTTCCGGCTAATATTTTATATCCGCTTGTTATACGAGGCTGGTTTGAAAAGTCCGTGCAAAGTCCGAGAGATGGCACCACCGGCGCGTATCGAGGTCATGTTTAGTTAGTAGCATCTCTTGAATGAATGCACATCAAGTTTCAGCCATATTGGTCTATTTCTTTGTGTTTGGCATTCGTGTGAATCAAGGAAGTCGAGTGATTTTCAAGAAATGGACGAAAAAGAATTTCGTGTCATGATTAAACATTACTTTATGAAAGGCAAAACGCCTCAGGAGACTAAAGAGAAGCTTGATAAACATTATGGTGACTCTGCACCTTCGATTCGAACAGTTTATAAGTGGTTTCAAAATTTTCGGACTGGCCATATGGGCACAAGTGACGCTGAACGTTCTGGACGGCCTGTGGAGGTTACGACTCCAGAAATCATTGATCAAATCCATGATATGGTGATGGAGGACAGAAGAGTTAAGGTGCGTGAGATTGCTTGTGCTGTGGGCATCTCGACTGAACGGGTACATAATATTTTGCATAAACATTTGGACATGAGAAAGCTATCTGCAAGATGGGTGCCGCGATGGCTCACGCTTGACCAAAAACGGAATCGTGTGAAGTGTTGCAAGGATGGTTTGCAGCTGTTCCAGAAGAATCCGGAGGAATTTAAGCGTCGTTTCGTCACTGTGGATGAAACATGGATACATTACTATACTCCTGAGACCAAACAACAATCTAAACAATGGGTAACCAGGGGGGAATCTGCACCAAAAAAGGCGAAGACCGTTCCTTCGACCGGAAAGGTTATGGCGACTGTCTTTTGGGATTCGCAAGGGATAATCCTCATCGACTATCTGGAAAAGGGTAAAACTATTACAGGTGAATATTATTCATCGTTATTGGACCGTTTGAAAACCGAGCTGCAAGAAAAACGCCCGCGATTGGCCCACAAGAAAGTCCTTTTCCATCACGACAACGCACCAGCACACACCTCAGCAGTTGTGGTCGCAAAATTAATGGAAATAGGATTCCAACTCGTTTCACATCCCCCCTATTCTCCAGACTTGGCTCCCTCGGACTACTATTTGTTCCCCAATTTGAAGAAATGGCTGGCGGGACAAAGATTTTAATCAAACGAGAAGGTGATTGCAGACACTAATGGATATTTTGCAGACATGGACAAATCCTATTATTCGGAAGGGATCAACAAACTAGAACATCGTTGGCCGAAGTGTATAAGCCTAAAAGGAGACTATGTCGAAAAATAAAAAAGGTTTACCCCAAGCACATAAGTAGTTTTTATTTTTGCACGGACTTTTCAAACCAGCCTCGTATGTTCGATCGTTTCTTTCTGCTGGTGGCATTTCCCGCAACTGTCTTCTGTAAAAGTTGAGTCTTTGATGATATGCTTTTAGTAGTTTCTGGCTTGTGACTTTATCCTGGATGGTAAGGAAGAAGCCTTCTGTTTCAGGAAATAGCTGCCCATCTCATAGCCAGGTGTATGATTGTTTTTGTGGTCTTGTTCTAAGTGGTATCTGTGTTTTCCGTGGAGTGTTTTTTCTGACCACGTTTTCATCTTTTCGTGTTGTAATTGGATGTGACTGTGTGCGTCTGCTGGGTGGTCTGCCCGGGAAAAGTCGAGAGGTGTGTAGTTTTTGTCTGCTTTCACTGTTACTGTGTGGAGACTGGTTGGCTTGGTGTGAAAGAAATTCCTCTTCCTCCTGCCTTCCTCTCGATGGCAAGTCTTTCTTGGCATCCATAGGGGTGTAATTTCCTGTATTTGATGAATTAAGAACGTATAAGTATGTGAATTTTTTTGAGTCTGGAAATGTAACCGGTGAGACTAAAGTAAATAAAGTCGAATATTAAATGCTATTATTAATAATAAATATTATTACATAAAAGCATGGAAGTAATGAGATGTTTGCAAACGGAAAAAAGAAATTGTCAAATTTAGAAACATAACTTGCAACATAACATCGAGCGGGAAAAATTGTTAGACATTGTAGAAACGTTCTATGAAACATTATGTACCAACCAGTTCACCCTGGATTGAGAAGAGTGCCTAGAGGAAAATATACAAAGTCAAGGTTCTGAAGATGTCCCTAGAAGAAATTTACTCTGCCCTAAAGAATATGAAAAACCATAGAGCCCTTGGAGATGATGGTATACTTGTGGAGATAAAGAGGGGAGAATTATTACTAATGGCCAAAATTCAAACGCTTTTGAACTTATGTCCGTATAATCAAAATATCTCAGCTAAGTGGAATAATTCAACAATGATACTTTTACATAATAAGGTAAATATAGCAGATCTGGAAAACTACAAACCAGTCAGCCTTGTTGGCCATCTCTACAAACTGTGTTTCCAAATTACAGCAAGAAGGTTAGAGGCAAAACTTAACTTTTACCAACCGGAAACACGCTGTCTTCCGCTCTGGGTTCGCTACAAACGATCGTCTGCAATGATTAAAAACCATAATAGAAAAAAACCATCGAATATAATCTATCCTTAATACTGGAATTTGGAATAATTTGCCCAGGGCTGTGTTTCCCACCGAGTACAATTTACAGCGAATCAAGAACAACGTGAATCGTTTTTTCCGCATACATGCCGCTACTGGAGCGCTTTAGGGACTTCCCTGTAGTACGTGTGCTAGACCCATAAAAAAAACCCTTAATACTGATATTTATAGACTTTAACACGGCTACCAGCTACTCTAAGAGCATTACAAGAATGTAGAATCAACCATCGATACTGTAACATACTAAAGAATATACATGCCAATGTTACAACTGTAAATTCTACATGCAACAACCAACAAGATAAAAATAAAAAGAGGAGGTACACATGGCGACACCATATTCCCAAGTCAGGAGGCATTCGAGATGGGAGTATATCGACGACTGCTACTGCGTTCTCGCTCGCGTGGACAAGGACTTGGAGGTAGTCACGACCATCAAGCGATGCAAATTAGAATATTTTGGCCAGAAAAAACATCCTTCTTGGTTGGTTAATTGAAAAATTTGAGACAGTGATACGGAAAGTCTACGGTTCAACTCTTCTGATATGCTGTCAATAAAACGATATTCAGTAACATGGTAGCCAACATGATAACTGGCAATCATTAAACGGTCATGGTACCCGAAGAAGAAGAGCATGCCTTTAAAATGTTGGCATGGCAACACAAAGGTAGACTCGTTGATGGAAAGACATTAAGACACCGACATTTTGCAGATGATATCGTCATTATGTCAAAAAATTTGGAGCAGGCCAAAGATATGATGCTGGAGCTAAACGATATAACACGGAAAATTAGACTAACAGTACTAAGTTGGGAATGTGGAATTACCTTGGGATGGGAGGCTTATAGGAGAATGAAGGATATCTTTAGAGCAAATATCCAAATTTTCCGAGAACGAAAAGCATTTAGTTATTGCGTCCTGCCCATCCTGACCTATGGCGCAGAAATCCTAACTGTAACTTAAGCAACTGCAGAAAAACTAAGAGTGGGCAATGGCGAATGGAAAGATCAGTGCTTGGCTTGACCTTAGATCGAGTAAGAAATGAGGAGAAACGTCGGCGAACTGGAGGCCAAGAGCTGACAAGCGCCGCAGAAGTAGACCTCCCACACGTTGAACGGAAAACCTGAAGATAATGTCAACGAATTAGGTTGCCACACCTAAAGATAGAAAGAACTGGAGATGTTTGGAGGATGCCTATGTCCAGCACTGAACTTGAAAGCGGACTGGATGATTTCTCGGAACGACCACACAACTTTTTTTTAAAAATAATTTGCCAGAGAGAAATTCTTTGTTCAATATTAGAAAAGACTGTTCTCATGTAGGAACTCAACTATGTCTGTGTAGCAAATCGGCTGTAAAAATTTTTGATTTCTATTCATCTGAAAATACTCTGCCATACCTTACAGAAACATTAAAAAAGATATTTAATATATACAAAGAAGGAAAAAAAAACTAATCGATTTAATAATACCGTTTTATTATGCTACGAGAAGCTTTTTTTGTTTTAATTTTATAATATCTAGATAATTAGAATGTAGACCCCCCACATTCTGCCTATTCCGAAAATTATTTAGCCAAATATTTCACAGTGAGCCAAGACCACCTAATTCAATTATGATATAGGCAAACGCGAATAAAATTGATCAGCCAAGGAAAGTAATATCACAGTAAACATAAAACATAGTAGTGACAGTCCGACTAGGCACCGTTGATATCAAGGAGTTCGAGTTTGTAATGGTCACATGGCCTGTCTCCATATTGCTAGTATGAGTACCGAGAATTTTGGAAATATTCAAATTCCTTCTTTCAAGAAAAATCCTATTCTATAGGTAGAAATAAATTTTTTAATTGAAAGGAAGAAAAAACAAGAAAAGTTTTTTTTTAGAGACTATTTTTTATCAAGTTCTTATTAGAACAGATATACCGAAAAAAAAAACAGGGAAAAAGGCAAAAAATACAAGCATTTGGCTTCAACGCTTTTTGCACGTTATTTATTTAAATATCTCATTGTTGAATTGTCACCTATTAGAGATATTGTCCGGGAGGAAAATATTCATTTTGAGAATATATCTCCGCGCGAACGAACTGAACGAAAAACTTACAGAAGACCCAGAATTATCATTTGAAGATATATATAACAACAAAGCCAAAAGTATCCACGACGTACCGAAAGAGGCGTTGGATATAAAAGAAAACCAGACAAGTAAGAATCTATGGTGGACATTTGTACTCGAACAACTAGTAAAAGAAAAAAGATATTATACTTAAAATGGCTAAACTCGAAGATGATAAACAAATATATATATATATATATATATATATATATATATATATATATATATATATATATATATATATATAGAAAAGAAAAATAAAGTAAGAAGAACTGCAAATGCCGAAAAAAATAGAATGTGGGATAGAAAATACCAGTAAGTGAATAAATAAACAATGAATTGGGGAAGACGAAGCACAGAAGTATGGATTTTTATTAGGGCAAACAGAACGGAAAAGCGACGAACAGTACCAATTCATTTAATATCACAAAATGAATAGATAACACACTATAAGAACCTATTATCGGAAACCAGAGAAGAATACAAAACAGAATCATAACCACAGATACATATACAAGGAGAAGAAATAACAGTGGAAATAGAAAACATAAAAAAATCGGTCAGGCTTCTGAAAAACGGAAGAGCATGCGGATCGCAAGGCATTATCCTGAACTCATTAAATGTGGAACGGAAAAACTTTATCGAATGTTGAGAAATATAATGAACCAATGCCTAAATGGTCACCCCGTACCGCAAGAATGGAAACAGGCCTACATTTCCTCTATACATAAAAAAGGAACCAAAAAAGACCCCAATAACTACCGAGGAATCTCCGTAACTACCACAATCAGTAAGATATATGGAAGGATCTTAAGGGACCCTATTGAAGAAGAGTACAGTAGACATGAGGAGGAAGAACAAAGCGGATTCCGAGCCGTAAGGTCATGTACAGATAACGTGTTCTGTCTAAAACAGATAATTGAAAAAAAGACCTATATTAATCAAGAAGTACATATATCAGTCATAGATCTCCAAAAAGCCTATGATAATGTGCCAATTATAAAGTTATAAGAAGCCTTACAAGAATCAAATATCAACCCCACTATAATAAGGGCATTACAGAATCTTTTTGAAGGTTCAACAGCTAGAATTAATATGAACAATAAACTGTCAACAGAATTTGAAGTATCAAAAGGATTACGCCAGGACTGTTGCGTATCTCCAACTTTATTTAAGATCTTCATAGCTAAGGCATTGCAAGCATGGGAAAGAAAATGTCATGGAATGGGTATAGAACTTAATAAGAGATGCCTATATAATCTACAATTCGCGGATGATCAAGCCATAATATCAAACGATAGGGAGGATATATAGTATATGGTAAAAAAACTAACAGTCAACACTGAAAAAACAAAATACCTGTGTATTGGAGGACTTCCAGAAAACCTTGAGATTGACAATAATAAAATAACTACATTGAATGAATATAAATACCTGGGAATATCATTTAACAGAGAGAGAACCGATGATCAAGAAATAAATAGGAGAGTAGTACAAGCCAGGAAAATTATTGGATGCCTGAACGAGTTGCTGTGGAGTAAAAATATTACGAAGAAAATAAAATTCAACATCTATGAAATGATGATTAAAGGTACACTATTATATAGATGCGACATGTGGAGAATAACGGAAAGAAATAGAAAGAGAGTAGAGGCGACCGAAATGGACTCAATCAGATGAGAGATGAGAATTTCACGAACAGAACGAATCAGAAACGAAGAAATTAAGCGACGTATGGGAACAGAAGGAACAATAATGGAAGACATTACCAGAAAACAGCTCATATGGTATGGACACATTGGTATAACAGACAACGACAGACTACCTAAGCAGACAATGGAATGGATACCTGCGGGAAGACGGAAACGGGGAAGACCCAAAAAATCGTGGATACAGGGAATCCGAAAATCTATAGGCGAAAAAAATCTTACAGAAGATCGATGCTACAACAAAAAAGAATGGAAGCTAGGGATCGAACAATGGCGCAAGACGTTATAACCGAGATAATAATAATCTCTGCACATCTTCAGCTTCACGCGTATAATGTTAACAATCATGCTCCTTATCTTTCAGCGAATCTCAGTAATCTGGAGAGAATGAAACTAATTATAATTATCATTTTAAGATGAGATCCTCCTTCTTCTGAACTTAAAAATGAAGTGAACATACTTTTTGTTCTATTTTATAATTAGTTAAATCTAATAAAGGGTGTCTCACAATGACCTGACATTTTAATTTATTAATAAAACGTATTATTTATTTGAAAAATGCGAATGTCTTTATTTTAACATAAGATACAAACATGGAGGTTATGTATGGAACACAATATCCTAGAAATGGCCGCCTCGACCCTGTTTGCAAACCTCCACCCTTTTGACGAAATTTTCAATAAAATTTTGGCATAATTGCAGACTAATTTCATTAATGCTGAGTCTAATTTCTTCCTTGAGCTCCGGAATGGTCTGTAGATCATTGGCATATACTTTTCCTTTCAGAAAACATCAAAGAAAGAAGTCCAATGGAGTCAAATCGCACGATCTTGGTGGCCAACTTACATCGCCGCGACGCGAGATAACACGACCATGAAAGTTCGTCTGCAATAACTGCATTGTTTTGCCCGCAGTGTGCCAGGTTGCACCATCTTGTTGAAAAATGGCAGTCCATGACGTTCAATTTATTCTATAAAAAATTGATTATCATGTCACGATAACGAACACCATTGACGTTAACCGCATTTCCAGCAGCATTCTCGAAAAAGTACGGCCCAATCACTCCTCTAACCCAAAATCCACACCAAACAGTGATTCATCGTGGATGCCTGGGAAGCTGTTGGATCACCTGTGGATTTTCGGTCACCCAAATTCGACAGTTTTGTTTATATACGTAGCCACTAAGTTGAAAATGCACTTCATCGCTGAAGATGATTGTCTTCGAAAAATCACCATCGATTTGTTGATGCTCCAATATCCAATTGGCGAATGTACGCCGCTGTGCATGGTCTAGTGGTTACAGTTCTTGTGCCAATTGCTGAACACGATGGCGAATCGAGGTGGAAGGACTTTCGTCAACACTCGCACTCACTGCGGCTATGTTTTTATTCGACCGACCGGTACAAGGACGGTCACTGCTTTTCTCGGTCAGAATTGAACTACTAACCTCAAATTTTTTGAATGCACGATGGTGCCTTATGATAACCAAAAACGTGCGGACTTCTCGAACCGTCTCTGCAAAAATTTTCACCATTTTTTATAGTGAATTTTCACTACTCGATCGTGTAATTCTCCATGACTAAACCTCAATACACGATGTTATTCGTGTGATGAGGGACGCATGCGTGATAAAAAAACAGGACCTAAAAATTGTATAGAGCGTCGCTACTGTGTTTTATGTTTACTGTAGTAATATCATAGACTAAATAATTATGTTAGTATTTGTTATAAGACTGTAACGAAATGGAAATTTTAACCTAAAAAAAATAGTCGCAGCTAGAGGTAACAGAAACATCTGTGAGTAAATGGCGGAAATTCGATATAATATATAGCAAAATTAAATAGTTCTCAAAACCTTCAAGAGATTTTTATTTTCTGTTGATTAGGCGCCTTTGTAGTGTGAAGTCTACATAACGTAACATAATTCTTAAGTCTATGGTAATAAATATAATATATCGTAGTCTAGTAACATATAAAGAAAATAAGCGAAAAAATTATTAGCGAAACGCAATTCAGCCTCATGAAGCATGTTGGCGCTAGAAAGGCTGCCTTTGTTACAAATCTGCTGGAAAGGATCAGAAATCCAATCTACAGTTTTGCAGGTGACAGTACACTTATTTCTTCATCCACTTTAAACGCTCGAACATCAGCTACTCATGCAAATATCCGCAGACAACAGGAAGTCGTTCAAGTTAACAAAGATCTGGAAGAAATTCTATCGTGGGGTCACAGTAACCAACTAAAATTTAAAGCTACAAAAACCCAGGCGGAAGTTTTTTCTAAAAATGTTAATGTTGCAGAACCTCACATACTTAAGTCGCGACACTTCAGTTCTCTAGCGTCGGCCCTCAAGTTACTGGACGTTAACTTGGGAGCGAATATGTCTCAGCATGAACATGTTTCATGCATAGCAAAGAGAGTTGCTCAAACGTTGGGAATACTATTTCGAATTAGAGAGCTTTATACTCCACAAAAACTGTTAATTCTGTATAAAGGTCAAATTCGACCATTGGTGGAATATTGCCCTCATGTTTGTGGCTCTGCTCCTAAACATACTCTGCGTTTGTTGAATTCTATCAATAAAGCTGTTCGCCTGATTGGAGAGGGATGAGGTTCTTCAAATGAAAGAGCGCTTACAAGGGTGGTTCAAGGAGTGCCAAGCTCATAAAGATGAGAGATATTAGTGTGAGTTTCCACGAAAGTACTATAACATAATATACATATACATATATATATATATATATATATATATATATATATATATATATATATATATATATATATGTATATAATGAGCACATGTCCCTAATTGTTCTATGATCATCTAAGGAATCAAGATTGCTACTGAGTTGTGTATCTCCAATGAAGCAGAAACCGGAATAGAATTCAATAAAGGCAGCGAATGTTTGGAAGCGGAGCCCCAAATAAGGGAGCATCGTTGATCGAATAATATTTCCAGGTTTCGAAAAACTATCTTTGCTTTGCATGTAACATGTTAACGCCCAATAAGTTGAGTAACGATTCTAGAGGAATTGGGTACCCTGACATACCTATGCTGGTTCTGCAACGTTACCAGCGTTAAATTCTACTCGGTTACCGTCATCCCAAGATTAAATTTCTTCCCAGTATGTTAAGTTGAACAGCTTCCTGCTGTCTGCGAATATTTGAAGAAATAAGCGTAGTGTCATCGGCATAGCTGTAGATTAGATTCCTGGTCCTGTCAGCTATATTTTGATAAATTATGGTTACAGATGAAAAACAAATAGACAGAACAATTGTAACTAGACAATAGATATTAAAAGTGTAAATCTTGTTATTTATTTTCAGGTTAAGCTATACAATATGTTCATTAGAGGTTCCCCAACGCATTTAAAAGAGTTTTTTCGTCGACTCGTCCCATCCACAGATGCGCTAATCAAGATATTAAGTTTATTTACTTCTTTGTTTAGATACAGGGTGGTCCTTTTAAGCACAATTTATCACAAACAATAAAATTGAAAAATAATAGGTGTAACAGTATTTTAGCGTTCAAATTTGTAAGTAAAAACGTCTTTTTATCCATGTTTTTTAAATTTAAAGTCGCCGGCAGTTCACAAGAAGAAGCCAATTTGTTTCTTCTTTTTGAAGTACCATATCCAGTACGGACGTACGCGACCCTCTTGCCTTTGCCTGTGGTTGGTGACTTTTTAAGTATTTCCAGACATAGGGCACCTACAGTTTAATGCCGATTCCGAACGGCAAAAGTAGGAGGGTTTTAGTAGGCATGGTACACGGGTCGTTTGCGTGCCTTCCCGACCAATTTGTTTACGATCATATAATATTGTCCCATCTATGTATATAATAAATTTTGTAGGTGTTGCCCTAGATGATTTTTTTCTTGAAGGCTGCGTGATGAGTGTATTGATGAATACCGCACACGGAAGTATGTACACCTTATTAAAATTCAGTTTTACAGTACACAACTATTCTTTTCGTACTAAATTTTGTGCTGGACGGGTTTTTGTATAGCATTATTATTAAGAAACTATGGATCCCATCAACACCCTCTGCTTTGAGAAATCCTGATTCAGACAGAAACAGAAATAGGACAAACACGGTTTTGAATGCCGGAATACCTTGGAACCCGCGAAGCGATGTTTACCTTCAACATTCTGGCTAGAGAGGGCTCGATGTAAACCAGGATGTTTATGACTGTTTTCTGGATTACAATAAGGCCTTCGACAAAGTTAAACACGACCAACTCAACAACAAGAATAATAACCAACCTCTAAACCGACGAGAGAGCAGTGGTGCGTGTCGAAAATAGCATAACAGACGATATCTGAATCTAGAGAGGTGTGAGACAGGGATGTTCCTGCTGCTGAACCTCTGTTCAGAGGAAATTATATAGAAAACCCTAGAAAAGAAAATGATTTAAATAAGAATTAATGGCAAGCCAGTCAACACATTCGATACGCAGATGACACTGTCTTAATGGCCGAAACTCTAGAGGATTTGCAAAGTATTTTAAATAGGGTAGTTGAGACCAGTGAGGAAAATGGATTGACACTTAATGTAAAGAAAACCAAATTTATGATAATATCAAAAAATCAAAAGAGTAAAGAGAAGACTTCTAATTTATAATAATCCCGTTGAACGGGCACATAAATATGATTATTTGAGACTACTCAGTATATATCACCACTACATCAAACAATTTATTTTTGCGCTTGACTTGCGTTTCGCTAAACATGTGAGCTTCATCAGGAGCGTTGATTGACTAAAGATAAACTACAAATCTACCCTATTTATACTTAGCCTAATCCTTGAATTACTCAGGCGGAACTAATGGCATCGACGAGGCCATCGGTTCGGGTCAAGTAACCAGTAGATGGGACTATAAGGAAGAGGTCCTCTGTCTTTATTTAAACTACTTTTACATTTTATAATTTTCATACCTTCGTATGCGTTCAATAATCTCCTATCAAATACGTTTTTAATTAATCTTGATTATCTAATGTTACAGTATGATCAGCATCAAGGGCATGTTCGGCAATGCTAGACGTTTTTGTTCTACTGTATTTTAAATGTACTAAGTGTTCTTTAAATCGTGTTTTAATTGACCTTTTAGTTTCCCCATCATACTTTTTGTAGCAATCATTACAACTAATTTCATAAATTCCACTTTTCTCACAATTAGGAATTTTATCTTTCGGATTTCCTAAGAATTCCTCAGATTATCTGATGACTTATAGACTAAGGTGAGGCCTACCTTATTAAATACCTTATTGAGTCCTCTGCTATATTTCGGATTATATGGTATGGAGAAATACTTGGTCTTATTTTCTTCGCGTGTAAAAAAGGTGGAATTCTGAATATTTAACTTGAACTTATGTCTATTTCTTGAATTATTTACTTCTCTTCGTCATAACCATTAACTCTAGTTATATTTCTAATACGATTCCTTTCATTATTGAAATTTAACCTATTCAAAGGAAAAGTGAGCAAACGATGAACTAAAAAATGTAATGCGGCTAATTTGTGTTGTTTGCAATGAAATGAATCATTGGGAATATATCTATCTGTTACTGTGTCTTTTCTATAGATATCAAATTCTAACCTATTATTATTGTTGTTCTCAATTTCGTAAGTGAATTTAATCGAATCATACCGGCTATTTAATTTGGAAACAAAATCATCTATGTTTGCTTTCTTTGTATCAAAAATCTCGAAAACATCATCCACATACCTATACCATACCCTCGAGAAAATACCCAAATTCTTGACTGGCTTCGGTTTCAAACTTACTCATGAATAAATTGGCTATGAAAGGTGATAAGAAATTACCCATAGCTGCTCCTTTCTGAACATAAAATTGACTGTCATATTGAAAATAATTTTGTTCCATACAAAGTTTAGACAATGATAAGTATTCATGAATAATTTCGTCCTCAAAGTCATTCATCTTAAGTAATTCTTCGAGACATTGTAAATTATTAGCACACTTGGAAACAAAGAACTGACACCAAAAGAAATTAAGATTTCACCTTCATTAAGAACTAGATTTTTTGTTTTATTAATGAATTCTAAGGAATTCTTCACTGCAAAAGTATTTAATGGTAAATTCTCAAGTTCTTTTGATAACCATTTGGATATCAAATATGTGGATGATTCGACCGATGAAAAAATGGGTCGCATTGCTTTTCCAGGTTTGTGAATTTTGGGTAAGCAATACAACTTTGGTGTGATCGGATTATTTACTTATAATTAGGGTAGATTTGTAATTTAGCTTTAGTCAATTATCGCTCCTGATGAAGCTAACATGGTTAGCGAAACGCGCGTCGAGTGTAAAAATAAAGTGTTTGGTGTAGTGGTGATATATACTCTACGGGGTAGAGGCGTGGGCGCTAAACAAAAATAACATCAATAAACCGGAGGCATTCGAAATATGTGTATACAGAAGGATATTCAAATGCCTAAAATCAATTAACGTTGAAGCGTTGCAAAGAATGAACAAAGATTGAGGAATTCTAATTACCTTTAAAGGCGAAAAATCAAATATGGGTGTCATGTGATGAGACGCCAAAAATACTACCTGTTGCAGCTGATCATGCAGGGGAAAGTTCCGGATAGAAGAAGTGTTGGGCGACGGCGTATCTCTTGGTTTCGCAACATGAGGGAGTAGTTTGGGTGTAAATCCACTCAATTGTTTAGAGTAGTAGCTTTTGAAAATACGAATGGTAACGATAACTGCCAAACTCTGCAGCGGAGTAGGCATTTGAAGAAGAAGACTTTCAAACCATGTCAATTTGAAGTAACTTTCAAAACTTGCGTCTACGACTGGACTATTAATTTTCTACACTCTCGTTTGTGGAAATTGAAAATAAGCAAGAATCGTACGTTGATTGTACTTCCTGTAGAGTGTTGATGTACAGCTATAGCTGGTTATACAACTTATTTTTGGAACATTTTTCGCATTCCTTGGGATTCAGTTTCCATTGTAAATTTGATATTAAATGTTGTTAATTGAAGTGATTTAAAAACGCATTCAAATTTTCTTCACCATGAGGCCAAATAACAAATGTATCGTCAAAATATCACCAAATTTTTAGAAGAGATAAGTTCAAGGCACTTACTTGAAAGGCGATCTCAAAAATATTTTCTTAAATTACTATAGAACCTACAATGATAAAATTTAAATGATGGTCGCACCCTGTACCAAAACTCACCGTTAAACCCCATAATGACTTCCAGCATGAAGATCCCGCCGACTTTATAATACTAATTTACAATATTCAAACTCTTTTGGTATTTAATATCCATTATCTCATAAAGGCCTCTATTTTTCTCCGTCCCACTATTATTCCCTCACATATTTTGTATCTCTTTCTCCTTTTTTCCACCGATGACGTCAGAAATAGTTGCCTGATGAAGACATCTTCAGTTGGCATCGTCGTGTGTGGCATTTGTTTTTATGTTCAAAGTCCTTAGATGTTCTTTAACTATGTTTTACTCCGTCACACACACGTAATTAGTCATATGGAAAGAGAAAGATGATAATACATGAAAATTAACTTTTGGGTGAAATATGAGAAGAATCCGGTGTTGTGATTTTAAGAAAAACACGTTACTTTGTCAAGATGTGAAATAGAATACTGTTCGAACGACATTTGACATTTTTGGACGTTGGAGGGACGGGTTGGGTGACGATGATTAAGCGGATTTTCGAATAGGGTTGACGCCCTTACATTTTTGGAATTCTTTTAAAATTATAATGTTAGGTATTTGAAAATGATAATAACAGATTGATTGCTGATCCATATTCGTCATTAATTTACTCATAAATCGAATTAATGAATTCCTGTACTATTTTCCTTTTTTATTAACGAGCAGTTGGAAAAAATAACCGGTCGAGTGCATGTTGAACTTGCACAATTAGTGTTCCGTACGTTGATTACTTTTAAAATAAAAAATGTTGTTACGGTGGTATAAAATGATCAGTGACTTCACAAAACACACCCCAAATGACTTTTCAACAAAGTTTGTTTCCGATCTTTACTAAAAATTAATGACCTTGAAATTTTTGTTTTTTTATATACCAGATAAATTATTAAAGGTAATGCACTCGTGATAATTCTCGTTCAATCTACACCCTCTGGAGAATATTCCAGAATTTTTTCAAAATTTTTTGATCAGTACTTTTCGAGATAAGGTGGGGGAACAGCGATATTTCGCGATTTTTTAAAAATAATACAAAGAAAAAGTGTGCACAAGTATTACATTATATATATATATATATATATATATATATATATATATATATATATATATTACTCGTGTTTTCACAAGCTTTCATTCGACACCACAATCGATGACCTACTAAAAAAATTCACCCCCAAAAACTAACCCAGTCAAAATTTGACTTTCAAAACTACACGGCTTTGATGAGGCCATCAATTCCTATATTATTACCAAATTTCAACTTTCTATGACAAATAGTTTCGGAGAAAATCGGGTGTGACAGGCAGACAGACGGACAGACAGACAGACACCGAAGTCATCTTATAAGTGTTCCGTACGGAACACTAAAAAATTAAAATCAAATCTAAAAGTTTGCCGACGACAGCACGATAGTTTCTTTATTTCCTTTGAACGCTGAAGAACCAGGTACTCATACAAATGACCACAGATCACAGGAAGTTATATAACTTGCTTTGAATAAATAAAACACGTATTTCAAGTAAAAAAAAATTGAACAAGTTCAACTAAATATAATTCGTGAGATGGATGCTACGAGGACTATTTGAAAAGTTTTCGGCCTGACACATAGATGGCGTTAGAAACTGTGAAACTATAATTATATTGAAAAGTTCCATCCTTTATATACACACATGTAAAATTTTGTTTCGATTTATCAATTCATTCTAGTAGTAGCAGCGGTTTAATATTGGCGTGTCATTGATTTTTTGAAAATGGAAAAAATTGAATTGAAGTGATTCAGTTCTTTGTTTTGGATGGTTTAACAACATAAATTTATCTGAAATTGTTAAAAGTGTATAAGAATGCATCATCTTCACTTTCCACCATGAAATAATGGGCTGTTCTTTTTAAATCTAGTCATACAAGCCTCTAAGATGATCCACACGAAAGTCATCTAAAAACTGCTACAACATCACAAATCATTCAATAAGTTCATGATACATCGTTTTTGTTTGTGCTGCTATCTCTCTGAAAGCCTCGGGATTTTTCACCCCATGAGTACTACCTAAAAGTATACACTCAACACTTGATTGCCGGAATCGAACTAGTGACCATCTGTTTAATATGCAGGCTCGAACGGAAAAATAAATTATTTAGCGGAGTGGTGATAATTGATATGTAAAGTCACTGTATCGAAGATTCCTACTAGCTAAACTACTTTTGCATTACGTGTACATTACTACATGATTAACTAATAATAAAGGCAAAATTCTAAATTATCCAAAAAGAAACTAACAAATGTTTTTCAATCCGTACTCGCATCTAAACGTCAAAAACAATGAATAATTGACATCCCCCGCAGGAAAATCATCCTTTTAAATAACGAAAAAGTTTCTTAACAATCACTTAGAAATAAAATGAAACGCCTCCAAAATGTTTCTGTCCAGATTTTATTCCCGTCCTAACAACTTATTATGTCCCGCTGGGAATTATTCTTGTTCTTGTTTGAACGCCTGTTTCGTGTTAAAAGAGTTTATAGAGAATTTTTGCATTAAATAAATGTTTACTTTATTTTGTAACATCAGCTAACAGTGTATTGTTTTGTCAGAAATAACAATGATACTTCTTATGAAGGGGTCAAACCATCAAAAAAATTTTTTGTGCATGTATAAGTAATACTTCCCAAACAATTTTTTGTTCAGAAAAAACTATTGACATATTTATATATACGAGGCTGGTTTGAAAAGTCCGTGCGAAAATAAAAACTACTTATGTGTTTGGGGTAAACCTTTTTTATTTTTCGACATAGTCTCCTTTTAGGCTTATACACTTCGTCCAACGATGTTCTAGTTTGTTGATCCCTTCCGAATAATAGGATTTGTCCAAGTCTGCAAAATATCCATTAGTGTCTGCAATCACCTCCTCGTTTGAATAAAATCTTTGTCCCGCCAGCCATTTCTTCAAATTGGGGAACAAATAGTAGTCCGAGGGAGCCAAGTCTGGAGAATAGGGGGGGGATGTGAAACGAGTTGAAATCCTATTTCCATTAATTTTGCGACCACAACTGCTGAGGTGTATGCTGGTGCGTTGTCGTGATGGAAAAGGACTTTCTTGTGGGCCAATCGCGGGTGTTTTTCTTGCAGCTCGGTTTTCAAACGGTCCAATAACGATGAATAATATTCACCTGTAATAGTTTTACCCTTTTCCAGATAGTCGATGAGGATTATCCCTTGAGAATCCCAAAAGACAGTCGCCATAACCTCTCCGGCCGAAGGAACGGTCTTCGCCTTTTTTGGTGCAGATTCCCCCTTGGTAACCCATTGTTTAGATTGTTGTTTGGTCTCAGGAGTATAGTAATGTATCCATGTTTCATCCACAGTGACGAAACGACACTTAAAGTCCTCCGGATTCTTCTGGAACAGCTGCAAACCATCCTTGCAACACTTCACACGATTCCGTTTTTGGTCAAGCGTAAGCAATCGCGGCACCCATCTTGCGGATAGCTTTCTCATGTCCAAATGTTTATGCAAAATATTATGTACCCGTTCAGTCGAGATGCTCACAGCACTAGCAATCTCACGCACCTTAACTCTTCTGTCATCCATCACCATATCATGGATTTGATCAATGATTTCTCGTAACCTCCACAGGCTGTCCAGAACGTTCAGCGTCACTTGGCCAGTCCGAAAATTTTGAAACCACTTATAAACTGTTCTAATCGAAGGTGCAGAGTCACCATAATGTTTATCAAGCTTCTCTTTAGTCTCCTGAGGCGTTTTGTCTTTCATAAAGTAATGTTTAATCACCACACGAAATTCTTTTTCGTCCATTTCTTGAAAATCACTCGACTTCCTTGATTCACACGAATGCCAAACACAAAGAAATAGACCAATATGGCTGAAACTTGGTGTGCGTTCATTCAAGAGATGCTACTAACTAAACATGACCTCGATACGCGCCGGTGGTGCCATCTCTCGGACTTTGCACGGACTTTTCAAACCAGACTCGTATATATATATATATATATATATATATATATATATATATATATATATATATATATATATATATATATATACAGTCGACTCTCTATATAGTGAAAGACCAAAATGTTGACCGAAATTTCACTATAGAGAGTTTTTTCACTATATAAAGAAAAAATCCGTATATGTATATTGCTATGTATGTAAGATATTCTAGGTCTTGAAAAAATTGCACTATAAAGAGTTTTTCACTATATAGAGTTTCACTATAAACAGTGTCGACTGTATATATATATATATATATATATATATATATATATATATATATATATATATATATATATATATATATATATATATATATATATATATATATATATATATATATATATATATATATATATATATATATATATATATATATATATATATATATATATATATATATATGTGTGTGTGTGTTACAAGCGAGGTTTTCAGGGATGGTGGAATGTAATACATTAAAATTCCGAGTTTCAATCCGGTTGTCTAGTAATTCGTTTCGCCAAGCTAGTAAGCGGCAGTGGCAGTAAGATCACAGTATCGAGTAACAGCAGCAGCAAGAGCACTTGAAAATGCCGAACGAGATTTTGGCGAAACGTCGTGCAAATTCATTGTTAGACGAACGGATTTAAAACTGGAATTTTAATGTATTATACATATACATACATACATATATATATATATATATATATATATATATATATATATATATATATATATATATATATATTAGGGTGGAGCGAAAAAAACTTTTTTTTTTTTGCAACACGCCAGAAAAGATAGTATTTTCTATTAGTGGCCGTTCAAGTATTACCTAAGCAAAATTTTAGCCATTTTCGGCGAAAGTAAGCAAAGCTTTTTCCCCCCTCATGCGCTTACGTAAGCATTGATATAATTTTATACAAAATTTGTCATATACTAATGGTAATTCATAAACAAGTATCATTGTTATTAATTTAAGTCTATTACAATGAAACAAGCAATTTACAAGTAAATTCTATTTATTTTTTAATAGTGCGAAATATGTTTTAAAATATGTCGGTATTTCCCCTCAATCCTCACTTATCGATAAAATACCACGTGAGAGCGAGTAGGCAATATAAACAAAACAAAAGTTGCTTATAGACGGGGAACCCCCAAACAACCGTTCCGATTTCGAACATAGTCAAGTTGGTTTGCCATATTTTCAATTCATGATCTACAAAACCTTTTGGGGAAAATGTGAAAGTTGGACAAAATCTACCAAGGCCGAGTAAAAGTTAAATTATAAAACACTTATTACACTGCTAATCGCTTGTTATCAAAAACAAGCAAAGCGAAAACCCCCTACCCCTTTGATGCTTACGTAATACTTGAACGGCCTCTTACTAGAAAGATGCTTCAAGGCTTTTTGAAAAATTTTGAGTTTTTAGGCTGGTAAATGACAATTGAAAATTTAAATACTTTATTTATAAAAAAAGTCAAAAACAAAAAAATTTCAATTGCCATTTGCCAGCCTAAAAACTCAAAATTTTTCAAAAAGCTTTGAAGCATCTTTCTAGTAATAGCAAATATTTTTTTCCTGGGGTGTTTATTTTTTTCGCTCCACCCTAATATATACACATTATATGTATATATATATATATATATATATATATATATATATATATATATATATATATATATAAAGGGTGATTCATTTAGAGGTACTTTTTTTAAATAAAAAAAAAATGAATAAAAACAATTTTATTTTATAATCTTTATTATCATATAAAAGAACCATTCTTTTCAATTATTTCTTAAAGATAATTTCTTTCAAATGTTGTCCGCGACTACGGTTAACAACGTCCATTCTGAAGTTCCAATTTTCAATGACGCGTGTGAGTATTTCGAGTGGTATTTGGCCAATGACTCGAGTAATATTGGCCTCCAATGCCTCAATTGTAGCTGGCTTATCCATGTAGACTTTGGACTTTACATAGCCCCAAAGGAAAAAGTCAAGAGGTGTAATGTCACATGATTTAGCCGGCCAATTCACTGGTCCAAAGCGTGAAATGATCTGTTCGCCGAATTGCTCTCACAGTAAAGCCATGGTTTCACGGGCTGTAAGGCAAGTGGCGCCATCTTGTTGGAACCAAATTTCGTCGAGACCACGGGCTTCAATTTCTGGCATCAAATAGTCTGTTATCATGGCGCGATAACGGTCACCATTCACAGTAATATTCCGGCCGGCCTCTGTTTTGAAGAAATATGGACCGATTATTCCACCGGCCCATAAACCACACCAAACAGTTGTTTTTTCTGGATTTAATGGCAGCTCTTGAACCTCTTCAGGTTGTTCATCACCCAAAATACGGGCATTTTGTTTATTCACGAACCCATTAAGCTAAAAATGGGCCTCATCGGTGAACAAAATTTTTCTCGAAAACAGTGGACGACTAAAACGGAAACGATTCGGAAGGTCGGTCGGCTTCAGTTGAATTTTGTATGCTTTTAAAGAAAGATCCTTACGTAAAATACGCCAAGTTGTTCAATACGACAGGCCAAGCTGTTGAGAACGGCGACGAATCGACACTTCACGGTCTTCGCGTACACTCTCCGCTACCGCCCCTATATTTTCTTCACTACGTGCTGGATGTGGTCTATTCAGTCGAGCATTATCCAATAATGAAAACTGGGTCTCAAACTTATTGATGGTAGAGCGAATTGTGCGTTCGGTAGGCCGATTATGTGGACCATAAGTTGCTCTAAGCGCCCGATAAACATTCCTCGTAGAACGCCCATTTTCGTAATAAAGTTGAACAATTTGTAGACGCTGTGCCGGGCTAAGTCTTTCCATTATGAATTGTCAAACACTACTGAATAGGAATGCCACTTCAGTTGACACGACGCATGCGCAATCTGCAATTAAATCCCCATCACAAAAAGTACCTCTAAATGAATCACCTTTTTATATATATATATATATATATATATATATATATATATATATACATATATATATATATATATATATATATATATATATATATATATATATATATATATATATATATATATATATATATATATATATTAATTTAATTTTATTCAAATAAATATAATTTGATGAGTTTTATCATTATTAAATTTAAACATATCACTAGCAAACCAATTTTGACTCTTCGTTAGAGTGCATTTGGTGTTTGGTTGTACTTAATAGTATCAGTCACGATTGAGACTGGATATTACTATTGTTACATCATCAGCATGTAGAATATATCCTTCAGGAGATATGACATTAATGAAATCATTATTACTGTAACATGACAAGGATTAATCATAGAATAAGTTCCGTATTTGTGTCCGGATTCTTTACCAAAATATAAAAAGTAACTTATAAAGTTGGTAAAACTCCCTCTTTCTTAAATATCGTGTACTAATTTCCAAAAATATTCTTTACACATTTAAAATTACAACAGGAAACAAAATGATTTATTTAAAGGAAATGAATCAAAAAGTCCGATGTTTTGTAACCGTTTCATTTCGTGCGTTCTAGTTAAAAGAAGCCGTTTTATTATTTATGAGAGTTTATTAAATCTAGACACCTCTTTCTACAAGGCGTGTTCTAAATAGATAACGTTTATTTCAAGGAGGATATTTAAACAATGCTACAAATATATCTATCTTAATACTCGAAAACTGGATAATTATTTGTTAGGGCACCACCCAGAAATGAAAAAAAAAATGTTTTTCTACGTTTTTTGGGGCGCTGAATATGAATCTGGCATTAAAAATTACCGCTCGACTACCCCTGCATCGCCCGGTCACCCCCAACCCCCGAAAAATCGATTAAATTAAAAAAAAAACGGGAAAAAAACCATAGAGTATTTTTATGTCTTTTAGGGCGCTAAACACTAATCTGCCATTAATACTCGCCGTTTGACTATCCCTAAAAACCCCCCGCCTCCCAGAAATCGATTAAATTAAAAGAAAAAATTAACCTGAACTAACCAGAATAAAAACGAATTCAAAATTTTTCGAACTTTCTTTGGGGCGCTGCACACGAATTCGGCGCTAAAAATCGGCAGTTGACCACCCCTAAGCCACCACGCTACCCCCCAACCCCCGAAAAATCTGTAAATCAAAAAATGGATGTTTTTCGGAGTGGGAAGTACGACTTTCTCACTAGAAAAACATATTGGGAGGGCCGCGGCCTCTAAACCCACCTTTCATTTATATCCTAACCTAACGTAAACTATGTTAACTCATGCAAGTTTGGTGAGGTGAGGAAACTAACCTAAGCTAGGATAGGTCAGGTTAGTTTAGGTTAGTTCAGGTTAGTTCAGCGCTCCAATTTTAATTTAATCGATTTTCGGAGGTTGGGGTGGCGGGGGGTTCAGAGGTGGTCGAGCGCCGATTTTTAATGTCGGATTCGTGTTCTGCGCCCCAAAAATGTAGGAGAAATTTTTTTTTTTCAGTTCTGGGTGGTGCCCTAATTGTAACTACGAGTAATTATCGAAAACTGTGCAAGCCAGCTGACGTCAGTCTTTTGAAGACTTTTTCAATCTATTCGATAGAAAGGGAATATTTCCTTCTTGCTGGAAATGAGCTAGAATTTAGCCAATACCCCAAAAAGGGAAAAACATCTCGCCAAACAACTACCAATCAGTTGCATTGCTTTTAATAATATCCAGAGTTATGGAAAAGTATATATATATATATATATATATATATATATATATATATATATATATATATATATATATATATATATATATATATATAAATACAATCTTAATTGGGGAACTCGGCAAATTTGGGCGTGATAGGAGATCACACAATTTTCATTAAGCCGCCAATATTTCGGTCCTGGATTGGGACCTTCTTCAGGGCAGAACTGAAAAGAAGAACAGAGCGTATTCACTGATAGTGTCTGGGACAACTTTAAATTAATGATGTTATCATTAGGTTGTTATAATAAATAAAATTAGTGTGGAACAAGAATAAGATATTAGTCATAATAAGTTAAAAAACTCACATGAGAAGTGCAAAGATTTCGTTAGCCTGAATGGCCGTAGGTTATACATAAAAAAGTTGTTACATATAAAAGTTGGTTAATCCATAAAATATACAAAATACACATTAAAACACTGTAGACAAAATTCTAAAAAACAAATTTAACACATGGATGTAATTGGGAACCTTGGATGTTGAAAACATCGTTAATTATTTCACTTGTGACCACCACATATGGCCACCACCATTTAGGAACAAATGACAAAAACGACAGGAGACAGCTACCCGACAGAGATAAGGGGTTTAGTCAAGAAAACTCAATTAACCAGAATGCGGGGTCGACACCTGGAAGGAACCGATAGAAAAGGAAGTACAAATATTGGACCCTAAGTGAGAGAGAGGTAGCCAATTGAGCGACCAAAACCACCCGGTATGTAATAGCGGAAGGATAAAACACACCCTAATTATAAGTAAATGGTGAGCGAGGGAGCGAGAGAGAGAGTGACAATAATGGGAGCAACGAAGAAGAAAATTATCTAGTGAATTAATTATTAATTTATTAATTTCTTGTTGGAATCTGATTAGAGGAAGAGATTGTTGGCAAAAAACCAATGAAGACTCGAGGCACCAGGAAGTGTTAGAGAGGTGACGCAAGGTACTGTCAATGGAAGGAAGACAGTAATCGCTAGGTGCAAAAGATGGCCCAGATAAAATGGAAGGAATCTGTGAAGCTCAGAATCAAAGAGAACCGTAAATAGAGAGAGAGGAGGAGAGAAACCCTGGAAATTACGGAGCTAAAAGAAGAGACGACCAACGCGGTTCAGATGGATCATAAAACACTTGAAGACAGGGAAAGATTGTGAGAAGTTGATTTATCACAGGAGAGGAGGAAACTATATATGTTACTAAGACCATCCAGGTCGGTTCTTTTATTGATATTAAGGTGATTCTCCTGGATGTAACACATCTCAAGGAATTCTCTCTTGGAAAGATTATTGGAGAAATGAAGAATTTTGGGTTCTCTGAAATTAAAAGAATGACCATTGTCAACAGAATGGGTCGCCAAGGCACATCGGTGTGGATGGCATCTAGTGTCACTTTTATGGAGTGCAATACGACGATTCAAGGATTGAGTAATTTGGCCAATGTAGATTGATGGATAATTGAGGCAGGAAATTGAGTAAACCAAGTCTGACATGGAAAGAATTGGCAGCGGGGCCTTCAGCTTACTGAAGACACGTCTGTTTTTGAAGAAGTAATATTTAGCGATTTTTTTGATTGGTATAGAAAACCTACTTCTTCTGGGAGATATATCCATGCAAACTCTGGCCATGATTGGAAGGTGAAAGTTAATGTCATCAAAGGCCTATATAGAAGACTGAAGATAATAGTCCATCCTGATTTCTTACTCCAGTCACAAGAAACACTTACAAAACTTTTCATAGATAATGGATACAATCGAAAACTCTTACTAAGAACCAAAGATGAAGTCAACAAGCTTACTCATATCCATCAAATTCCCCCAGAACCCCCTCCCCTCCACCTACCGCATATCTCCCCTCCCCCTTTAACTCCCCCAGTCGAAATAAATTGGTCGTTGCTTTCTTTACCATTCATTCCTGGCCTTACAAACAAATTGGTCCACATATTGTGTGTCATTCCCAACATTGCCGAGTTCCCCAATTAAGATTGTATTTTTAATAATTTTGGTAGATACGGCAACATTTTGCTTTCTTTCTTTATATATATATATATATATATATATATATATATATATATATATATATATATATATATATATATATATATATATATATATATAAAGCAAAAAAAGAAAACATAAATTTATTCCTAGTTCCACTCTGTATTCATGATCTATTAGTAACCTAAATACCTATGCACCAACAATATCTAATCTTTGTAACATAATCTGCTACCGATTGCATATATATGCTTTGAATGTTTTTAATAAATTTACTAAGTATGGTTATTCACCTATTTTTCACGACATTAAGATACAAGCAATCAACATCAACCACACTTATAACATTTACAGTCAAAACATCTTTATCGTAATGAATATCCTATCGACAGTAACCCAATCAATTTAAATATCCACAGCCATAACCTAAAGCAACAAAATCATAAACCATTCTTGAGTATAATGTTACATGTTTCAAGTACTCTAACTGAAAAAGGAAAAAAAGGGTACTTCCGATTATAGTTATTTGTGTATGTAATGTGGTATTAAAAATGAGTTAACTCTCGGTATATATTTAAGGACTATTACCTATTTTTAAACATGTATATGTTATATGTTACCGGCAAAGAGAGTCATTCTATAGAATGCCGGGCTCGTTTAGGCAATGTAAGAAATATTTTCTTTTTTTAACTATTATATACTTTTCCTAGGTAATGCAAATAAGAGATTGGCTAAAGTATAAAATGAAAGACAAATTACCATAATACCAAACGCACAGTGTAATATGTGTAATAGATATTGAAACAATGAGCATTAACCGTTACTCGTGTTGCAGGTGACGGAGGAGTGCGATAGGGATGAAGTCAATACGTTATAACAACAACTAACCCGAATTAATCTGAACTAACAGGAGCTTATGTCTTAAGAAGAAGGCTCTGTGTACTTCCAAGTGTCAGTACATCATGCAATAAATAAGTATAAAATGAAAGACAAATTATCATAATCACATCTTATGTTTATTCAAAATTAACATTATTAGGATTATCCACTGCCTATAAAAAGAATACGTAGGGAAATGAAATTAGAGACTTGAAAAATCAAACAGTGGGTTTATTTGTAAAAGAAATACCTATTGTTTTTTTTAACTTTAAAAAAGATTAATACAGGTTAGTTGAAGTTAGTTCAGGTAAGTTAATGTCACAATGTGTTAAATGGTCCCCCACCGCGCTCCCCCTCCGCTCGCAACACGATTAACAGTTAATTCTTATTGTTTTCAGTATCTATTATACACACTGCCGGCTGTACGTTAGGTATTCTATAGAATGCCGAGGCAAAGAATAAAATAAAGGATATTTTATACATTGCCTGAACATTTAAGGCATTCTATAGATTGCTGGATTATCTGGGGGCACGGCAGTGCCCCCGCCAAGTCAAGCAGAAAGCACAGCCGTACTATCCTTTTCTCGAAGCCACTCGCGGCACTTTCGACCCCCCGTAACTTTGTTGTGGATAAAACTAGAAGCTTGAATTTTCAGTGACCAAGAGGACATACTATACTAGCTATATTCCTAAATTACCTACTATTTATACCTTATAGTTTACGAACTATCGCCAGTCGAAGTTCTTTAATTTTGTCACTGACACACTCACCGATCATCAAAATTCTAAGGTACTTCTAGCAGACACACAAACTTCAAATTTTGAATTTAGTTAGTGTTTAACATATAAAGGAAGGAAAAACTGAAACATCCCGAAATTTCAGTCCCGTTTTCTAAACTGTACAGTCACTTAAGCCAAAAAAGAGGGTCAACCTCGGAATGAGAGATAATAAGCTGTAAACTTGTATAAACCTTTATTTTGGCATTCTAAAAGTTGTCTCAAAAGTCTCATAAAATCTGTGTCCGCATCTTAAGATATTCAAGGTCAAAGGCCACAAAAATTGTTTTTTTTCGCAAATATCTCGCTTCCTATGGTTTCAACGATATTTGTATTTATTATAAAAATTGTAGAGCATAAAATTCTCTACAAATTTTGTTCTAAACATTTTTTTATACGCTTAACCGTTTTTGAGATAGAGCACGGAGAGAGCGGAGAGCGCGCAGCGCTCAACCATACATAGCATAGTGCAAGGTCAACCGTGAGTTCCGGTAAATAATACATCGTATAAAGTTAATTAATCACTAAAAAATCCATAATTATGAATAATTTGTATTATTTATTAATTAATATATTATATTTAATAATATTTTTCATTTCTCAAATATATTCGTTTAATAATACTTACCTACTTCGTGTAATTAAAAAATTGTTAAGTGAAATACTTTAAGTATATTTTAATTATAAAAAAGTATGAAGATAATGCTTCCATGACAGCAGGGCTAGAAGAGAATATAGTTATTAAAATAGGAGCAAAAGTCATGTTAAGACGAAATATTGACGTGAGTCTTGGCTTAGTCAACGGTTCTATCGGTATAGTACAAGGAGTAAAGGTTAATCCTGAAAATACAAATAAAATAGAAAAAATACATATTATATTTAATAATGAACATCTTTACGAGCTTGGTCCAGTCAAAACTAAATTTGAAATTATTAATAGAGCTTATGTTCATCGCGAACAGTTTCCGATATCAGGAGCTAAGTCTAAACAGTGCACTGATGGACATCGATTCTTCAGTGTTCACACGCGGTCAAGCATACGTGGCACTTTCGAGAGTGACAAGTCTGGACGGATTACATCTAATTAATGTCGACTTCGGTAGTATCAAAGCTTAGGAGTCCGCAATCGTTGAATATAATCGACTTAGAAGCACTTATCGTCCAGACTTGTCAAAAGTCAAAAATTGTTACATCATAGCCTTTAAGAAAAACCAATAGAGACAGGGAGTGAGCTTTAAGGAAATCCATAGCTGACATACAAGAAATATTACCCGAGAAGAGAAAAAAGGGGACTACCTACAAAAAGAAATGAGATCCCATCAAAAACATAAAATGTAAAAAAATGTCTCGCAAGGCAGTCCTTCCACCACAAAAAGTTATGAGATCTCATGTAAAACCAAGTCAGTTATTTTAGTTAGTATCTATGGAAGCACCTATTCCACAACTTTGTCATAAATTGTTATCTATTTAGTATTCTACCAACATTTATAGTGACCATATCAATACTAGACATCTTTATTTATTTAAAATACTTTATTCTTAAGTGTTTAGACTTACTTAGCTATCGAAATAGTAGATTATTCTTATGTGATTATGTTGCCGTGCGATTGCCAAGTCATTATATTTATTATAGAAATAAAGATGTCTAATATTGATACGGTCACTATAAATGTTGGTAGCTAACTAAATAGATAACAATTAATGACAAAGTTGTTGAATAGGTGCTTCCATAGATACTAACTAAAATAACTGACTTGGTTTTACATAAGATCTCACAACTTTTTGTGGTGGAAGGATTGCCTTGCGAGACTTGGCATTTTTTTACATTTTATGTTCCTGATGGGATATACTTTTCCGGTAACATACATACATGACCATATAATGTGGTAGATCCCACCTATGAAGGACTAGAAGCCAAGAAGAGCAATAGATAAGAAATATATTTCAAATTTTCGTCCTTACTTTTCAAACGGTTGATTTTTTGGAGAATGGTGGTGTAGCGTACGTAGTCAACTGTTATATAAGAAGTTCTGTGTTTTACTCGAAACGAGTTTGCGTTATAAATCTAACAAAGAAGCGCGAAACTAGTCGAGTTACTTGTTCTTTCTTTTTGTTGTATAAAGCTGCATCCTACATTATGTCAGCTGTTTATCGGATTTGTTCCGTTAGATATCTAGTTGTAATGGTAACAGTGCCAGTATGTTTTGAACAGTGGTCGTAAAATAAGTTTCAAACAAGGAGTTACGACTTATTTTTTTTAATAAACAATGTTCAAAGATTTAGTGACATGTCTGGAAAATCTCAATAAGCATGCCGTGATACATTTTATCTCGTAGTTAAGTGATGAAATGTGTATAGTGACCAGGACCCACTTAAGGACGAAATGCATATGGTCAACTAAAAATTAAACCTCTTAAAAAGCGCGAATTCATCAAAAAAAACCATATTTTCAATGAGATCTATGAAAGAAAAAATTTGTGCTTTCGCTACATACAGACCCGATTCAAATTAGAATTTTTTTCCCGTCATTTTAAACTGCCATATTTTAACTTTAGGCATAAATATCCTACAACAACATAACATAAAAAATTAGTTCTGGCCGGCAGCATTTGTCGCACTCTCTTATTTTTTCATTCTAACACAAAAAAAAACGCGCTAGTGAGAGAGAGAAAGAGACAGAGATTGCAGGATTTCCGGATATATTCCATCAAGTTTAAAACTTGCGTACTTTAAAAACCGTTTTTGAATTTTCTCAATGCTACCAATATGTGTGTGATAAAAAGGACCCCAAATAACCACTGAGTATACTAGTCGTGATCTTACAAAACTGTTAAAAAGCAATTTTAGTGTGTCATACTCTAAAAAGTCTGCAGTATTACGTATGATAAAACTCAGTAGTTTAAAACTATCCGCCGTAACCTTTTCCATATGGTTTCGGAGAGATAACGTAGTGACCAGCACAACACCCAAGTCACACACGAACTGGCATCGCTTAAGAACCTGGCCATTCATACTAAACGTGATAAGTAAGACGTGATAAGTAAGTAAGGTAGAATTGTGCAAGGGCACTAACTCCAGTTTTCTGTAGACTTTTCAACCTATCCTACAGAAAGGGGATGTGCCACAGTTCAGCCGATACCTAAAAAAGGCAAAAAGACCTTGCCAAATAACTACCCACCAGTCGCACTGCTTTCAATAATATCGAAAGTCATATAAAAGGTTATCAATCAGCATCTTCTAAAATATCTTGAACGATTCAATATTATTAGCGATCACTAATATGGCTTTCGTAAACATAAATCAACAGGAGATCTTCTGACTTATGTAACACATGTTTGGAACAACGCAATTGAACACTTTGGAGAATCTCAAGCGGTTGCTCTTGACATATCCAAGGCATTCGACCGTGTTTGGCACGATGGACGGTTGGCTAAGCTACACTCGTGTGGTATGTCTGAAAAGTTCTGTTTGTGGCTCTCATCTTTCCTCAGAGAGCGTTCTTTACGAGTGGCGGTCGACAGATTCCTTTCTAACACCTTCACTATCTCCTACTCTCTTTCTCATTTACATTAACGATCTGCTGAAAAAGACCGCAAATCCAATCTACAGCTTTGCAGATGACAGTACGCTTGCCTCTTCATTCTCTTTGAAAGCTCGGACATCGGCTACTCAGGCGAATATCCGCAGACAGCAGGAAGTCGTTCAACTTAACAAAGACTTGGAAGAAACTCTATGTTGGGGTGACAGTAACCAAGTGGAATTTAACGCTACAAAAACCCAGGCGGCAGTTTTTTCTAAAAAAGTTAACGTTGCTGAACCCGACATAGTCATGTTGGGGCACTCCATTCCCCTAGCATCGTCGCTCAATTTGCTGGACGTTGATTTGGGAGCAAATACGAGGCTGGTTTGAAAAGTCCGTGCAAAAATAAAAACTACTTATGTGTTTGGGGTAAACCTTTTTTATTTTTCGACATAGTCTCCTTTTAGGCTTATACACTTCATCCAACGATGTTCTAGTTTGTTGATCCCTTCCGAATAATAGGATTTGTCCAAGTCTGCAAAATATCCATTAGTGTCTGCAATCACCTCCTCGTTTGAATAAAATCTTTGTCCCGCCAGCCATTTCTTCAAATTGGGGAACAAATAGTAGTCCGAGGGAGCCAAGTCTGGAGAATAGGGGGGATGTGAAACGAGTTGGAATCCTATTTCCATTAATTTTGCGACCACAATTACTGAGGTGTGTGCTGGTGCGTTGTCGTGATGGAAAAGGACTTTCTTGTGGGCCAATCGCGGGCGTTTTTCTTGCAGCTCGGTTTTCAAATGGTCCAATAACGATGAATAATATTCACCTGTAATAGTTTTACCCTTTTCCAGATAGTCGATGAGGATTATCCCTTGCGAATCTCAAAAGACAGTCGCCATAACCTTTCCGGTCGAAGGAACGGTCTTCGCCTTTTTTGGTGCAGATTCCCCCTTAGTAACCCATTGTTTAGAATGTTGTTTGGTCTCAGGAGTATGGTAATGTATCCATGTTTCATCCACAGTGACGAACAACTTGTGCAACACTTCACACGATTCCGTTTTTGGTCAAGCGTGAGCAATCGCGGCACCCATCTTGCGGATAGCTTTCTCATGTCCAAATGTTTATGCAAAATATTATGTACCCGTTCAGTCGAGATGCGCACAGCACTAGCAATCTCACGCACCTTAACTCTTCTGTCATCCATCACCATATCATGGATTTGATCAATGATTTCTGGAGTCGTAACCTCCACAGACCGTCCATTTCTTGAAAATCACTCGACTTCCTTGATTCACACGAATGCCAAACACAAAGAAATAGACCAATATGGCTGAAACTTGGTGTGCGTTCATTCAAGAGATGCTACTAACTAAACATGACCTCGATACGCGCCGGTGGTGCCATCTCTCGGACTTTGCACGGCCTTTTCAAACCAGCCTCGTATGTCCTAGCATGAACATGTTACAGGCACAGCAAGGAGAGCTTCTCAAAAGTTGGGAATATTATTTCGAACCAGAAAGCTTTACACTTCACAACAACTGTTAATTCTTTACAAAGCTCAAATTCGACTAACTATGGAATACTGCTCCCATGTTTGGGACTCCGCTCCCAAACATACACACTGCATTTGTTGGATTCCTGTTCAGAGAAGAGCTGTTCGTTTGATTGGAGACCCGGAACTGACCGGCGGCCTTGATTCGCTGGAACATCGAAGAACGGTTAGCCACTTGAGTCTGTTCTACAAGTATTTCATGGCAAGTGATCGAAGGATGTAGCCCGCCTAATTCCTCCCAGAACCGTGCAAGTTAGAAATACACGTCGCGCTAATACTTCACATCCGTATGAGGTTCAGCTTGTTACTCGGCGTACAACGCTTTTCAAGCAGTCATTTATATGGAGAACATCATCCCTTTGGAATAATTTGCCCAGGGCTATGTTTCCCACCGAGTAGAATCTACAGCGATTCAAGAACAACGTGGACAGCAGGGACTTCCCTGCAACACGTGTGCAAGACCCTTAAAAAAAAAACATTGCATTTGAATCTATTTAAAAGTAACCTGTTGTCGTTACACCAATCATTCGTACGATTAAAGCCATTCTGTAGTCTTAATCAGTCATTCAGATCTTTGATTCTGCAATATAATTTTACGTCATGCGCATAAAGAAGGCATTCAACACCCGAGGTAACAGCAAGATCATTTATAAATATATTAAGAATTGGCAAACATGTGTAGAAAGCAAAGACACAAACTACAAAAACTGATTTTGTATCAAGTTTTTTTATAAAAAAAGTCAAAGAGGGTCTACCTGTATAAGGGCCAAGAATTAATTGATACACCTAATAAAACGTTTAATTGCTTCATCAAATAAAATTGTTTATGACAGTACCCATTAAAGTTAATAATATCTATAGACTATAAAACACCGACCCGAATGCCACCAACGCTGTTTATGTATTTATTCCCATCTTTTCTTTTAAAAACTATCAAATTTCTTAAGCAAACAGAAAACAAATTAGGTTTTAAAAGTGGCGTTTAAAACACCGTTGAACGTTTGTTTGTTTCCGTTAATTAGCGCCTTTAAAAGTGGAAAAAGATCTTAAAAGGACGTCTCTTATTAAACACTAATAAAAATGTGACAATTAGTGTCACCTTGTGGCGGCGTTTTGGCTTTTTTTTATGTTTGTTTTGATGATCTTGTATGAGTCAATTCATTAAAATGTCGTGGTATATGACGTCTTGATCGAGTTAATAAATTAGCTGTAATTAGGAATCATTACTCATTGAATTAGGAATTTTCATGGTTACTAATACCGATAAAAAATGTATGGTTTATTTTTTATTATTATTACACGAGATTGAATTTAAACGTTAGCTATGAAGCAAAACTCGCAAAGCTTAAAAAAATATTTTTCTACATAACTACCATCTAACTAACGAAATATTGGAACCAATAACAATTATATAATTGCCACGTTCCTGGATTCAAAAAGACATTTTACGAGTAAAATACATCAGAAAAATCAATACGGTTAAAAGTAAATATTGAACCAAACGAAAATGTGGTATCGGTATCGAAATCACACTTCTCGGTGTGCCCCGCATGATATTTTAGAAAACAGTATCAAAAAAACGTAAGAAACAGAAGCAGACATTTTGAAATGTATTCTCTAATATAGGTCAAATCGGAGATAACAATGAAAATATCTCCCATGAAATAGAAAACGCAGAAATAGAGCTCAGTTCTTATTTAAGTCCGTTTTTATGATGGCAGGTTAATTTCAAACATTTTCCTAGGTTAGGATAACTTACTCTTAAGCTTCTTTGAGCACCAGCTTCTTCAATATTTAGTAAGAAGCTATTTTCTAAGGTTGGAAATACGTATGAAGAAAAAAGAAACCCTGCCTAAAAATGGTGAAATACTAACTTGACCTTCGCTCGATTTTAACTATTAAAATATTCTATGTGTAAGTTTTGTACTAATATAAATAGTTTAGGTTTTGTTATGCATATTTTGAAATAAATGTTACTTTAAATTTGGTTTTATTTTGTTCAAAAAATTTGGCAGGGTTCCCTGCCGGGTAATAAAGTATCCGGCCAAATCAACCGGATTCCCGATGTGTTAGCTGCCAGCATTTACTGTATGGAAAAACCCCCGTTCGTGGCTTGGTGAAAAACAAGGAACTTGCTGGATAGCCGAAAACATGGACGAACATAAGAAGCAGAATATAAATTAATAATTGCTTTCAAGCGGGCTGGCTTGATTACATTACGTAGATTAAATTATACTCGAGTCACTGTTAATTAACTGTATCAAATTGCGAAACCATCGAATTTATTTTATGTTATTAATAGTTATTGATATATGGCCATATATTACTTAGAATGATGTTTATGTAACCGATATTTTGATACGCACTATTCTGTTGTTTAGAGAGCCAAGAGTCGGCCAGCTTTCTTAGATATATATATATATATATATATATATATATATATATATATATATATATATATATATATATATATATATATGTAATACATTAAAATTCCGGGTTTCAATCCGTTCGTCTAACAATAAATTTGTACGAAGTTTCGGCAAAGTCTCATTTGGCATTTTCAAGTGCTCCCGCTGATCACTGTATCGAGTAGCAGCAGCAGCGGGAGCACTTGAAAATGCCAAATGAGATTTTGGCGAAACGTCGTGCAAATTCATTGTTAGACGAACGAATTGAAACCCGGAATTTTAATGTATTACATTCCCCATTCCGTGAAAACCTCTAATATATATATATATATACGTATATATATACAGTCGACACTGTTTATAGTGAAACTCTATATAGTAAAAAACTCTCTATAGTGAAATTTCGGTCAACATTTTGGTCTTTCATTATATAGAGTGTCGACTGTATATATATATATATATATATATATATATATATATATATATATATATATATATATATATATATATATATATAAATAAATAAATATATATATATACAGTCCCTGGCCAAATTATTAGACGCACTGCAAGATTTCATGTAAAATATTAATTACCGAGTAATATTGTACCGTTTTATTATTTTAAATTGATTTGTTTTTTATTTTTATATTATCCAATCAATTACCTATTTATTTGACATAAATAAAACAGCATTAATTTAGAAAAGCATAAGTTTATTAAGTTTTAAAGAAAAGTGAAATTAATGTTAGTAAAAGTCAATATTTAGTTGAGCCACCTTTAGCCGCTATCAAAGCTTTAATTCTGCGCGGCATGCTATCAATGCAAGATTGTACTGTCTCCTGCATTTGAGGATGATGATTCCACACATGAATAATCTTTTCTAGGAGCTGGGTTTTGTTGGTAATCACATCTTTAGCCACTTCTCTTTTCATCAGCTCCCACACATTTTCAATGGGGTTCATATCAGGGCTATTACCCGGCCAATCCAACAGAGGGATATATTTTTTTCTGCCAAAAAAGCTTTAACAGACCGAGCAGTGTGGCAGGGAGCTCCATCTTGCATGAAAGTGAATGGTTCCCCATTTGGAAACCATTCTCTGAGCTGCGGAATCAACCGATTTTGTAATACTTCTTGGTACTGATCTTGCCTCATTATTCCTTTGACGACGTACAGACGTCCAGTGCCCTTGCCGCTGATGACTGACCAAATCATCACTTTGGTGGGATGTTTAACCGTCGGGACGACACAATCAGGATGAAACTTTTCTCCATGACGACGACGCACATACTGAGCTTTATTCTGCAAAATTTCGAATGTGCTTTCGTCACTGAAGCAGACCTGTCAAAAATAGGAAACATATATAAACTTCCATGTTTATTTGCTTTATTTAACTGAAAATGATAATAATGTATCAATTATTGATTAAATTGCTGTATCTTACCAATCTCCAGAAGTCCACATCTTTGTCTTGCCATTGTTTGGCCCACTTCAGGCGCTTTGCTTTCATTGCAGCTGTTAACTTGGGCTTCCTGGCGGGGGCGACAGGCCTTAAAATCTAATTCTTTCAATTTTCTTCGAACAGTGCGCTCAGAAGCATTTACGCTAGCATCCTGGAGTTGTGATTTTATTACCTTTGTGGTAGCAAATCTGTTTTCTACACAAATTTTCTTCAAACATCTCTCTGACCGTGGAGTGAAAATTGGTTTTTCTACCGCATCTTTTCTTTCTTTTCAGGCTTAATTCCTTCCCTGACTCAATTTTCTTTTTTATGCGTCGTACACTAGCTTCAGAAACCTCCAATCTTCGTGATATTTCTCGGTTTGTAAATGTTTTCGCAATCACAAGGGCCTTCACTTCAGCTTTTTTACGTGGTGAAAGATCGCCTTTTCTACCCATAATGAAAATAGTCCAATTACTTTTTTAAAACACTGCATACAGAATAAACTAATAACTGAGTAGTATAAAACTGCTAAACAAACAATCACAGTCCATAAAGCCACAGAAACACGTCCGTACCTGACTCGATTCCGATCGCGACTGATACAGGTTTGTACTTGTTTACGTTCATGTATCACTTTGTCAACACAGTGTTGCTATATGTTAAAAATAAATACAAATATGTAGTCTACAACAATTCTTTTAAATAAAAGTCAATAATATTGTAGTTTAAATATACCATTATTGCATAAAAACTCTTAAGAAACATAAAATTACTAAAAAAATACAGTGCGTCTAATAATTTGGCCAGGGACTGTATATATATATATATATATATATATATATATATATATATATATATATATATATATATATATATATATATATATACGTATATATATATATATATATATATATATATATATATATATATATATATATATATATATCGCGTTGGTGAAACAACTAAAAGTGAATCGAAAGGTCCGCACTTCAGAAGTTCCCAAAGTGTTCTTTGTATTTACCAGACCATCCCAAGACTCGTTTCCCCGTATCACGGCTCATCAATTAGGCTAGGTTCAGCAAATACAAAGAACACAATTTGAGACCTTCTCTGGGTACTAACGGAAAACCATGGCTGAACAGATGCTTATATTGCACTCTGTCGGTGACTTATTTAAAGTATTTCCAAAACAAAGGGGCCAGACCACGGCTGGTACTTAATTGCAGAAGCGCACCTTCTCAAGCTTCCTGCTCGAAGGCATAGGTGGCGTTGGTGAAGCAACTAAAGGCGAATCGAAAGATCCGCACTTCAGAAATTCCCAAAGGGTTCTTTGTATTTACTAGACCATCCCAAGATGCGTTTCGCCGTATCACAGCTCATCAGTTGGGCTAGATTCAGCAAATACAAAGAACACAATTTCAATCCTTATCCGGGTACTAACGGAAAACCATGACAAAACAGATGCTTATACTGCACTCTGTCGGTGACTCATTTAAAGTCTTTCCAAACAAAGCGGCCAGACCACGGCTGGTACTTAATTGCACATATATATATATATATATATATATATATATATATATATATATATATATATATATATATATATATATATATATATATAGATATATTATTGTTTCATTGAAGTTGCCGAAGATTAGTGATGTTGTGTGATTGAAATAATTACTTTGCAATAGTAAAATAGGTATCAATAAGTAGTTTTCAATTCACTGTCACGCAGGGGCATCTCAAAGTTTTCAGATTAAAATATTGAGACCTATTTAAGTTAGTTTTACGTATTATTATTGAGGGGCGCTATTCATCAATATTTTTCTTCATAGATATACCATTTTTAATACATTCAGCCATTTTTATAACACCTTATATATATATATATATATATATATATATATATATATATATATATATATATAATACATTAAAATTCCGGTCCGTCAAGCTTGCAGCGGCAGCAGCAGCAGCGACAAGATCACAGTATCAAGTAGCAGCAGCAAGAGTACTTGAAAATGCCAAATGAGATTTTGGCGAAACATCGTGCAAATTTATCGTTAGACGAACGGATTGACACCCGGAATTCTAATGTATTACATTCCACCATCCGTGATAACCTTTATTGTAACATATATATATATATATATATATATATATATATATATATATATATATATATATATATATATATATATATATATAACTGCAATGCTACTCATATATTATATTCCAAAGTGCAATATCTACACTACATATGTATAGATGTAAGATTTCTGGTTTGAGTTAGATCTAGATCATGACATAGTTTCGTATTTCCGTCGATTAAACTATCTGTTACCGATACCTACCCTGCAAAACTAAATGAAATATCGATTTAAATTGAAGTTGAGAATGGACCTAGTGTCTTTAAGCAATATTTCTTCAAAGGAAGGGGGTGAAATGGTTTACATGAACATATAAGGGAGGAAAGAGCTTGGACTATATTATATTATGTGCTCTTTAAAATTCTTGGAGTCGAAGATTCTTATATAGGCAGAGCACTGAATAAATCACTTTACTGTTGTTTTTCTAATTAGGTAACAATGAAAATATTAATAAGTAGTTTTAAAAAACATGATTAATCACTTATTTACATTTGCATAATAATAACGAGTTGAAAAATCAAGTTCGCCGACTGTTGTTATAACTATAGAGAGAGCCAAACCGTGTGCCTCGTAATGACTTCATATACCAACACGGAACATATCGTGACTCGGGCGTAATTATTCGCTCGATATACATGCGTGCTTTTTGCCATTCGATGTTATAGAAAATTTCAGCCATCGACTTAGGAAATCCTATTTTTATGCTCGCTCGCATACCATGAATAAAACATCCTTTGAATGGCATAATTTGGGCTTATTTCTCCTACTAAAAATAGCCTATTTCTATCGATACCTATTTTATGTAACTAGGTATCTGTGTTCGTAATGTTAACGTTAAAAATCGGTCAGATATAAATTGCATGAACTTGCACACTATGTAGGAGAAGTGTGGATAATACGGTCTATTAGATAATACTTTCAATTTTATAAACTAGGAGCTAACTGTTAGTTAGCTTCGTGCTGCACCAGCAGGAAAATCACAGTATCAAGTAGCAGCAGCAGTAAGAGCACTTAAAAAATGAGATTTTGGCGAAACGTCGTGCAAATTCATTATTAGACGAACGGATTGAAACCAGGAATTTTAATGTACTATATATATATATATATATATATATATATATATATATATATATATATATATATATATATATATGGTATATATATATACAAGCTACGACTAATAATGATATTAAGGTGGGTAAATTACAATATACAGAAGGCCTTTCCTAGATCTTCCTTATTTGTGGGTACGGATGTAAAAATTGCCAGCTATAACTTAAAAAAGATTAATTGTTTTTATGCTAATTTGAAGGACAAAACCGATACTTGACAAAGAACTAATATTATTTATGACATCTCATGCCAATGTGGTTTAGTCTATGTCGGACAAATGACACACAAGCTCTCTAAGAAACTAGCTCTACATAGAAGTGATAGCAAACATAAACCTAACGCAACAAGTTTAAGTTTACATATCAACAGTACGGATCACAAAGTACAATTCACTAACAGTTTCATTCTGGATGTTGAAACCCACTACTTCAGAAGAAGTTTTCTGGAACGGTGCTACATAAAAACTTGCAAAAACAATCTCAATCATAAAAAAACATAGAAGGATTGAGCTCTTTTACACTTATTTGCTAACACAGAATCACACCAAACCAATTAGAAGTAACGATTTCTATGAGAAAATTAATTTCGAGTAAAGTAGATGTTCCCTTTTCCGTTTTAAATGTGTTTGCCTGACTTTTGAGAAGTTTTTTAAAAATAAATTTTCCAGTAATAACATGTTGCCGAAATGTTAGACTCCATCCTTAATGAATATCAACTTGATGCTTTTTGTTGGCTTTCTGACAAAATCTAGTACCAACAATGGCCGGTGGCGGACCAAAAATCACTAAAAGTTACTAAACGTTAAATCAAATATAAATTTAAAAATGGAATATCATTAAGGCAGCATGGTGTTTCTCACAGTTGGTTTTGGTTTTAAAAGGAACCTTTAAAAAAATGTTATTAGTATTATTTTACCTCTTAGGACCTTTATAATTCTCCAAATGTGCCTGTTCTCTTGTTCACTGTATGATTATGTTCGCTACCTGATTAGTGAAATGCTTAACGTATATACTAAATTAGAGAAAAATGATACAGTTTTGTAAGTATACTATTATATAGCTTACATAAACTTATATATCACAGGTCCTGACGAACATCTTAATTTTCCTTCAGTCGCTTGTTTGCATTTCAGTATCCAGAAGAAGCTACCAATTAGGCAGCGAAAGCTTGATTAAAAACATAAAAAACCGAAACCAGAACCTAAAGATCTTTGATTGCTTATCTCTATTTCCTCACAAGAGCGTTTCCCAGAAATTAACCTTCGATATATATATATATATATATATATATATATATATATATATATATATATATATATATATATGCATACATACATATATATATATATATATATATATATATATATATATATATATATATATATATATATATACATATATACATATATACATATACATATATATATATATATATATATATATATATATATATATATATATATATATTTATATATATATATATATATATATATACACATATGTAAATCAATTTTAAAAAGATTCTGGTTTAACCCCCTTAGAAAACTAATACAAGTATAATTCTCTTACTGTCTTGCCCATTACCATTACATCCGTCATACCCAAAAAGTAAAAATAGATATATTTATGTTTCCTCATAAAATTTCATGAGTCAGTCAGGTCACTCTGTATCTTCCCCGGAACATAGCAAACACTTTTTAAATTGATATTTAAATGCTGTCATTGGACAACGGCCTTTTCTAAATATTTTAATGATTAAAAATAATAATAAGTTAGAATTTGACATCTATAGAAAAGACACAGTAACAGATAGATATATTCCCAATGATTCATTTCATTGAAAAGAACACAAATTAGCTGCATTACATTTTTTAGTTCATCGTTTGGTCACTTTTCCTCTGAATACAGTAAACCCCAATAATGAAAGGAATCATATTAGAAATATAACTAGAGTTAATGGTTATGACGAAGACTTAGTAAACAAGTTAATAAATAGACATAAGTTCAGGTCAAATATTCAGAATTCCACCTTTTGTACAAGCGAAGAAAATAAGACCAAGTATATCTCCATACCATATAATCCGAAATATAGCAGAGGACTCAGTAAGGTATTTAATAAGGTAATATCTTAGGAAATACCAAAGATAAGATTCCTAATTGTGAGAAAAGTGGAACTTATGAAATTAGTTGTAATGATTGCGATAAAAAGTATGTTGGGTAAATTAAAAGGTCATTTAAAATACGATTTAAAGAACATTTAGCACACTTAAAATACAGTAGAACAGAAAAGTCTAGCATTGCCGAACATGCCCTTGAAGGTGACCATACTGTAACATTAGATAATCTAAGATTAATTAAAAATGTACCTGATAGGAGATTGTTAAACGCATACGCGTATGGAAATTATAAAATGAAAAGTAATTTAAATAAAGACAGAGGGTCTATTCCTTATAGTCCCCTCTACTGGTTACTTGACCGGATCCGATGGCCTGGCCTATGCCATTAGTTCCGCCTGAGCAATTCAAGGGTTAGGCTAAGTATAAATAGGGTAGATTTGTAGTTTAGCTTTAGTTAATCATCGCTCGTGATAAAGCTAACATGGTTAGCGAAACGCGTGTCGACTACAAAAATAAAGTGTTTGGTGTAGTGGTGATATATACTGAGTAGTGTACTAGACACATATAAATAGACAGTACAGTTAAAATTGTAAAAATTGACGGACACTTTTACATGATTCACGCGCACACATTTTAAAAATCAAACGTAGGATTCTTTTTCGAAGTATAAAAATTCTAGACTTTTCCCAAAGCATGATACTTTGGGAAATATGGGAACATGCTAATGTATAGTAAATATTCAGTAAAGCATTTGTATCAAGCACTGTTTTCAATTGAAGAATGGCATAGTAAGCACGACTTAGCTTTTTGGAGAGAAAATCAGTATTTGTTTCTCATGACAAATTATTATTTACCTGTGCAAAATTGTTAGTTTTAAATACCTAGAAACTTTGCACTGGCATTGAAAGTTATTGGCGTATGGGGCAAAGGTTTTCGGGCGTTGAAACTCAAATACACTGTTTTTTTAGTGTTCCGTACGGAACACTTATAAGATCACTTCGGTGTCTGTCTGTCACACCCGATTTTCTCCGAAACTATTTGACATAGAAAGGTGAAATTTAGTAATAATAGGAATTGATGGCCTCATCAGAGCCATGTAGTTTTGAGAATTAAATTTTGACTTAAGGGGTTAGTTTTGGGGGGTGAAGTCGGAAGTGAAAAAAAAATTTTTTTACTAAGTCATCGAGTGTGGTGTCAAATGAAAGCTTGTGAAAACACGAGTAAAAAATATATACATAATATTATACTTGCGCGCACTTTTCTTTGTATTATTTTTAAAAATTCGCGATACAAACACCCCTTCGAATCTCACCCCCACAAATCGCTGTCCCGGGCCTTATCTCGAAAAGTACTTATCAAAAAATTTTGAAAAAATTCTGGAATATTCTCCACGGGGGTGTAGATTGAACGAAAATTATCACGAGTGCATTACCTTTAATAATTTATATGGTATATAAAAAAAAAACAAAAATTTCAAGGTCATCAGATTTCAGTAAAGATTGGAAACAAACTTTGTTGAAAACTCATTTGGGGTGTATTTTGTGAAGTCACTGATCATTTTATACCACCGTAACGTAAATTTTGACTTAAGGGGTTCGTTTTGAGGGGTGAAATCGGAAGTGAAAAAAAATTTTTTTTGTGAGTCAGTGTGGTGTCAAATGAAAGCCTGTGAAAACACGAGTAAAAAATATATATATAATGTAATACTTGCGCACACTTTTCTTCGTATTACTTTTAAAAAATCGCTGTCCCCTACCTTATCTCGAAAAGTACTGATCAAAAAATTTTGAAAAAATTCTGGAATATTCTCCACGGGGTATAGATTGAATGAAAATTATCACGAGTGCATTACCTTTAATAATTTATTTGGTATATAAAAAAAAAACAAAATTTCAAGGTCACCAGTTTTCAGTAAAGATTGGAAACAAACTTTGTTGAAAACTCATTTGGGGTGTGTTTTGTGAAGTCACTGATCATTTTATACCACCCTAACAAAAAATTTTATTTAAAAAACAATCAACGTACGGAACACTAATTGTGCAAGTTCAACTTGCCCTTGACCGGTTTTTTTTAAATTTAAAATGAGCTTATTTCTCTCACATCAACTAATCATCCTATCCATGGCTAGGCTCACTTTTTCAATGTCTTTCTTTGTAGTAACAGCAGATACTGTTATGGATGTGCCTGTATACATTGTAACACCAGTATCCCCATTTTTTTTCCAAAATCATGCGATAAAATCAGATTTTGCGTGTGACTTTTACGGCATATTAATACGAACGAAAATTTTACCACACTGTAAAAAGTGCAAAAACTACATAGAAAATCAAATTAGCTTAGTTTTCCATAGAATACATAAATATGCATTTTTACTGAGAAAAATTTAATTTATTTACGCAGTAAAGTTACATGTCCACATATTATTACTTAAAATTGGTTAAATTTATGATATTTCAAGACTTTTTGTGCAACTCTAAATAATTGTATAAAATATTATAAAACGTATCAGTCAGCTGATATTCTATTGAAACTGGTATTAGCATATGCTATTCATTTATCGCTATTGTTAAAGGCGACGATACTTTGGTATTGCTGATGTTGTTGACAATTAAAAGATGCTGGTTTCTCAAACTATTTACACTCTACATATACGCACACACCCACGGTCATGCGAAGACATACGCTTTCCAGTTAAAGTTGGGGACTTGAGTCTACTCTATAGGTATTTTCATGGAAAGCGTTCGATGTATGTAGCCCGCTTAATTCTTACCAAAGCGGTGAATCCTAAGAATACACGTCACGCTAATACTTCACATCCGTATGACGTTCAGCTTGTCACTCCTCCTACAACCCTTTACAAGCAATCTTTTATATGGAGAAGCTCATCCCTCTGGAATGATTTGCCTAGGACTGTGTTTCCCACCTGGTACGATTTACAGCGATTCAAGACCAACGTGAAGAGCATTTTCCGCACACGCGTCGCTCCTGTAGCGTTTTAGGGATTTTCCTGCAGTATTCCCCTAAAAAAACATCTAGCAAGTCAATTAGCGACACTAATGATGAATGAAACGTGTGTCCCAACGTAACCATGTCAGGTTTGAAAAGTTAACCTTTTCAGAAAAAACTGCTGTCTGGGTTTTTCTACCGTTAGTTAGTCGCCACCCCTAATTATTAATTAATGTATTTAACTACCTCTCGTCGGTTATTTATAGGGGTAGCGGGACTTCGGAGTTCAATGTAAAAGAAGAAACAACTTGTGTTCGGCAAAGCTATAGTTTAGATATGTGGCCTTTTTTAGCTGATCGTTAATGTAAAAGAGAAAGATAATAGAAAACTTTGCTAACACCGACGTTGATTGTAAAGAAATCCATCAACTTTTACTGACAAAGAACAAACTCTGGGAAACTCCAGCTGAGCTGTAAGAAAACCAATTCCTCGATTGCTGCGCCTAGTCAGTGTATTAACTCATAGCAAGTTAGTCAATAATAGTACTAGTTAATTTAGTCAACGTAGACGAGTTAAATAATGAATAATGAACCTTATTAGATTATTAACCACATTTCATATATCACGGTTCTATATTATTTCTCTCATTTTCTACCATACTTTCTCCCAGATCACTATGGTCCTATAAATTCCCTTGTGGACCCTATGGGGCATTCCCCGCGACCATGAGTCACGAATGCCGCACACATAGTGGAGACCCATTAGTTATTTTTATGGGTCCGGCCACCGGGTGTCTCGAGCTGAAATGATGGCTTAATCTCTGTCCATCGTTTGACTGCCCGGGGTCATAAAAAGGACGAAGAAAGAAAAAAAGAAGCAGAATAGAACAAAAAAGAAGAAAAATATACGAGTACATTAGACGTATTGTATAATTGTGACTGTATTGTGATTAAAATATTATATAGAGAATTATATGTCATATTTTAAACGGACAGGTACTATTTCATCTTCATTAAAACAATTTATTTCAGTCAAGTTTAGAAATAGGTTTTGATGACCCTTAATGACGGCTTTATTTAAAAGATCCACCAGTGCATGAACGATTTATAATAATAAAGTCGTATTATTTTGGTGTAGGTTGACTTACATGGGACGATTTACGAGAACTACCAGGAAGAAAAAAACTGGTATTTATTACAGTGTAAATTGTTTTTGTTATCACAAAAAAACATAAATAACTTTGATATTTTCACTCTGATTCTTGGGAGTTGGAGGCCCCTTATCTTTCTATTGAAAAGACTCTTGCTTAGTCTCATGATCATGAAGTTGGACTAATGTTTTATCCCTTGTAATAATTTTTGAGTTTCTAGAAATTATCAGAATCTTCTGCAAGTATATCAAAATTTTCTGGACAACATTGCTGCTCAATTGTTTTCTGCTCAAGATTTAACATCTGAGGAAACCACCGGGAATTGACCTCTAACATCATCAAAACTGTACGGATGATACTGGGGGCACATTATTTTGGTAATTTTGTATAAAAAATATTGTTGAATATTATATTGTGGTCATTAAACAATGAGAATTTAGTTTTCGTATAAACGTTTAACCTAACAAGCAAATTGTTTTTAAATCACAGCTTCATGGTTAGTTTAACCAGTTTTAAAATGAGTTTCTGTAATTGTTTTTGGGTACTATCAATGAAAAATATACACTATATATTATATTTATATATATATATATATATATATATATATATATATATATATATATATATATATATATATATATCAATACAAGGAGGGGTTGGCATGGCCGGTATTTGGAAAATTAGGACAAACATTTAAGAATAAAAACATCTCTATGTATCTTCCTGCCAGTCTGTTTGACCAATGCGTCCTACCCGTCCGTATCTAAGGTGCCCAAACGTAGACTCTAACAAAGCTCTCCATGAAAAAGCTAAAAAAATTACTCAGAGAGCGATGGAACGCCAAATATTGGGAATAAGTTTGAGAGATCCGAGAAGAAACGAATGGATCCGAACAAGAACAAAAATAAAAGATGGGGTAAGAGGAATCGCGAAGTTCAAATGAAATTTCGAAGGCCATGTAGCGAGATATAAAGAGGAGAGATGGCCTAAAATACTTCTGCCTTGGAGGCCGTACCTCGGCAGACGATCAAGGGGAAGAAGACCACCGATGCGCTGGACCGATGATTTGTAAAAGACCGCGGGAATGATGTGGTAGAGAACTGCTCGAAAGTGTGCGGCATGTAGGATTTTTCTTTATTATTAAATTTAGAAAAAAAAAAGGAATTTATAGGTGGATTGTATCACTTGAAACCCAAAAGGTGGTTTCGCAGTGCCGATTGTCATTTGTGGTTTGGCGAATTTTCTAAAGTTTAAAGTCTAAAAGTCACTCTGTTTGTTCAAATACCGAAAATATTTATTAGGAAAACGTATTTGGAATTTCGTTTTCTGGATAGATTGAGACAAAATCGTACTTTGTCAGAGTTTGACGAATAAAAATAAGATCGAAAGGAAATTTTTATTTTTTAAACTTGAAATATATTTGTCAGATAGATACAAGAATTTTAACATTTATTGGTCGTCTGATCGTTCGGTCGTTCGGCCTTCCGGTCCGTCAGTCAGTCGGTCGGTCGGTGTGCATGAGCGCGTGCGCGCATACTCTTTCTTTCAATGGTACAAAATGAAGCCTTCAGAGTCCAGATCCTATTGATTTTCGCGAGTTCTGGTCACAGGATTACCCAAGTTACAATATACTACATTTTAAACCAATTTGACCGGGACAACTTTTCCATATGTTGTATGCGTGGTTCTTTGTATGATATCTGCGCAAAGTTTGTGTTAAGGTTAATCATTGTTCCTTCTAACTGCTAAAATCGCTTGTATCATTATCTAGAGTAACAACTAATAAATCACCATCATAAACATTTCTGATCGATACATAACCTCTCAAGATAAAATTCTTACTAGGGTGTTAGTACAACACAGCGACAGTAATTTGGCAAGCAAGCATTTTTTTATGATTTCATTTTTATAGAGATGACTTAAAAACACCTTCGTACTATTGTTACTGAGCATTGTACCCTTAAGGGATAAGGCCACTTTTTTTGGCTAATATGTTACCTCGAAGGCCAATTGTATGCTATAAGCATCGCCAATTAAAGGTATAACGACATTTTCTACTGTGGAATGTTACTCAAATTTTCAAATGCGTTTTTTTCAAAACTGTATTTTTTTAATTGGGCGAAATGACAGCTGCCACAAATTTTTTAACGCTCCAAATTTTGAGACTTTTCAGATACGTTAGCTAAGGGAAAGCGTACGGATATTGTTATAAACTTCTTTTTTTATAAACAATTTTTTCTGTAATTTTTTGGTAAAAAATGAACATTTTTTTCAAATGTGGACCATTTTTCGAAAAAACGATAAATTTCCGTACGTTATCCACTAGTTTTCACATATATTAATAAAAAATTAAAGTGTTGTCTATGTAAAAAAGTCCCTTCACTAAAAAAGATAGCTCATGAGAAACGTTTAGGACGTAATTACAAATTACGTATCGTATAAAGAGTGTGTTATGAAAAAGTCTTTAATGCCTTTAAAAAGTGTTATTTCAGATTTTATGATTAAAAGATTGAATTGCATCTTTTGAAAGATCTAAAAAGTTCTTATGATAAATTAAAGTTCTACAGGAATAGTGCAATTATTATCTAGACGAAAAGACAATGGCAAACCACGTGTAACCAAAGATACGCGAGCATTAAATAAAGTAATTAATTACTTTACAAATAGTTTATAATACTTTATTTATTTATCATTAGTATCATTAATTATTTATTTAGTTTTTTAAACATATATTTAATATTGTTATCAATTGATATGTAACAATATTGATAAATAAACATAATATTAATTTAAAAATATTATCGAAAAATTATTAAACCTACAAACATATTTTTGTTTAAATATAAATCTTTTAAATACTAAAGAAAAAATAATAGATATCAAGATACAAATTCAAATTTTTAATTAACACATTTAATATTTTTATTTGATGATTAAAGATTAAGCTGATAAATATAGTGTATTTATTCAATAAATTATTTAACCTACAAATGAATTTCTTTTTAAAAGTTAACTACTTTAAATGCTGTTTGAATGTTGGCGCGTAAAGTATGACGATATACAGCCTTGTCAAATTGTGATATCTGTCCCTCACTACGCGGTTATTATTTAAAAAAATATCAACCTTAAATATTTATATCTTTTTAACAAATCGATAAAAAAAAAATTATTTTTATTTCAAAATTCTTCTAATTTTTTTTTACTAAATATTAGTTTTTTAAAAAAATCGTAAGACTGATTCTTAAGATACATACGAAACTATACTTCATTGGCCTATTGCATGTTAATTATGTGCACTTTAAATATGAATACCTCGCTTCACAATCGGCCAAAAATTTTATTTTTTTTTTATTAAATGAAAAACATTTAGATTAACATCATATTTCAATTTCATCAAATTCTTAAGAAAAGTGGATTTACGAGTGAACTATCTTAAATATTTGTTTAATAATTATTATTATTAAACAACGCTACAGGCTTTGTAGGCCTCGGGCCATTTGTTTTGTTTAATAAAGTATTTCAAATAAATTTTCGATTGCTTTTATTATACTCTTGAAACAAATTCCCGAAATTAGCCTTTTGTCCTGGTACTTGGAGTGGCCTTACCCTTTAAATTATATTTGGAAGATTTTAAAACAAATACTGATTTTCCGTGACAAGGACTAATATATATTATCTGATAGACCTAAAGACACAATTAGTTGCAATTCCATTGTTTAAAAAAAAACACTATTTTTATCTTCATAATTGAAAAATACCCACGGCCCTAAGTCTGGAAGTCAGGTAAACTATGTTATAGTTCATTCACGATTTTTATCATTGTCATCCACAAAGAGTTTCAAAACATTTTTCGTAAGTTTTATAAATAAACACCTATCAGGACCATTAAAACACAATAGGGTCATTTAATCCTATTATATGGCATTAATAAATATAAAGTTCCTTTTTCGTCGTTATATTTGACAAATGTCCGTTCATTTACCCTTGAACCGTCTCCTATTTATAACCGACAATGCCTGAATCTCCTCAACTGTCAAAATTCGGCTTTAAATAATGACCGCAGTCAAAACATCCGATTGTTGGTATCTGTTTCCACAGCCACTGGTGATTATTGGGACTCTGGTCTGTTTGAATTGTTAAAAGTAGAGGATTAAAAGTATTATATACTGCTCGACGGAAAAAGTAAATTAAGAAGGTAATTTTGGTACGGTCTACCTGCAAATCTTAATTGTTGCGTGCGGTCTACTTGCAATAAATACATTTCTAAGTAAAGCAATAAAATAATAGGGTACTTGTTATTAATGACAACGACAAGTTGCTAATACGTACATTTCAAAAGAATCCATGCTTTTGAGAGATTTTTATATTAATATCACTTTAAACGCAGATGCAGCTGGGATTTTTTTGCGAACACATAATATACTTATGCAGAATGACGAAAATAACATCGGTGATAGATGTAGTGCGGAAATGCAAAGAAAAAAGAAACGCGATCGTCCAGTCTTATGTTGTCCTAGAAAAGGCTGCCAAATAACAAAATCTTTTAGAAGCGGAAATGAATTCTTACATTATATGGATTTAAACGGCAAATTACATTGTAATTTAAGCTTATGTCATATTTTGGAATTGGTGGTTTATGTTCGTGCACGACATTCCCAGTACTACATGTGAAAAACTGACTGGAAGGTCGTCACATACCATAAGTGATTGATACAACATGTGCTCCTCAATTGTGTCAGTCAATCGCAGAGGACAATTAATCAGCAGCAACGACGATCCCGGGTCGCCTAAAATACAACAGGGGGAGGATCAACGACTTGAATCTGAAGATAGCGATGCACCGGTGCGAAACAATCGAAACCATGGTAGACGAAACACATGGTCCATGTGTTTTTGGTTTGAAAACAAAACGAGAAGTACGATATTGCATTGTGAAAAGGAGAGATGAAAGCACATTAATGCCAATTATAGAAAGAGAGGTTAACTTTCAATGTGTTATTCATTCAGACGAGCAGCCAGCGTATAGGAATCTTGGTAGGAGAGGCTTCGACCATCAAACCATTAATCACCAGCAAAACTATGTTGAACCGCTCACAGGAGCTCAAAAATTCCAATTTAAAAAAAATTAGGGGAGTGCTATTAAGCCATCTTCAATTACATCTGGACCATTAATCCTGGGGGATAATAAAGAAAAATGGAGACGACTCATTTGTCAGATTTTTAAAGGCTATTTATAGATATTAGTTTTTAAATATATTCATAATAAAATCATTAATAATAACAAATTGTTCGTCTTATCAATTATTATTGTATAGCAATGTTATAGCAGGGTAGACCTCAAATTATTTGGTAGACCGCAAGATACAACGGCACCAACGATTGTTAGTAAGTTTCACGTCTATATTATTATTTGCCTAGTGGTGATTATAAATGAAATAACTTAAGAAACGCTGTACCAAGTGTATTAGTATGGACGGTAATTACGCAGAAAAATCTTTTTTTGTGCATGCTTTCATAGCTAAGTAGACACAAAAAATTGGCGCCGTCTTCAAAAGTTATCTTTTTATAAAGAAATCAAAATAATAGCTGTTAACATTTGTAGGATTTGTTTATACGGAATTAGTAAATGAATTGTCAAATTAAAGCAATATGTTATCTTAGAGGTATTTTACGAATATTTCAAAACCATTATTTTTTTTTACTTTATAGTGGCAAAATTTTGTGTGCTGGTTTTTTGAAGTCTTTTTTTATCAAAAAGTTTTTATTTTTTACTTTATAGTGGCAAAATTTTGTGTACTGTTTTTCTGAAGTAGGTTTTCTGTGATTAAAAAGTTTTTATTCAGAAACTAGATAAACAAGTTCAATAAAATTTATATGAGATTATCTGGAATATGTGCTCTCTGAAATAAAAAAGGAATTATCCAAATCGGTACATATTAGCCAGAGTAATCGGTGTTTTATTACAAAAATTTAAGTTTTTCAGGATTTTTTCGGAAATTACAAAACTAATTTCAACAAAATTTATGCGAGACTATCTTGAATATGTACTCTTTGGAATAAACAAAGAATCATCCAAATCGGTACATATATACCAGAGTTATCGGTGTTTTACTACAAAAATTTTATTTTCTCTGGATTTTTTTCAGAAACTACATAACCAATTTCAATAAAATTTATATGGGACCATCTCAAATGTGTACTTTCTCAAATCAAAAAAGAATCATGGAAATTGGTATATATTTGCCAGAGTTATTCGAGAACATATATTAAAAACGTACGTAAGCGTCGAATTGAGAACTTCCTGTTTGAAGCGTGTTAATAATAATAAATTTGGTGGTGGATATTCGACCGCCTTTATGAGGACTGGTTGATAAGTCTGGTAAATTTCTACGAAATGGCGGGAGATTTTATTAAGCGGCATGACAGTTGATAAGCGTGATTCTCGTAACGGTTGTGTTCAAAGTTTCAACAGATGCAAAGCGCAATTGTTTGTTGGTAGCTATCTAAAGTGATCGGTGTTACACGTTCCGTAGAAATGAAAAGAACCTAGTATCGTGCTGAAATAGAACATTTTTATTTAAAAAAGTGGACTGCAGCCCAGATCGAAACACAACTGAAGGAAGTTAATGTGCCCATACGAGTATTAAAGATGATTCAGGTTTAGGACGCCCAATTGAGGTTTCTTCTGAAGAAATGGTCAATAAAATTCATGGTATCGTTATAGACGAGCGTCGCATTAAGCTTTATGAGATATGAGAGCATACATAAAGTTCTAAAAATGAAAAAGCTGCTCCAGTCCAAAACCGCACGAGGAAGGAAATTTCGAGGTCCTGAGATGGATTGACGGCTGAGAGAACTTTCAAAAATTGTTGAAAAATTTACTTTGTCCAATTTTAGTAATTTATATTGATTCTTAAACAACTATCTTTCGTCAAGCAGTATAGACAACGAGTGGGAGCAAAACAGGCAAAAGTGCGAGACCGCACACAGTGTTTGGTGACAAAGTGGACAGATGACTGCATGGGTAATGGCCTCGTATTATTCAAAAATTATTTTTCGGTGTCTCGTCAAGTGTGACCCCCTCGAACCCTGTATATACACATTCGTGTTGGTGGGTCCGTTTCGAGCGCCATTCACCGACTATTTTTATTGTTTTCATAGCTAAGGGTGTTGATAGAATAGTAAATAGAGTCGTAAAAGTTACCTTTTAAGTTATAACCTATACCGATAATAAAAAGATAACAATATAGTATATTGAGTGTTGTCGATGGACAGGTAATATAACTCACTTAACCGAATCAAACAGATTCAATTAAAATAACCGTCCAAGTGCATGTCAGACTTGCGCAATTAGTGTTCCGTACAGTGATTGTTTTTACAATAAAAAAAAATTGTTACCCTAAATGAGTTTCCAACAAAGTTTGTTTCTGATCTTTGTTGAAAAATCAGATAGATTATCAAAGGTAATTCACTAGTGAAATTTTTCGTTTAATCTACACCTTGCGGAGAATATTCTAGAAATTTTTCAATATTTTTTGATCAGTACTTTTCGAGATAAGGGGGGGAGTGACAGTGATTTTTCACAATTTTTAAAAACATTACGAACAAAAATATTACATTATATATATTTTTGAACTCGTGTTTTTACAAGCTTTCATTTGATAGCCCACTCGATGACCTGGTTAAAAAAAAATTTTTTCACTTCCGATTTTACCCCCCAACTTTCAAAACTACACGGCTCTGATGAGGCCATCAATTCCTATATTAGTGCCAAATTTCAACTTTCTACGTCAAATAGTTTTGGAGAAAATCGGGTGTGACAGACGGACAGACACACACCGAAATGATCTTACAAGTATTCCGTACGGAACACTAATTATAGACTAGACCCGGAGCACTATGGACAATTTGTCCATTTTATCCCATTATTTCAAATTCATTAACAGGAAACAAAGGTGCATGAAGGTAAAAAGTAAATAATCGTTAACCATCCCCTACTTGTTTTTTTTTTTTAATGCAAACTTCTACCGATGCAGTGAAGAAATTTGACCTTTACCATGCTCGCTCAACAATTTTCTATACTGTTGAGAATGACTATCGATTATCCAGTGGGGATTGTCAGTAGACCAGTACTGACAGTTATGCCTGTTAACTCTTCCGTTAAGACAAAATGTGGCCTCGTCAGAAAAAAAACAATATTATGAATTAAGTTAGGATCATTATTGATTTGGGGTATTTTGCAGTTTACCGGAATTTTTTATTTTGTGACGAAAACAAATTTTTCTAACATTTTCAAGGTCGATAATTACAAAAAAATAATTGGTTTTTTCATATGTTTTTGGGTATGGAACTTAATTTTGACGATATAGTCAAATTGTATGGAGATAAGAACAAACTTCACGAGCAATTATTTGTTTGGGGTTTGTTTCCTACCGTTGGGAGCTATAAATGTAAGAAGTGTGGTGCTTTCCTAAAATTGTGCAAAAATTCGGAAATGATTGATGGAAGAAGTTGGTATCATAATAATATCGTATCAGTTCGAAAGCAAAAACGGAAAACGTGTGGTTATAAGGTGTCGTATCGGTTTGGTACATTCTTCGCAAGATCCCACTTGGAAATAAAACAGGTTTTAGTTCAGGTTATCGAGATAGTGCTTTTATTGAACCTGTTGATGAAGATTTAGATAAGGAAATTGATTTGGAATAAAGGTTTTGTCGAAAATTAGCGATTTTTCTCAATGTGTAAGGTTTATTTTTCCATGTATGTTTGTTGAACAATTTTGTGATGGATTACTTTCCGCAAAATTTAACTTATTTTTTTTGTAATTACCGACTTTGAAATTGGTAGAAAAACTTGTTTTGATCAAAAAATGAAAAATTCCGGTAAACTGCAAAAATTCCTTAATTTGTGCCATTATGACCTCACAATATTCAACGCGTCTAGAGTAGTCATTTTCAGATATTTCTTGCAATAGAATGGGTTTGTATGCATGCAATTTTTCTTCATTCAGTATACGACCTTTACTTATGGTCTAGGCATAGCTGACGAGTAGCTGTATGGGGATTTTCTATAATTTCCAATAAAACATCTAACTTTTTACCATCGCTTGTTTTAACTTTTGGAGGTCTAGATTTAGAACGAGCCTTAACATGATCTGATTATCTAAATTGTTTTAATGTTTTGCTAACTATGGATTAGGTAATAGTTTTCGATTGGGATATTCTGCGTTAAAAAGATCACACATCTTCTGTTGTGTTCTCCTACGATCTCCGTAACCAACCATCATTAACCAAGTGATTCTTTCAGTTTCTGTTAAATGTACCATTATGATATTACGCTTAAATTGCAGTTTCACAAAATACAGCAATAAATGTTTGACACAAGCCAGCTTAAAAATGTTTTTTTTAAAATTTGATCTAATTAATTTCAAATATCAATAATTCCAAAACAGTTCAATTTAGACATACAGTGACTCACAGCTTAAATGATGCAGTCGCTATAAGAAAAGACTAACTGGTCTCAGTGCCTCTTTATTTATTTGGAAAAAAAAAACTTATTGAATTTAAATTAGTAAAGAGTCTTCTAAAAAAGTATGAATTACTTTTTGTCTTAAATATTCCTTACTTAATTAACAATAAATAATTGCGATTTTAACGTCACAGCTTAAATGATGCAAAATTATTAGAGAAAACAAACTGTGGAATTTGAAATAAGCCTGCTAATATTTGGTCGGGTCTCCCTCATTATCAATAACGGCTTGTAATCTTCTGGACATTGATTCAACTAACTTTCTAGTATACCCCGGGGAAATAGTGTTCCATGCTTCAGTAATTTTTACTTTTAATTCAGTTTTATTTGATATTGGGGCACTATTTACTTTATTTTTTAATGTCAGCCACAAATTTTCAATTACATTTAAGTCTGGTGACTTGGCTGGTGTTTTAATAACATTTGGACAGTTATAAAGCAACCAACTGCAGACTCGAAATAACGTGTGCTTTGGATCATTGTCGTGATAGAACCGATAATTGTTTTCAATATCTAATTTTTGGGCCCTAGCGACGAGATGCTACCTTAGTTATCCAAGTACACATATTGGTTCATATTCCCTTCGACGAAATGCATGTTACCTACTCCTGCAGATGACATACAGCCCCATAACATCACTCCACCTCCACCATGCTTTACCGTAGCTTTCATATTTTTCAATTTTTATTCTTCGTTAGGCTTTCTCCACACTGATATTTTTCCATCGGACCCAAATAAGTTTATTTTGGTCTCATCAGCAAATATTACTGAATTCCAGAAGTTCAAGTCTTTATTGATATGCTCTCTGGCAAATTCCAATCTAACGCGTCTATTTCTTTGGCTAATGAAAAGCTTATTTCTAGCAGTTCGACTATGTAAATTATTATTTCGTAAGATCCGTGGAACTGTTTCGGGGGTTACGCCTTTTTCCAAACTATCTTTCCACCTCGGCGCACAACTTTGGCGCACGTTTTTTTTGGATTATTTGATACCTCTCTTAAAATCCATCTTTCTTCACGTTCATTGAAGATCTTATTTGGAGCCAACCTTGATTTATTCTCGACTCTATTTTCATTCCGGTAACGGTCAATGATATGCTGAACAGTTGACGGACATTTATTTACCATTTTGGCTATGTCTCTTTGGCTGTATCCATTCCTGTAATGAGTAATAATTAAATTTCTCTCAGAAATTGTAGTTCGACGACCTATTCTTGAACAATTTCGTTTTATTGAATGAAAAAATGTCAAACTAAACAAAAAACAATTGCACAAAGAAATCAAAGCAACGCCGCCTTCGTAAATTTCATTGTTGTTATTTTGCATTGCTGTGACGTTAAAATTGCATATGATTTGAATAATTATTTATTGTTAATTAAGTAAGGCATATTTAAGATAAAAAGTAACTCATACTTTTTTAGAAGACTCTTTACTAATTTAATTTCAATAAGTTGTTTTTTTCCAAATAAATAAAGAGGCACTGAGACCAGTTAGTCTTTTCTTATAGCGACTGCATCATTTAAGATGGGAGTCACTGTATGTTATGTTAAACAAATAATATCTAGAATTTTTAGTAGGACTCAAAAATAAAATAATATACAGGGCTTTCCATTTAAAAAAAATTAAGATGGCATAATTTCTTCCAACTGACAGTTCAAAACATTTTATTGTCAACGTCAGCATAAGCGCCGTATAATACCCTATAACTTTTATTTAAAAATTTTTCTAATACAGTGATTAATAAATGCTGTGGAATCATTATTCTATACATATGTCTGGGGCACCCTGTACATACATAGATACTCAGGGTTTTATAAACACGAAATTTCAGTTTCAAAATTATTATTTTTGTAAAACTATCTCTCGCTGCTCAAACGCAACTTTCGAGGACTAGAGTTTCGCTTTATGTGCCTACTTTCCCCCTCACTTCCCCAGCATTCATGCTATAAGCCCAAAAAATGGAGGGGAGTGTAAAATAGGCATGGACGAGTACGCGATTTTAGTAGTATATCAGAAACGATCGCCATTCTTAACGACGACATTAGTTCCAAACTTTAGATCTATACATTTAGCGACTTATTTCATATTAGTATTATGTTACCCTTAGATGTGCTATATTAAAGCCCGGATACGGATATTGCCGAAAATATTCGACGTTTACTGGAACGGACCCCTAGCTGATAATGGCCTTTCAGTTTTGGCGGTGAGATTTTTATTATTTCGGTATATTTTTTGCAGTTTTTATAATTTATGCAACAATTTCTTGGAGTCGGCCTCACCTACTTCAGCCTGGTGTGGTGCCAGGTGTCACGTATCCACAGATCCATCCTCCACTATTCAAAACAAGGTCCTCCGCATTATCGTCAATGCCTCATGGTTCGTCCACAACACACAAATCCACAGTAACATCGAGATGCCAATAATCCTGGAAGTCATGAGCAACCCGCCACCCCAACCCCACCGTCAGAAATGCGTTTGGATCTCCACCCAACGACAGAACTCGCTACCCAAGCCCATCAGACCCGCTCCCCCAAACCCTCTAATAATGGAACTAGACTAGGTTTGATTTTAAATTAGTAATATCCTATCAAATATTTTAACTTTCAAGTATCTTATGTTCGATATCGTAGGTGAAATATCTTCTCAGATATCTAAGTTTTTATCTGCTTTATTTAAAACCCTTACCTAGGCTAAGTTCATTAGGTTACTGACATGTACATGTATCAAGACCCAAATTGTATACCCATGTATTTCAGGTTATGTAATAGTAGTTAGAGGACCTAGCCCTACCTAGTTAGTCAACAAATGAAATCTGAATCTGAAATCTGCTAATGTCCCTGGCAAATGTTCCTGTTGTATCGAAGGCTACATCTCGGTTTCTTATTGGATTTTTGTTGATTTCCCCACTAGGGATAGGTATTTTGTTTGTTGAGTATTGAGTGCTACTTCTAACTTTTTGTATTCCTCCTGTAACTTTCGCTTCATATTTTTTATATAGTTTTTTTATTGATTACGAACTGACAAATGAGTTGATTTAAGATACTGTTTAGGTACCATATTTTTAAAATATACGATACCCACATCTAACAGAACTGGCGGTTTTAAAAGATTTTAAATATTTAATTAAAATAATTTCTCAGATTTAAGTTAATAGATCCTTTACAGAACAGGCACGTCGATCTTCAATAATAATAGTACAACGGCAGGAATTCCATCAGGGCCAAAGCTCCATTAAGATACATTTTATGTGACACTGTCATACCTTCAGCGGTTATTAACATTTTTATCGCAATCGCGTCCAAACAACGACATATTTGGCGTCTATTAATGCGAAAACAACACACAAAACTATTTCGCGCTTCCCAATTTGACTGATGATTTTCATATTTCATACAAATTCCATCTCAAACAAAACACAAACTTCTGTCACTTTCAATTGCCGTCGAGTAATACCTCGTAGAAATAAATCAATCAAATCTGTCGAGAATGACACGACTCTATTATAATACTTAAAACAATTCCGGGATTGTTTGTAAAATAGAATAAAAGAAACGATTTATAATTTCAATAAAATCGTAAACTGTTATGATAGGGCGATTTGTTTCAAAAATTCCTGCTGACTAAAAATATGCCATTGTTATTTTCGTATCGCTTTCGATTCCGTACCAAATTTTTTTGTAATTTTTACGTGTCGGTAATTTTAAACCTGTATTAACTAGCTACATACCACCACCCTATACAACACAATACAATAGAACTAAACAATTATTATCCTAATTTTCAAATCACAGTCAAGATCAATTCCGTGTAATTATACTAGAGGTGAAAAGTCCCGGGACTTTTTGCCAAAGATCGATTTTCTTTTTAACATAGTTTCCTTCAAGAGCGATACATTTATTCCAGAGTTCCTCCAACATTTGTATACCTTTCATATACGAGTACAACGATTTGTCGAGCGTTCTAAAATAAGCCTCATTTTCCCGTTCGACTTCTTCATTTGAGCCAAATTTCTTCCCCTGGTGATACCTTTTTAAATTTGAAAAGAGGTAATAATCGCTAGGGGACAGATCTGATGAATACGGAGGATGCGGAAGCCACCCATACCCCAATTAGTTCAATTTCACCATCGATTTTATGGAGCTGGTGAAACAAACTTTTTTTCCTCGTTAAATGCAGACTTTTTTTCTTGATTTCACCAGTCTTACGGCCCAACGTAATAGTATCCGGTGATTTCTCGCCCCTTCTTAGGATAGTCAGTATTATTCCATGGGCAACCCAAAAAATACTTGCTAAAATCTTTCCAGCTGATGTTTGTGTTTTGAGAAGCTTCGGTCAGCTTTCATGCGGTTCCAGACACTGGTGATATAGCTGAAGATGTACAGCATCAGCTTGATGAGGCAACAGATAGCAATAAAGATGCTCATTTCATTGCCTATGTTCGATTTTGTGATGGTATGTCAGCAGTAGAAGAACTAACAACTAAGATTTCAAAGTGTACGAACACTTGTGAAACAAAAATCTCCACCGTGTGTGTGGACACATTGTATGATTCACAGAGAAGCTTTGGTTTCCAAAGAAATGAGTCCTGCTCTGAATATTGTGCACACTAAAGTTGTAACCGTAGTAAATTATATTAAAATGAGACCCTTAAAATCTTGAATTTGTTCTGCACTTTGTAAAGAGACATGGATGCCGAATATTCAGCGTTACTATTTTATTGCGAGGCAAGATGGGTATCACGTGGGAAATGTTTGCAACGTGTTTATGAATTAAGAAATGAAATCGCCATTTTTCTAGAAGAGAAAAACCGACCGGGTGAATGTGTTAAAACATACAAGGTTGAAGAACAACATGTGAAAGTTGTTTTAGTAATCACTGAAAATCATCTAGCCATGTTGACAAAGAATTTTAAAAAGTATTTTCTTACTGACGACAACTTGGTAGCAAAATACCAGTGGATTGGGGATCCATTTCAAAATACTCCCGAAGGGCTCTCAACTTCCGAAGAAGAAATCTTCATAGACTTTCAGCACTGAGAACAAGAGTATTTAGTATGCTATTACCATTTTCAACATCCTACTTTTGCGAAACCGGATTTACTGCGGTGGCTGCTTTGAAAATAAAATATAGATTTTGGATTGTTGTAGCTTCTACTTGATGGAAATTCATTATAAATATATAATAAAAGACTGTTTTTAGTCAATTTCCACTGGTTTATTTAAATTGCGATGACGTGTTTCGCTGTCGATGCAGCTTCTTCAGAGTGTAAAATGTAGATCTGAAGAAGCTGCATCGACAGCGAAACACGTCATCGCAATTTAAATAAACCAGTGGAAATTGACTAAAAACAGTCTTTTATTATATATTTAAAATATAGATCTGAACTAAATATAGAAAAAGAACTCAGAGTGTCTATTTCTAATATTAAACCATTCTTCGAAAACCTTTGCTCTGCAAAACAAGCCCAAGGGAGTCACTAATAATTATTAAACTTGTTTTTGATTTAGTATTGATATGTTAATTATTAGGTAAATACATTGTGCAGTACTAATACAATCTTATTTATGGGTGTAATATATCAGTGCAAATGTGTATTTTATTTTTTATTAAGTCAGAATGTATTTTGTTTTGCTTTCCTTTCAATAAATTATATTAAATGTTTTTAATGAATGTTTTTAATAATAATTTCTTTTTGATACGCTCGTGCCCCCCCAATAGTGTAATCACGCCCCCCTACTGGCGCGCGTCCCACAGGTTGAGAAACGCTGCCATAAGGGATCATTTGCATCTGCACAATATCGAATAGTTACGCAAAGATCATTCTTAAATGTCACAAAGAACGTATATTTGTCAGGGAACTGCTCAGTCAAAAATATTACCAATTGTTTTACTATTTCAGTGATGGAAACTATGTAGCCCAAGCGGGCGAAACAGGAGATACATACATTACATCAATAAAAAAAAAACCGGCTAAGTGCAAATCCGACTTGCGCAATTAGTGTTCCGTACGATGATTAATTAAATAAAATTATATCTCGATACATGAGCGACTCGCTACTCAGTTACAGTTACCCCCACCATACGTCGAGAAACGTAGTTTTCATAATTTTTGTTTTATACGAGATAAATTAGCAAACATAATGCACTCGTGATAATTTTCACTCAATCCACACTTCATAGAGAATATTCCAGAATTGTTTCAAAAATTTTTTAATCAGTACTTTTCAAGATAATGGAGGGACATCGATTTTTGGCAATTTTTTAAAAATAACACAAACAAAAGTGCGTGAAAGAATTACATCAAATATATTTTTGAACTTGTATTTTTACAAGCTTTCATTTGACACCCCACTCGATGACCTGGTAAATTTTTTTTCACTTTCGATTCCACCTCCCAAAACTAACCCCTTAAGTCAAAATTGAACTTTCAAAAAACTATACGGCTCTGATCGGGCCATTAATTCCTATATTTATGCCAAATCTCAACTTTCTTTGTCAGATAGTTTCGGAAAAATTCGGGTGGGACAGACGGACGGAGAGACACCGAAGTGGTCCCATAAGTATTCCGTACGGAACACTAATACTAAATTATTTTATTTTTATTTATATTTCCCATTTGTTTCAAATGAAAAAACAACTAATTCTAAAAATGATTTCGCTATTATCGCTTGCGATAACTAATTTTTATAGAGCAACAAATTAAAGCGTGAAAACAACTAATTTGTAACGTTCATGGAATTGTTATTAATTTTGTAAACGTGGTGCTAATGCAGTTAAGTGCATAAACAATGTGTACATACATTTTAATTGCATTTAGGATTATTCTAGATGAATAAAAGCTTAGTATTTTTATATTTTTTTGATTTGTAATCGTGTTGGGGGAAATTTGTGAAATACAGACTTGACGTAAATATTTTAAGTTTTCTGTCTTATTATCGTCTAACAAGGGATCATTCAATTAGTTAATAAAACATAAAACAATTAGAAGTTTTTAGAAGTTTTTTTTCTTTGTTCTTAACATGTAGGCTGAAAACTTTTTGGTCTGACACATAGATGTCGCCCTTTTTAAAAAATCCAGATGATTTTTAAGAAGTACCAACCTTCAAACGATATGTGTCAAAATTTTATGACACTTCGACGATTAGTTTACAAGTTACATTGGTTTTAGTGAAGCTACTTTTAATATTTTCAAAACAATGGAAAAAATCGAATTTCGTCTGTTGATTAAACACTGTTTTTTAATGGGAAAAAATACCGTTCGAGCAAAGCAATGGTTTGATAAGTGTTACGGAGATTCTGCCCCAGGAAAATCACTCATCTTTTATCGGTATGCTGAATTTAAACGCGGTCGTACAGATACAAATGATGCTGAACGCTCTAGACGCCCAAATGAGGTGGTTACACCGGAATACATCGAAAAAATCCACAAAATTGTTTTGGATGACCGTAAAGTGAAATCGCGTGAGATAGCTGACACCCCAAAGATATTAAAAGAACGTGTTGGTCATATTTAGCACGAACATTTGAGCCTGGGAAAGCTTTGTTCAAAATGGGTATCGCGTTTGCTCACGATGGAACAAAAACAACAACGTGTTGATGATTCTGAGCGCTGTTTGGATCTGTTTAAGCGCAATAAAAAGGATTTTTTCATGCGATATGTGACAATGAATGAAATATAGATCCACCACTATACACCGGAATCAAATCGGCAGTCAGCTGAGTGGACAGAAGCCGGTAAAAGCCCGAAGCGACCAAAGACACAGAAGTCGGCTGGAAGGTTTTGGCCTCTGTATTGTAGGATGCGCATGGAATAATTTTCATCGACTATGTTGAGAAGGGAGAATCATCAATGGCGAATATTATATAAAGTTGCTGGTGCGTTTGAAGGCAGAAATCGCAAAGAAACGGCCCCAAATGAACAAGAAAATAGTGTTTTTTCATCAAGTCAATGCACCCTGTCACAAGTTAATGATTACGATGGCAAAATTGCATGAATTGAAGTTCGAATTGCTTCCTCATCCACCATATTCTCCAGATTTGGCCCCCAGCGACTAGAATCTATTCGCGGACCTCAAAAATATGCTCGCGGGAAAGAAATTTGGCTCCAATGAAGAAGTTATCATCGAAACTGAGGCCTATTTTGAAGGTAAAGACAAGTACTTCTACAAGAAAGATATACTAAGTTGGGAATGTGGAATCTTTGGCACAATGACACTACTCAGTATATATCACCACTACACCAAACACTTTATTTTTGTGCTCGACGCGCGTTTCGCTAACTATGCGATGATTGACAGTCAATCATCGCTGCTGATGAAGCTAACATGGTTAGAGAAACGCGCGTCGAGTGCAAAAATAAAGTGTTTGGTGTAGTGGTGATATATACTGAGTAAAAAAGGTACAGAGATATTAAAAAAGCGTCGGACTGATTGTATCGCTCTTGAAGGAGACTATATTGATGAATACAGTCCAATTTTGCAAAAAAATGTGTTTTAAGTAGCTGGACCAAAAACTTTTCCGCCTACGTGTTATGATCGACGACGGCAATTATTCGTGAAATATAATATCGTTCACTACCAAAACTACGTTTACATGCATCGATTCTAGAATCGTAATTTTCAATGACATTTTCATATATGGCAATGTTTATTTCAGCAATTTTGCTCGGATGTTGGTTTTACTTCCCTTGCTAAAGGAACAATATTGTATTCATGAAAAATTTCACTTCCAAGATTTTTGCTTTTCTTCACGTTTTAAGATTCCTAAATCACAAGAAACAGAGTCGCTCAATTTTATCAGTCTATTGGCACGATAACTCTCGAACGAAATGAGAAATTAAATTTAAACTTGGCGGTTTTGAACGATATCGCTTCAAGCCAAGGAACTGAAAGGAGTGGCGGCCGATAAATTTTAAATGTTTAATAGTAATATGACAATTATTTCTGCTTTTTTGTTGAATTATTAAATACATTTTATGCCTAAATATTTGTGGTGAAACGTATAAGGGATGAAAGGTGTAGAGGAAAAGATTAGAAGGGTCGATTCGTATATATCGTGTTATATACCCTTTTTAGGGTGTTTGAAGTCGAGAAACCCAAAAATTAGATTTTTTTTCATTACTTTGAATTTTAACCCTGGAAGAGACTGAAAGGAACGGGGGTTGTTTAATATTGTATAATTTAAACAGCATTTTGAAATATTCACAGGTTTTTTTCACAAATTTTCAGCATATTGTTCATAGTAAAATATGAGTGTGATAGCAGGTGAGTTGCTTACTATTTATGGTGTTATAGATCTTTTTCAGGGTTTTTGGAGTTGACAAATCTGAAAATGAAGTTATTACTTTAATTTTAATGGGGGAAGGGTATGAAAGAGGTAGAGTGGTCAAGTATATTTTTAATAATATTATGGGAATTTTTCCTTGTTTTTGGATGAGATAATGAACAAATTTTGAGCATAATTATTTATTTACCTTAAGTAATTATCCAATGTATTAGTGGTGAGGAAGGGAGTTAAAAGAATGAATTTGTATTTGATGTTTTATGGATCTTTTTCAGAGTTCTTTGAGTCGAAAAATTACTGTATTTTTTCGTTATTTTTATTATTAACAGGGGAAGATGGTTAAAGGTCTCTCTCTCTCTCTCTCTCTCTCTCTCTCTCTCTCTCTATCTCTCTCTTGATTGATTGATTAGTTTCAATATTAGTATGAGAATTTTTCCTGGTTTTTAGTTGAGATCTTTTATAAAATTGTGGTGTCGTGAAAGGAATGGAGTAGGGGGTTAGGAGATGATTACATATATATCATAATACACTTCTATTTCAGTTCAGTTAGCTATTTAATTATTTCCAATTTTAACAGAAATAATATGCAGAAGAGATTGAGATCTGGTTACAGAATGACGTAAAAAAAGGTTAAGTTCAATATGAAACAAGTTTTAGAAATACAAACACTTAACTTGGTCGAAACTAACTTATCTGTGACACAGTGGGTGAATTATTGTTTTTACTTCCCTTGTTAAAACGTGAAGGAAAGCGAAAATCTTAAAATGTAATTTTTTCACGAATACAATAGTTTCCTTTAGGAAGGAAAGGAAAAATGGGCGGGACTCCTCTAAACTCCACGATAATAATAATAGTTAAACCACCACCAGACCATAACAAGAAGAAAGGAACACTACAACGAAATAAACTAATATTCAAGAATCACTGGACAACTTTCGATAAAAGAACCTACCATATGTGCAAACTAAAGTTCCCTACAGGAGATGCTACAAAAGTCCCAAGAAGATACGTAGCAATAATTTGAATAGGGACTGTAGAATCACAACTTAGCCAGAGGCTATTAGCCACTTCGAGCAACCTGAATGCAATATTGCAAGCAAAACATCCAGAACTTACAAACAAAAGTAGCCCTCATACTAACCAACGAGAAAAAGAAAAAGAAGTCCGTTACTTGGTTTTTCATAACAAAAATTTACTCTCCGACTGATGAAAATGAAAACAGAAGTAGCAATGGTACACCAACTAGCTAAGAAGCCAGCAAATGTTATATTCTTTATATATGCGATAGATACTCTTAAAGAGTATCGCGCCACATATTACCTATCTTATGATACTGGCCAGGGCTCATGTATTAGCATTTTATTAGTGTTCCGTACGGAACACTTTTAAGATCACTTCGGTGTCTGTCTGTCTATGCGTCTATCACACCCGAAATTCTCCGAAACTATTTGACATTGAAAGTTGAAATTGGCGCTAATATAGAAATTGATGGCCTCATCAGAGCCGTGTAGTTTTAAAAGTTAAATTTTAATTGGGGTTAGTTTTGGGTGATGAAATCGGAAGTGAATTTTTTTTTTATCAGGTCATCTGGTGGGGTGTCAAATGAAAGCTTGTAAAAAATATATAGAATATAATACTTGCGCACACTTTTCTTTGTATTATTTTTACAAAAATTGCGAAAAATCGCTGTCCCTCCTTATATCGAAAAGTAATGGTCAAAAATTTTGAAAAAGTTCTGGAATATTCGCCACAGGGTGTAGACTGAACGAAAATTATCAGAAGTTGATTACCTTTATAACATTAGTTTACAAGGTTTTTGTTCATGAAATAAAATATATATGGTTTTTTTTATTTTAGGAGTCCTCAACTTAGAAAAAATATTTGAAAATATTCAGGTCGTCAAACTTTTAAGATATTTCATAAAAAATATTTTACAAAAAAAAAAACATTTAAAGTACGAATAAACAATTAAAAATGATAAGTTTTGGCTCTTGTACCTGTATCTCTTACAATAGACCAACAGTAGTCTCCTAGCATATTCTGGTCCCAAAAACTTCGATAATTTTGCTCAAATCATTTTAGATCCTGATGAAACCGCTCGCCATGCTCATGCACCATACTCCCATGGTTTTCCGAAAAAAAATCCATATGGGAATGAAAGGAATGAATTTTGAGGTACATATTCACACCCATCATTTCGTAATTCTGCAATAAATTTGCAACGATCTCTCGATAATTGAAATTTTTTCTATTACCAAAAAAATCTCGAACTACAAGTTTGAAGGAGTTCCAGGCAGCCTTGAAGCAGAAGAGCTTTGAAGCCATTCTTCTGGGTTGTATGGTTGTTTCATTTCTTCGAACAGTCCATTAACATCATGACAATAACAAAATTCATTTTCTTTTGTAAAAAAGCAGCATAGGTCTTACTCCTGGAGCGATAAATACTAATCCTTGTATCAGGATCAAGCAACTTCCACTGCTGCAACCTTTAGGCAAGTAATTCACTTTTAGACTTAGAAAACTGCAAATCTCTTATAAGATCTTTGAGTTCAGACTAAGTTATCCAATGTGGACTGTCCTTATCGCCAACAAAGTTATCCGAGCTGGATTGCTAACTGTCACTACTCTGGTGCAGTGGAATACTGCTCGATGTAGCTGTGTCATTTCGGGTTTGGTTACTTCTGCCCAGTGGTGTAGGAACTGGCAAATCCTTTGAATGAGACACAGGCTTAGATACTGATGGAACATCTGCATATTCTATTTTATCTTTGTTTTTCGAGTTGAAACCAAAATTTTAGTTAGTAGCAAAAGTAACAGTCGGTTGCGTGGTTAGTTGGCTCTCTCCAAATCATTCGTCTACGAAAGTTCAAAGATCTATTTTTATGTGAATACCAGTAGTTGAGGACCAGCTTGCAGTTTATGTAAACCACATGAGGAACCTAGTATTTATCTTGATGTGACACCGGAAATCCAAAATAATGTAACCAGGCGTTTTCCAGTGAGTATGTTATAGGATAGTCTCGATTTAACTGAACAATTTTGCCACAAACGTAACAAAAACGGTTTGGATTAATTTTACACATTCTAGACGACATTTTAGAACAATCTTTCGTATTTACTTCGTTGTTTACAAAATCAAACAAAAAAATCATTACAACTACTGCGGATAGATGAGAAACAGTTTTATTTGAGAATTATGACGTGCTAGCGGAAAACAAAAATACTTTATTAGCTAGCCTACTACGCTTATTTAAAAAATATATGTTTCGTTCGATGAACAAAAATAAGTATTTTTTTTTTGTAAACTAGTGTAATTGATATGGTATATAAAAAAAAATTCAAGGTCATCAGTTTTCAGTAAAGATCGGAAAAAAAACTGAAAACTCATTTGGGGTGTGTTTTGTGAAGTCATTGCTCATTTATATCTCCGTAAAATTTTTTTTAAATTTTAAAACCAATCAACGTACGGAACACTAATTGTGCAAATTCAACTTGCACTTGGACGGTTTTATTTAAACAGAATTATTTTCAATTTATATTATTTTACAAATTTTTTCTGTCCTAATGATTTGTGGTTGGAACAGCGATATTTCCTCTTGCGCGCCACTGAATCCCATAATTATATTGACATAAAATTAGCATAATAACATGGGAACCTGATGGGTTAAACACTGCCGGCCGGCCCGGCCCATGAGCGGTTTTTCTTTTGTTTTTAATTAAGGAGTTAAACTAATATTGCTTGATTATATGGATGAATATAGGGATAGGTTAGGTAGATAGTAGTGTTTCGTATATTCATATTTAAATATTTCTGCTGGCTACAACTGCCGAGATTCATATTTTTTATAGACAGCGAATATGAAAGCTTCAGCAGCTTCATCAAGAGTTAGAATTATTGTATGGTTTTTCTAGCACTCGCTTAAAATTACATTATATTATTTTATACAGTTAAATAATTCGGCAGCCTCTTTAATTAGGATCTAAAGTAACTAATTAGATCTATTAAATCCTGTGTTTGATTTAGATTGAAGCGAATTATTTTTAGTGGTTTCATTCGAAAAATTCTCAATATTTAATCATTTTTAGTGTTCCGTACTAAAATTGGAAAACTAATGAAATCACTTTGGTATCTGTCTGACTGTCTGCCTGTCACATCCGATTTCCTCCGAAACTGTTTGACGTAGAAAGTTGAAATTTGTCACAAATATAGGAATTGATGGCCTAATCACAGCCGTTTGTTTTTAACGTTAAATTTTGACCTAAGGGATTAGTTTTGGGGGTGAAATCGGAAGTGGAAAAAAATTACCAGGTCATCGAGTGGAGTGTCAAATAAAAGCTTGTGAAAACACGAGTTCAAAAATACACATGATGTAATACTTGCGCACACTTATCTTTGTTTTATTTTTTAAAAAAATGGCTAAAACTTCACGGAAAATCTAGAATATTCTCCATAAGGTGTAGATTGAATGAAAATTATTATGAGTGCAGCATCTTTGACAGTTTATCTTAAAAATTTTTGGAATGTGTTAATCATAGTCTATCCACCTATTTGAATAGCATTGTGCTTATACAAATGATAAAAGATACTAGTTTTAAGATACAAGTTTTACTAGAGACAGATCCTTAATCGATAATGTGTTCTGAAATTTTCCTAATGATATAGAAGTTCACGTGTTAAAAAGGTTTTTTAGAGATCACAAAAAAAGTTGTGTCCGAATCTTAGATATCGATGTTTAAAAACTCATTTGTGATGTGTTTTATGAAGTCACTGATTATTTTAAACCTCCGTAACAAAAATTTTTATTATAAAAGCAATCACGGCACGGAACACTAATTGCGGAAGGCCGACTTGCACTTGGCCGGTTTTCTTAAAATGGGGAGTCTTCACTGACCTAGAGAACTTCCATGATTCCATGTATAGAATGGTCTCAAAATTAGCTTACCCGTTCTGTAAAATACCACTTTCTAAACTCGTAGATGCACTAGTATATTAAAGAATAAATTTACTACCTTAGGCTCGTCGGATTTTCATTTGCTACTTCTAAATACAGTGTTAGAGATCACTGAACCAATAAAGACCTTTGGGTTTATCCCATACCTGAAAGAAATAACAATGGGTTAAAAAAATAAGTTAATATTTTTTATATGAGAGTTTATTGAAAAACCTTTCCAAAATGATTTCTAATAAAGACAAAAGAGTGGAACAAATTAAAAAATTCAGAAAAAAGTATACTCGTATTTAAAACGATACAGACTTTACTTTTTAAAAAAACCACCGTTTAGAACAAAACATTTTCTGGGATGACAAATCTGTTACTCAATTCTGACTCGTTACGACGCAACCAGCTATCCACAAATTATTGAACTTCTTCATCTGAACCAAAGTAATATCTCAGGTGTTCCTTCAATATTAGAAATAAAAAAACCGGTCAAGTGCAAGTTGAACTTGCACAATTAGTGTTCCGTACGTTGATTGTTTTTAAAATAAAAATTTTTGTTAGGGTGGTATAAAGTGATCAGTGACTTCACAAAACACACCCCAAATGAATTTTCAACAAAGTTTGTTTCCAATCTTTACTGAAAACTGGTGACCTTGAAATTTTGTTTTTTTTTTATACACCAAATAAATTATTAAAGGTGATGCACTCGTGATAATTTTCGTTCAATCTATACCCCGTGGAGAATATTCCAGAATTTTTTCAAAATTTTTTGATCAGTATTTTTCGAGATAAGGTAGGGGACAGCGATTTTTTAAAAGTAATACGAAGAAAAGTGTGCGCAAGTATTACATTATATATATATATATATATATATATATATATATATATATATATATATATATACATATATATATATATATATATATATATATATATATATATATATATATATATATATATATATATATATATATATATTTTACTCGTGTTTTCACAAGCTTTCATTTGACACCACACTCGATGACCTAGTAAAAAAAATTTTTTTTCACTTCCGATTTCACCCCTCAAAACGAACCTCTTAAATCAAAATTTATGTTACGGTGGTATAAAATGATCAGTGACTTCACAAAACACACCCCAAATGAGTTTTCAACAAAGTTTGTGTCCAATCTTTACTGAAATCTGATGACCTTGAAATTTTTGTTTTTTTTATATACCATATAAATTATTAAAGGTAATGCGCTCGTGATAATTTTCGTTCAATCTACACCCCGTGGAGAATATTCCAGAATTTTTTTCGAAATTTTTTGATAAGTACTTTTCGAGATAAGGCCCGGGACAGCGATTTTTCGCGAATTTTTAAAAATAATACAAAGAAAAGTGCGCGCAAGTATAATATTATATATATATTTTTTACTCGTGTTTTCACAAGCTTTCATTTGATACCACACTCGATGGCCTAGTAAAAAAATTTTTTTTTCACTTCCGACTTCACCCCCCAAAACTAACCCCTTAAGTCAAAATTTAATTCTCAAAACTACATGGCTCTGATGAGGCCATCAATTCCTATATTATTACCAAATTTCACCTTTCTATGTCAAACAGTTTCCGAGAAAATCGGGTGTGTGACAGACAGACAGACAGACAGACAGACAGACAGACAGACAGACAGACAGACAGACAGACAGACAGACAGACAGACAGACAGACAGACAGACACCGAAGTGATCTTATAAGTGTTCCGTACGGAACACTAAAAAGGATCAGATATGCGGGATAATCTGAAAATTAAGCGCTCGATTTTAGCATTCGTTACTGCACTACAGTGCGACCTCGCATTTTCGTGTTGAACCAAAAACCATGTGAATGATGGTCATATTCTGTTCTTTACCTCCTTTAAAATGTTTCTGTAGTGGGCTAAATTCATCGTGGTAGCTCGAGGCGCGTATTATTTTTGGATAATACGCATCTCAGAAAATAGTCAACATGATCTTTCCTGCTGACTCGACAATTTTGAACTTTTGAACACCGGGAGAATTGAGCTGACGATACTCCACTGACTAACTAGTCCTAGTGATAAACCCAGCGATACTTTAACCGAATGGTCAGGAGGATTTCTGTTTCCATGGCAATAGAACGCATGCACCGATCACAGCAAAACTTACGTTTACGTTCTCTTAGCAATCAGCTTTGCAGATGACAGTATGCTTATTTCTTCATTCTCTTTGAACACTCGAACATCGGCTACTCATGCAAATGTTCGCAGACAACAGAAAGTCGTTCAACCTAACAAGGATCTGGAAGAAATTCTACCTTAGAGTGACAGTAACCAAGTAAAATTTAACGTTACAAAAACTTTATTTTATTAAATAAACTATAAATTTATTTCATCTAAATCTCTTATGAGTAAGTCATTTCCTCTTTATCAGGCTTGAAAACACTTCCTCCATTACTACTTTCAAGGAGGCCTTTTATAGTTTCCATAGGTTCAGAACGAAATCCACAGAGTGATAATTTCAGCTGGTAGAACAAAAAAATGTCACATGGTGCCATATCTGGGAAATACGTAACTTCACGAATACTTATTGGATCGTGCAATGTAAAACTCTTGAATTGTTCTGCCACAATTCAGGTATTTTTTCCGAACTGAATCACATAAACAACCCTTAGCATTTAAATAATATTCCTTAGTCACTGGTTGGACAGTTGCAAGAAATCCCTTATACACAACACCACGATATTTGAACGAAACCGTTAATCTGACCTTGACATGATTCTTTCATCTTTGATTCATATTATGCACAATATGACTTTATTAATTTGCTATTTTTGAGTCATATGAAGAAATACAGGTCTCATAATTCGTAAATAAAAAATACGCGTTTATTTTTAACCTAGTGGCATGTAAATTTTGGTCTACGTTATGAACAATTCTACCGACCTAAAGAACAAAATAAGTTTACTTAATATATTAACATAGTACTAGATCAATATGATCTGCTAAAAGTGGATAAAGTCGGTTTTTCAGTAGTTTTTGACTATTCTCTCATCCGTCACGGCTCTACAGCCGAGCTAGGCTCGACGGATGAAAGAGAACAAAACTGAAGGTACAAGTCTGTCAAGTAAGAACGTGTCGACGATAATTCAACTTTGGTAGATGCGCTTCTAGCAATTCAACAAAATATCGGCAGAGAAACCGTACGGCGCATTTTAGTAAAAGTATCAGTCGATTCCGAACTTTCATCGAAATTACGTAAAATCTAAAATGAGTCACTTGTTTGCACGTCGGTTCGAGACAGTCTTTCTTTGTTCCCATCCAATGAGGCCTAAAATGGAACCTTCTGCGGCCACTAAATATATTAAAAAGTCGGTATCGTTTGTGAGGAAGCGGATAAACCGTCGTAACGAGACAAAAAATGTCGACGACTTACCAAAGTCACTCCGAAAGTCGAAAAACGAATTGTGTTTTTGTTTTTACGGGACCCGAAATTGACGCTGCTTCAAGGAGCGACAAAATTAAGAAAATCGGGTTTAAATGTATCCTATGAGATCATTCGGCGTCTTCGTGCTCATGATGTCAAATTCCGAAACACGTTGGAGAAACCTGGGCGAAAATCACGTCGCGAAGCGGCTCGCTTGGGCCTACGATAAGATACTAGAGTGGCCCTCATAATTGCCGGACGCCAACCCTATTGAAAACGTTTGGTCCGTTGTAAAGAGAAAGCTCAGAGAAAAGAATCCGAGGACTTTGATTCAGTTCTCTCGCGAGATTCGAAAAATTTGGAGATCATAGCTCGAGTATGCAGAAAATCTCATCGACAGCATGCCTCGAAGATGCCGGGCGATTATTGATGGCAACAAATTTTCGCGAAACACATTTTTTAAAAAATACAACGATCACATTTTTAATTGACAGACTGTACTTATCGCAGGACTAGCGTAAAGGATAAGTAAGATATAACTAATTTGCATCTCTGGCTAATGTAAGCCTAGTTTTGAAGGCGTACCTGCGAGCAGTATTTGTATCTTACTAATAGTACTAGATATTTGGGTTATTATAACTTCTGAAATACCTTATACCGTAATCATTACAAATCATTGATCTATCAATATCAATTACCCGGAATGGGGGGTCACAGTCACATGAAAGAATATTCGTCACAGGACAAATCGTATCTACTCGGGCGGTCCGTTCACATATGAAGTTATGCGGTGTATTTTCCCGTGGATAAAAAGCGGTTCAGCAGCAAGCGAAAATAAAGGACAGAACTGTTAACGTGCTTTATGTTTTATTTAACAACTTTCTACGTGTGTGGTCCGTAGACTGGCACGCGATGAGCCAAAGCCAAGGCCTGTTACTACTGAACATTTAATATACAAGTTTGCGTTGCTAAGTTTGTTGACATTTAGGGAAACTTTCACTATCATTGTTAAATTTGAATTAGTCAGATAATATATGTACAGTTTAAGAACTAAGAATACGTGTACTTTTACCATAAACCTCAACATAAATATACATTTAGTAATATTCGAAGCAGCTATAAGGAAACTGAAACCATTTAAATCTCCAGGTCCTGACGGCATTAACCCAGAAGTAATACAATCCAAGGGAGAGCTGGGCATCGAAGTGGTCCATAAATTATGTAATAAAATCTGGCATACTCAACAATAGCCAACAGACTAGACAAGATGTTCTATAAAAATGCTCCATAAAAAAGGACCTATTACAAATTGTGACAACCATCGCACAATAACTTTAATTTCTCATGCCAGTAAAGTCCTCCTGCAAATTATTAATGATCGTTTAGAAATGTAAATTTAACCACAAATCCCACTAGAACAAGCCGGCTTTTCAAGAGGCCGGGAAACCAGAGATCAACTACTAAACATTCGCCAAATAATTGAAAAAGCGCGTGAATTTCATAACTCTCTCTATTTATGCTTTTTAGCAGATCAAAAAGCGTTTGATAGGGTATAAATTATTGCTCCAATACTAAGTGCCATGTTATTGTTAATAATACAAAATCTGAGAAATTTGAACCTCACTGTAGTGTAAACTTTTCAATATATATGGCATATATATCATGCAAAGGGCTTTGGATAACTGGAAAGGTTATTAATTAATGGTAAAATGATTAGTAATTTGAGATTTGCCGATGACACGGTCCTTCTAGCTAGGAGTGATGAGGAATTACTGCAAGGTGGTAGAAAAAAAAGCATAGAACTCTGACTTGAAATGAATATAAATAGAATCAAAATTATGATTGTCGATAGACAAAATAATAACAGGCTAGATCTCAGACAAATTGACCGCCTTGAAGTTATTAGAAAGTACATACTCACACATGTACACATGTACTTGGGATCCCTTTAGTAATGCCGGTACAGTAATGAGGGAAATCCGTCGAAGGTGTGCTCGTACAAAAGTTGCTGCGCGAAAGCTTAAGAAAATCTGACAAAACAACCATACATCCAAACAAGTGAAAATTAGGCTGGTAATTTGTCTTATCTTTCCCATTCCCACATATGGTTCTGAGTCCTGGACATTTAGAAAGTCGGAAATAAAAGAAAATAGTTACCACAGAAATGTAATGATGGCGAAGAATGCTTAGGATCTCACGGACCGTACGACGGACCAACGACCCAATTATATCAGAGCTCAATGTCCAACAACGTATTTCGAGTTTTATCCAAACAAAAATCATTAAATTATTCGACCATATTATGAAAAAAGATCAGGAATGTGTGGAAAAATTCATCATTCGAGGAAAAATTCCAGACAGAAGACCTCGAGGACGTTCTCCGTCCCGTTGGATGGGCCAAGTTATACATCTTGCGAATAAACTACTTTACACACTGGCCCACGAAGCGCAGGATAGATAAATGTGGAGAAAAACATTCCACAACGCAACAAAATGACCACTACATTCCCTGGAGAGAATTAAGACTGAAGAGAGAGAATACTCAAGGACAAATATTAACATTAGACTAGATTATTACTAACAGATGTAGCATCCTCTACAAATAATAGACGTCAAAACTCTAACACTGCTTATGCAGGCATCAACCACAGTTTACTATTGGCAAAATTACAGTAAATTCCACGTAAAAAGGAACAACTGGAAAAAATTAGCAGGAAATATTAACGAAGCAGCAGTTAAAGTACTAGAAGTATCTAATATAAATTAATAGTCCCGCAGACATAACAAAACACCAAGTAATGCAAAAAGCAGAATTAAATGAGTACCGCAGATATCACAAAACATCAAGCAATGCAAAAAGCAGAATTAAACGGAAATAATAAAAGGATCCGTAACGATACAACATTACTAGTCAGGTAAAGCAAGAACGAGCACTAGGATACTTTCATAAATAAAAACTTTTTAACAAAAAAAAACTGACTTCAAAAAACCAGCACATAAAATTCTGCCACTATAAAGTAAAAAATAATGATTTCTCTATAAAAAGATAATTTTTGAAGTTGGCACCATTTTGCCACTATAAAGTAAACGAAGTCGGTTAAAAAATTTACATTGACACAAAATATTTGCGCCGCGCCGACTTCAAAAGTTATCTTTTTATAAATAAATCATAATAATAAATAATAGTTGTTTTTAACATTTGTAGGATTTGTTTATACGGAATTAATAACTGAATTGTCAAATTAACTATGGCTAAAAACATGACTATCAAACTCACTAAGGTCTGGAAAGATCCAGATCACAAAAAACACAAAGTTAAGATTGCTATCCAGTTTTATATTCCCCATAGCAACTTACGCATCGGAAACATAAACCATTAAACAAGCTAATAAAAGACAAATTGATACCTTTGAGATGTGAGCATCAGAGTATCAAAATACCGAACACGGTACTAATGTATGTATTCTTGAAGAGCTTAGTATAAATGACCTACTTTCAAATAGAATTAATAGACAGTGCGTGAAATATTTTGGTCATACTATAACAAAAGCTTATAGTAACGGGAGAGATAGAAGGTAGAAGATCAAGGGGAGGATCTCCAACAAGTTGATCGGATCAAGGAAGATCTCTTCTTGGTATGGATATGCACGAATCAAGTCAGTTCGCACAGGATCGAGATGCGCTGGAGAATGACTGTTGAAGCAGCAATTGCATAGAATCACCGATAATCCTATTGGGGTTAAAGGATTGAGAGAGAGAATACTAGGCACTGCTTCAGGAGAACCTAAGTCATAGTTCTTACCAATCAAGGGAGCGACATGTGGGACCGACACGAAGAATGGAAATGTTTGAGTGTTGCTGAAGGATAGGTGGAGGATTCACTTAATGATAAAATTAAAATTTCGAATAAAATTCTAAGTTATAAAGTTTCAAATTCAGATGTAGTCATCTCCTTAAAAAATAAACGACTGTTTAGTTTAGCTTCTACATCTCGAGCTGCTTTAATGAGTTCAGGAATAAACATTGGGTCGTGTGGTGGTTGTACAATTAATGTGATCAATGTAAATAATAATAACAAGAATTGTTCATTTGTTGGCTTATTGTTCAATTTTTATACATAAAAGAATACAATTTTTTTTTATAAAATTAGTGATTGAAATATACAGATCTTATTAATTTAATGTAATATAATTTACGCACTAGGGCGCAAAATATTTAACTGATGGTGTCATGGTGTAGGCCTCTTCCAAATCTTTTGATCTTTCCCAATCCAGAGCCGTTCTGTTCCAAGTTTTTCCTGCGATATTCTGGATGTCGTCTCGCCACCTTTTTTGAAGTCTTCCCACACTCCTCTTACTCTCCTTTGGGCGCCATACTGTAAGCTTGTAGGCCTTTTCTGTCGTTCTCTCTTGCTACGTGGCCTGCTCATCTCCACTTTAAATGAACCACTCTATCCACAGTGTCCGTCAGCCTTGTTCTTCTCCGGATATCCTCATTTGGGATTCTATCTCTCAAACTCACTCCAAGCATACCTCTCTACTGCACGCTGTGGCACTTGAAGTCTATTCATAGACTTACGTGTTTGAGACATCGTTTCAAGACCGTAGGTGAGAACTGGCAGTACAAATGATACGTAAGTTTTCCTTTTGAGGTTTACAGGGATATCTCGTGATCTGAAAATAAACCCGAGTTTACCAAAAGCTGCCTAACCCAGACTCACTTTTCGAGAAATTTTTGCTGTTTGGTTCTCCTTTCCTAGTAGTTTTTTTTGTCCGAGTTTCACATATTCAGATATGTTCTCTAATGGACGATTTTCGATGGTAATCGTTATTTACTCTGTGCTCATTATCTTTGTCTTGCTTAGGTTCATTTCCAGTCCGACTCGTACGATGCATGATGCAGTTCTTCCAACATAGTTGTTAATTCATTGGGTGTAGTACAGAATAGAACGCTATTGTCCGCAAGTCGTATATGATTAAGTCGTATTCCGTCTATGTTACCAGTCTAAGGCCTTAAAAACGTTCTCCAGTGCCAGTATGAAGAGTTTGGGCGAGATCATATCTCCTTGACATACTCCTCTTTTCATCAGTATTTTTGGGGTCTTCATGTCTTCATTTACCAGTATTTCGATGTAAGCATTGTCATAGATATACTTAATAAGAGTCGAGTATCTGGTGTCTATCCTGGCGTTATCTAGGGCTCTTAAAACTGTCCACATTTCTATAGAGTTAAAAGCTTTCTGGTAGTCTACGAAAGCCAAGTGTAAGGGTATATTATATTCTGTGGCTTTCTCAATGAGCATACGTAGTGTCTGTAGATGATCTATTGTGCCGAATCTCTTTCGAAATCCAACCTGTTCCGGAGGTTGATATAAATCCATCTTGTGCGTCAATCTATTAGTTATTATTTTTGTAAGTAACTTATATAAATAGGGGAGTAGACTAATTGGACGATAACTTTCTATTTTGTCTTTATCGCCTTTTTCCCATATAATAACAACCTCAACATTTTCCCATTTTTTTGGTATTTTACCCAGTAATAGGCACTGGTTTAGTAATATCCTTACACTTTCTCTTAAGTTCTTGCCTCTCTTTTTGAACATTTCTGTAATAATACGATCTTTACCCGGGTTTCTGTTGGTTGGTAGACCTTTTCCGTTATTCGTGTTTATTTCTTCGTTAAGTGTCCTTTTTATTAACTTTTTTGTGTTGTTACTAATTTTGCTACCGTTTGTAAGCTGTTGTTCATATACTGTTCCCTGTTTTTCAATTTCCTTTCAATTTTAACCGGAAATAATTATTTGTTCTCTTTTAAGATCTCGGATGTTGGAAAAGGTTGCTTTTTCAAAAGTAAAAAAATATTGTCGATGAAAGAATATCACTTTTCACATTGACATTAATACACCAACATTGTTATTTTTTTAAAGTTGTAGACTAAACAATAAAGAGGGTAATTATCGCTAATAATCCAAAAATTCCTTCTTGGTAGTTAAAGTTGATGATATCGACCGGTATATCAGTGAGTGACATCGTTAACTAGGCAATGTGGGTTAATGGTCAAGTTAGGAATTCCTACTGTTTTAATTTTTTTATTTATATGCCTTAATTGGGGCAATTTATGGCCATAACAGTTGGACATTATTTGATTTTTTTTCTTTCAAATATATCAGCTTTATTTCTGAGAAAATGTGGATACGTTGAGATATTAAAACAGGAAACTTATGACAAAGAGTATTAAACAATAAATTAAATGGTAATTTATGATGCCCCCAAGTTCTGCACGGACTTAAACTTATAAGAAGATGCGATATATAAAAAAAAAAAAACAATAAAAATAAGAATTTCGACATAAAAACTATGACTATAGTATATGTTTTTCTGCTGTAAAACATAAATTTTCTTGGGTATTTATGCCAATACAAAAACGGTATATGTAGTTAGGTCATATGCGTTTTTAGCACGACTACACTTTCAAGGAGGCCTCGTATAGTTTCCATAGGTTCAAAACAGAGTGGTAATTTCCATTTGTAGAACAAGAAAATGTCACATGGTGCCATATCTGTGAAATACGTAACTTTACGAATACTTACTGCATCATGCGATGTACGTACTACATCATATTGCCAAATGCACAACAAATGCATTGCAAGAAAATCGCGATAACAGCAGAGGTAGTGCGAATTGCGTTGCTGTTGAATCAGTGCAGGTTATATTAGGTGGGAAGCATAGTCCTGGGCAGTTTAATCCAAAGGTATAATGTTTTCCAGATAAAAGATTTGTTGAAGAGGGAATAAAAGAAGGCTCAAGCATACGAAAATGACGTATTAGTGACGTAAAGTCACCCACTTTTTTTAATAATAAAAAAATCAGGTTCTTCATAAGTTTCAGCTGTCCAATCAGGCTGACAGCTCTCTTCTAGGTAAAATTTAACAAATGCAGAGTACGTTTGGGAGCAAGGCCCCAAATATAGGAGTATTCCATCGACAATCAAATTTAAAGTTCGTGTACTTACAACATAACAATGCCAAGACACAGTTGCTCTCTAGGTAAGAGTTAGGGAGTTAAGTAACGATGCTAATAAAATTGACATAGCTATATCGCATTATGCAACACTAATTTTGTCAAAAATATCAGAACAAACGTAAGCATCAGATATAACATCAAATTCTACTTGGTTACTATCACCTCAAGACAAAATTTCTTGCATGTCTTTGTTAAATTGTATAATATCATGCTGTCTTCGGATATTTACATAAGTAGACGGTGTTGGTGCCTTCAAGGTAAATGTAGAAATAAGCGAGCTATCATCGGCAGTGCTATATTAAATATTTGGCCTTTTTTAACAGATCGTAGAAAGGAACTGGAGACATTCTTGGGGTACACCTGCGCTGAAAGAAATCCATCAACTGTCATGTGCAAGAAGCTTAGCTTAACCAACAATCCATCATGACAAACACTGTCGAATACGTTGGATATATCAAGCGCAATTGCTCGAAACTTTCCATAATACTCAGTTGCAGTGTCTCTAAGTTGTTTAGTATTAATTAGGATATTTCCTGTTGAGATTTGCTTAAAAAAAACATATTTTATGTGAAAGTCACGTAAATTTTAACCAAATGGCGGCAGATCTTGTTAAGCGGCATGACAATTGGTAAGTGAGATTTTTATAATGTCGTAGTAAGCGACCACAGATTTGGCTCTAACTGACTTTCTTATATCCTAACCTCAAAAATTGACGGGGGAGAAATTTCTCGTCGAACGAGGTTATCTGTGCTATGCTGAGAGAATAAAAAACTAGAATCTCACTGGACCAAATGTATTGAGCTTAATAGAGATTATGTTGAAAAATAACTTTTTGTTGTTGTAAAAAATGTTGTTTACCTTGTTTTTGGAAGACTTTTCAATACACCCTCGTATATGTAATATTCGATAAAATTGTAAAAATATTAATTTCGTAGGATTTGTGAGCAGTAAGCGTGTTAAACTTTTGTATTTTAACTGAATTTCATATATAATGTTCTAGAAAACACCAGAAATTTTAAATTCTATAATAACTTCTACCTTCTTCTTTATAAGCCATTGCTTCTCCGCTGCAGGAGATAGGCCTCTTCAAGTTTCTTCCAATTGTCTCTATCCTGTGCAAGATGGAGCCATCTACTGCCTGCTAGTAATCTGGTACCATCAGTGCATCTTTTCATTGGTCTTCCGACACTTCGTCTGCTCTCTTAAGGTCTCCATTTAAGTAATTTTGTTGTCCATCTACCATCGTTCGTTCTTCATACGTACTTACTGGAAGTACGCAGCTCTCGTACACTTTTCTTGTTAAGGTCATGCGGATATGTCTATTTTTTAGAATGAATCCCAGTTTTTGATATGCAGTCCAGCTGAGACCAATTCGCCTTGGTATTTCCGCTGTTTGATTGTCCTTATCCAATCTAATCTTATGTCCCAAGTATATGTACAATTCCACCCTCTCGATCTCTTCCGTGCTGATCTTAATTTTTGTGTTTTGTAGGCCATGATAACTGGATAGGGTTATTTAGTGAATCTGGACGGCCCAATACACTGAACCGTTTTGACTTTAGAACTTCTCAAATTTCACAATTATGTATTTACCCTGACAAGAGCACCGGTGAGTCACTTAAAGTTGTGAAGCTGTGTAGTAAAAAATTAAAGAATACGTTTTATGCTTGATTAAACTGATAAAAGCAAAATTTTGCGCCATGATTTTAGATCCTATCAAGTCCAAGGTCCTCAAATTTTATGAAAATATCCCTATGGTAATGTTTACAATAGTAAATATAACAGTGTTAGGGAGCCCTGTGGTTCATGAGAAACTTCCAAATTCATAGAGACCTCGGTGGGCCAACCATCAAGGCACACATGAGAAAAACACAAACCAAGTTCCTGGCCAAAGCGTCTGAACACCCCAATCCAGTCATCAGGGACATCTTCTTTTTTTTACAAAAAACAGCTTCAAAACACCTTCCAAATCCTTCCCCAAGACCGCCGCCAATACCCATGACCCTCAGACCCCTAACGAATGAAGACGATGACCCACTACACCCACCGCAGCAAAAAAGAATGTAAACTTAGATTAAGATTAGGCCCTAGCCTAAGTTAGGATAGACAAGGCCTAAAGGGTGTTAGACAGGGGTGCATACGGTCACCAGTATTATTTAATATCTACGTAGAGAAAATATTTTGACTTGTTCTAGAAGATGAATACAGAGAGATAAAAATAAATGGAAAGCCTAAAAATAATATTCGATATGCAGACGATACCGCATTATTTTTTTATTTTTTTTTTTTATGGGTCTAACACACGTGCTACAGGGAAGTCCCTAAAGCGCTACAGGAGCGACACGTGTGCGGAGAAGGCGATTCACGTTGTTCTTGAATCGCTGTAGATTGTACTCGATGGGAAACACAGTCCTGGGCAAATTATTCCAAAGGGATGATGTTCTCCATATAAAAGACTGCTTGAAAAGTGTTGTACGGGGAGTAAAAAGCTGAACCTTATACGGATGTGAAGAATTAGCGCGACGTGTACTTCTAACATGCACCGCTCTGGGAGGAATTAAGCGGGCCACATCCTTCGAACACTTTCCATGAAAGTACTTGTAGAATAGGCTCAAGTCGCCAACCGTTCTTCGATGTTCTAGCGAATCAAGGCCGACGGTCAGTTCCGGGTCTCCAATCAGACGAACAGCTCTTCTCTGAATAGAATCCAACAAATGCAGTGTATGTTTGGGAGCGGAGCTGGTTCGAAAATAATATTCCCAACTTTTGAGAAGCTCTCGTTGCTATGCCTGCAACATGTTCATGCCAGGACATATTTGCTCCCAAATTAACGCCCAACAAATTGAGTGACGATGTTAGAGGAATGGAGTGCCCCGATATAACTATGTCGGGTTCAGCAACGTTAACTTTTTTAGAAAAAACTGCCGCCTGGGTTTTTGTAGCGATAAATTCCACTTGGTTACTGTCACCCCAAGATAGAATTTCTTCCAGGTCTTTGTTAAGTTGAACGACTTCCTGCTGTCTGCGGATATTCGTCTGAGTAGCCGATGTCCGAGCGTTCAAAGTGAATGAAGAGATAAGTGTACTGTCATCTGCAAAGCTGTAGATTGGATTCTCGGTCTTTTCCAGCAGATCGTTAATGTAAATGAGAAAAAGAGTAGGAGACAGTATGGAGCCTTGAGGTACACCGGCGTTGATAGTGAAGGTGTTAGAAAGAAATCCGTCGACTGCCACTCATAACGAACGCTCTCTGAGGAAACATGAGAGCCACAAACAGAACTTTTCCGACATACCATAAGAACGTAGCTTAGCCAACAGCCCATCGTGCCAAACACGGTCGAATGCCTTGGATATGTCCAGAGCAATCGCTCGAGATTCTCCAAAGTGTTCAATTGCATTGTTCCAAACATGTGTTACATAAGTCAGAAGATCTCCTGTTGATCTATTTTTACGAAAGTCATATTGGTGATCGCTAATAATGTTGAATCGTTCAAGATATTTTAGAAGATGCTGATTGATAGCCTTTTCCAAGACTTTCGATATTATTGAAAGCAGTACGATTGGTCGGTAGTTATTTGGCAAGGTCTTCTTGCCTTTTTTAGGTATCGGCTGAACTGTAGCGCATTTCCAGCAGGAAGGAAATATTCCCTTTCTGTAGGATAGGTTGAAAAGTCTACAGAAAACTGGTGTTAGTTCCCTCGCACAGATTTTAAGAACTATGGCAGGTATTCCGTCAGCGCCAGAAGCCTTTTTGGTGTCTAGCTTCATCAGAATACGCTTTATAATACGCTGTCTGAAGACAACATCGGGCATCCTTGACTGCACTATGGGAATAGTAGGTGGTCTTTTTCCTTGGAAATCGACAGTAGAATGTGAAGCAAAGAGTTCAGCCAACAAGTTCGCTTTCTCAACAGGTGTCGTTGCAATAGAATTATCTGGTCGTGTGAGTGGTGGTATGGTGGATTTGGTGAAATTTTGACTAACTGCCTTAGCGACCGACCAAAAGGACCTTGAATTGCCGGGACAGGCGAGAAGTTTGTTTCTAATCCGTTGATTGTGTATCTCCTTGGTTTCATCGATAATTTCTTTGCATCTGTTCTTGGCACGAACAAATGTGTTACGATTTATGGTGTTAGGATTTTCGCGCCATTGTCGGTATGCAAGATGTTTAGAAGCAACAGCTTCTTTGCATTTTCGGTCAAACCAAGGCTTGCCGTTGGAAGGGCATTTCTTCGAAAAAGGGATGTAAGCCTCCATACCGGCCAAAATAACATCGGAAACCTCCCTGGCGCAGTCAGATGGGTCGTCGGATCGAAAACAAACGTCCAACCAAGGGAAAGTTCGAAACTATTCCATGAGATCTTCCCATTTAGCAGACTTGTAGTGCCAAATCTTGCGCGGTTTAGGCGCCTCTCTGTCATTGATTGGTAGAATACTCGATGTCGAAAGTAGTTTATGGTCGGAAGAACCTAACGGCGGATTTACGCTGACTGTGTAAATCTCCGGATTGGTGGTTAAAAAGAGATCAAGAAGACTGGCAAACTCTCCGTCTCGATCAGGGATCCGTGTTGGTTCGTCAATAAGCTGAGTTAAGCCACAACTGATTGAAAATGATTCGGCTTCACGACCTTGTTCATCGGTAGTATTTGAATATTTAAGCCAGTTGATGTTGTGGACATTAAAGTCGCCCAGGATGGCAATTTCGGCATTTGGATAGTTAATTTGTAAATGATCGATGGTGTCTGCAAGGGAAGCGAAAAGTGTTCTAAAGTTAGTATCACTTGGTGGTCGATAGAGGATACAGATGAACCTTGTGGTTGGTTGAGTCGTTATTTTTAACCACATAACATCAAAGTTTGGGGGCTCCAGAGTCTCTTCTCGTTGGCAAGAGAGGTCGCTTCTGACATAAAGACAGATTCCAAAGTTACGTCTAAATCGGGAATAGAAGTCGTACCCAGGATAAAGATAGTTTACTGTGCTGGTCGATGAACTGACCTTAGTTTCACGGAGAGCGAGTACATGAGGTTTATTTGATTGCAGGTGTTGGTGCACTGAATTTATGTTCGTGTTTAAACCTCGTATGTTGCAAAAATCCATTTTGAAATTCTGATCTCTGCATGTCGACGCCCCTGAACCAGCCCCCACCCGGAGATCCGAACGGGGGGCTATTTTACCTCCGAAATTTTTTTGTATCCAGGTGCCTCATCATGCTATCTGGTCCCACAGTCCGGGACATCGGCACAGCCACGAAACGTTAAGCAACTACACGCAGCCTAAGCCGATGCGATGGTATCACACCGGGCGATGCTGGTGGGATCTAGGCATCTACCATCTAGGTTGTTCTTTAAGTTATAACATGGAAGATATACCAGTTCTAATCAATAAGCTGAATGATATTGGCGAGGAGTATGGTCTACGTATAAATATTGGGAAAACCAAAATGTTGGTGATTAGTAAACACCCTCAAGAGGATGCACCTCTTTTTATAAAAGATCAAGAGATTGAGAGGGTTACTAAATTCAGATATCTTGGCGCTGTCGTCAACGAACGATGGGACTGTGATGGGGAAATTAAACTGCAGATTGGCATGACAAAGAATACCTTTCTAAAGTTGAAAAATACGCCGCTTCAGATACAACTGCCACTCGCCCTGCACCTACGAGTAGTAAAATGCTATTTCTGGCCGACCCTCTTATATGATGTAGAGACATGATCGTTAAAAGTGAGGTGGACAGGCAACTACTTAATACTGTAAAACAAAGAAAGGTGTCTTATTTGGGACATATACTAAAAAGTGACAGCTACTCGATTCCAAAACTTATTCTTCAGGAAAAAAATGGAGGGCTGGCGAGGACCCGATAGAAAGCAGCTCTCGTGGCTCCGGAATATCAGCGACGGGTGTGGAGTTCCGGACGCTGCGTCCATTTTTCGATTAGCAGAGAATAACAAACTCAATATAAACTGATGAAATGGTACAGAACCCCCGACATGTGTATACATGAGACAGAAAGAAGAAGAAGAAGACAACAAACATGTTTCCTAGGTTACTTCCTTCATTTAATATGAGTACACTTTGTAAATACCTAGGTAAAGTTAGAATAGGTTAAACTCTCAATTCATGCTTTAACACGTCCATAGTAAGAAAAGTAAGGGGACATGGCTCTGGCCTTAGAATTCAATAAAGATAGCGATATTGCCAACAGTGTCAAGCACAAAAATGAATCTTCCTGTCTAGACCTTGAGTTGGGATATTGAAATCTCTAGAACAATAATACAAAAAAACAGTTATCGCCACTACACTCAATACTTTATTTTTGCATTCAACGTGCGTTTCGCTAATTATATTAACATAATCAGCGATGAATTACTAAATCCAAGATTAACTGTAATTTGCTCAAGCAGAAAGGACCAATCACAGACAGCGGTATAGAGAGCTGTGAGGAATAGGTTATCTGTCCTTATTTAGCCTATGTTTACATTACTTCGTTCCTGATGATTAAGGACACCCAAATATATGCAAAACGCATATATTGCATATTTTGCATATTATATGCATTTTTCTAAATATTTGCATAAATGCTTTAAAAATAGCATATATGTGCATATTTGAAGGAACTTATAATAATGTAGGTCTTTGGCAGGCGTTTTCATTCATTTTTCGGAATAAGGGTCAATGTTTAGGCGGCCGCCGCCGCCGCGCCTGTGGTTTTCCCCAAATAAATTTTATTATTTTATGGTCAGTAAAAACCAGTCAGTAAACCCCAGACGGCCATCAGAGCATACTTGTATTATTAATTTATTAGATTTCATTTTCGTTGTGCTTTTAAAGTGGTTACGTCGATTTGTGCTTTTTATCTTGTGAGTCGTATTTTACTACAGTGAAATGCCCAAAGCCAGTAGTGTGTCAGTGTGGATTAAACCATACAAAGAACTAAGAATAGATATGGGAAAAATCTACTGTTCTGCATGTGTTAAAATTGTAAGTATAATTTTTGAATACCTTTTGAATATACAGAGTATTTCATTTTCGTTTAATATTTAAACATAACGAAATTTTTGTCAGGATTTTGCCGTTGATGCTATTTTCAATGTTATTTAAGTTATTTTTGTTCCATTTAACGAACAAAATTTCTATTTAACGAAACCACGAAATAGAAATACATACGTAAACGTATGTATTTCTAGGTAATCTATTAAAAAGGGTACAAAGCAAAATTTTAATTTTTGCCTGCCCTAAGCACCTAGTTTTTTATTTAACGAAATTTCTATTTAACGAATTTTTTCCTTGGGGTTTTAAATAAATTTTCTTTTTTTTATTGCAGATACCATGCGATAAAAAATTTCAAATAGAGCAACACGTGAAAACTGCTTGCCATATTACCAAATTGAGTAAGACGAAACCTGGAGATAGGCCACAACACACATTAATGCAATGTTTCCAACCAACGTACAAAAATAAAGAGCTAAATGAACAAGACATCTTTAACCGAGATCTATGCCGTGCAATGATGACATCAAACATTCCGTTATCGAAGCTACGTAATCAAAACTTTACTTCCTTCCTCCAGAAGTATTGCAAATTTAATATCCCAGGTGAAACAACAATACGGAGAAACGACGTAAACTCCTTGTATTCACAGGTAATTGAGGAAATTAAAGGTAAAATTCTCAACGAACATTTTTACATATGTATTGATGAAACCACCGATTCAAGAGGACGGTATATTGCGCATTTATTGATTGGAGTTCTTAGCGACGATATTTTGCCAAAATCTTATCTGATTGCTTCCAAACAGTTAGAAAAAACAAATGCATTGACAGTGGCCAGATTTGTTCAAGAGGAACTATCGAAGTTTTTTCTTCCTACGCCTGTTCCAGGAGATAATCTTTTGCTTATTTTGTCAGATGCAGCACCGTACATGATAAAGGCCGGGCAAAATTTGAAAATTTTTTATCCAAACTTAAAACATGTAACATGTCTCGCTCATGCTTTAAATAGGGTTGCTGAGGAAATTAGGAATCATTTTCCGCTTGTGAATAGCTTAATTTCTAACATGAAGAAAATCTTCCTTAAAGCGCCTTTAAGGATTCAGTTCTACAAAGAAAAACTACCAAACACTCCTCTTCCACCTCAGCCTGTTATTACAAGATGGGGCACTTGGTTGGAAGCAACATTTTTTTTTATTGCGACAACTTCTGTCAACTAGATGGTCTAATTGCAGAATTATCAGACGAATCTTCCCAATCCCTTACAGAACTTAAACGATTATTCAAAAACAAGCAGATAAAACAACTTTCCTTTCTTAAAACAAATTATAGCTTTGTTTCTAAAACCATAACCCAAATGGAGGAATCTAATTTGCCATTAACCCGAAGTGTTCAACTAATAAAACAATGTGAGGTCGCTTTTGAAAATGTCGCAGGTAAAATTGGGAACAAAATTTTTCAAAAATTTCGGAATATTATGGAAAAAAATAGTGGGTTACAATTTGTCACCCAAGTAGCTAATGTTTTAAAGGGGGATTTTACTGATTCCATTGATTTAGATCCTATGCTATTAAATAATTTTAAAAACGCCCCTATTACATCAGTCGATGTGGAAATGAGTTTCTCAATTTATAAATTTTTATACAACGATAGAAGACAAAACTTTTTAATGGAGAATTTTGAGAAACATTTAGTAGTTTATTGTTTTTTAACTAACGGCGACCCTGTCTTTTGCAATATTTGCATATTTCCGCTTACTTAGTTGCATCACCCTGTATGTATCAAATTTAAAATGTTTGTTTTATTATGCTGTTTACTACGTATATAAATTTTTATAATATGTACCTACATTATTATTATTATTATATGTTCCTCTTTAAGTAAAGTAATAAAATACATTATTATTTATATTTATTTTTTACTTTGTATAATATTATATTTAGATTTAGTTCATTCGCCCTGTATGTTGAAAATTTAAAATGGGTTTTTTATTGCTACATTTGTATAGTACTCGTATCATGTAATGTGAAACAATAAATTTACATTTTTCGAGTCTATTTCGATTTTTTTACAGCATATTTACAACATGTATGTGCATATTTTGAGACAATTATTTGCATATTTATGCGCATATTTTAAAGTTTTTCACTTGCATATTTGGGTTTCCTTACTGATGATGCTAACAAGGTTAGCGAAACGCAGGTCGAGTACGAAAATATTATTTGTTAAAATGGCGATAACTATTGTATAGTGCCAATTTCGAAGTTTTAAATTCCGCTACAAGATCGAGTTTATTTACGTTTTAGGCGATTTTAGTAAATAAGGCTCTCAATTTTTTACAGGTTAGACAATATAAAAAATCTCACATTATCTATTCTGGTTTTATTTAATCAAACACAAACCTCCAGACATCTAGTACAACATAATGAGGAATTTCAAATAAATAATAATTCAAAATAATCCAAGCAATAAATCTGTCGCTCAACTGTCACTGTTCACAAAGAGCCGTCGTTCTTAATTGTTTTCAATTCCTTAAAGAAATAACAAACGTCGCGATTGTTTTATAATTTTATTTTATTAATAAATCGTTAATAGATTTATTTTATTGAAATTTACATCAAATGATGTGATTTTCAGATGTATGCGTAGGTCTTGAGTGATACATTCTGATTGTGATTGTTTACTCGAAAAAATAATAAACACATGTCGGTTTTTTCTAGACCAGATAGAGCACTTCTGACGTTATATTGTATATACATTAAACAGCTGAGGTGTAAAACAAAAGAAAAAGTGTTTATGTATAAGGTAGTTCCACAGTAAACACAAAATACAGTAGCGAGGCTCAAAAATATTTTTACGTCCTCTTTTTATCACGCATGGATCTCCTATCATACCAATAACTGCTAAAATTCGCTAACCAAACTTTCAAAATTCAATCTGGGCATGCAAAAGTAGTAATTCTTTAGCACGAATGGGTTTGAATAAATCAGTGCATGGATTTAATTTTTCTATATATTTCATTAGTTATATTTTTTTTATGGGTCTAGCACACGTGCTACAGGCAAGTCCCTAAACCTTCCGAGCTGATGCTTGTGTTTTTGGAGACTTCGGCCGGCTTTCATGCGATTCCAGCCACTCTGCGGATTGCCTGTTGGACAGGCGTGTAGTATTGGATCCACGTTTCATCCATCGTTACGAATCATCGTAAAAAGTCCTTTGGATTACGCCAATACAGTAAAAAAAAACAGCGTTCTGAATCTTCGACTCGCTGCTGTTTGATCAAATCAATCATAAGAGTGCTCGGCACCCATGGGGCAATGTTGATATCTGCACGATGACAGCTATCTCTCTCACTGTCACTTTGTAGGCATTTAGAACAAAACGGTAGATATTTTTTTGTGTTTCTTGTTGCCTCATTTGGACGCCCGGAAAGTGGTGCTCTCGACAGAGCAGATGTGCCATAACTCTTCTCAAGCTATTCTTGAGTTCTGACTGTATTGTTTCTCTTCAAAAAGCAAAGTTTAATCAACACACAAAATTCTATTAATTCCATCGTTTTGCAAAAATCCTAAGCAGCGTCACTCAAACAGCTGTAGCTCGCAAACTAATACACCAAATGTCCTGAAAATTTTACACGAATCTTCTGAGAGCTAACACTAACTGAAAATTACATGTTTTTGTTGTTTGTGTTGCCATCTCGAAACTTTTCGGCCCATGTAAGTATTACATGTATATTAAAAACTATTCGTATTGGAAAGAGAAATAAGAATGGGAATCGTGCACTGAAAATTACATTATCCAGCGCCGATGATGTCAATAAAGTGATGAGAGCTAATAAGGAGTCTCTTAAGGCGAGGAAATTGTACATAAGTAACGACTTAACTCCTTTACAAATTGTCAACTTACAGAAAATGAAACAGGAAATTCAGGAAAGAAGATCTAATGGTGAAAATGTTGGTATTAAATATATTGAAGGAAAGCCTGTTGTTTGTGAATTAAAAACTAAATGTCGTGAGTGTTTCAACAGGTGATGAAATAAATCTAGTATGTTATTATCAGAATGTAAGGGGTCTAAATTCAAAAATTGTTGACTTTTATTCCTCGGCTTGTGATTGTGAGTTTGATTTGTTGGCTTTAAGTGAAACCTGGCTTCACGAAGATGTTCATAGCTCGGAATTGTTTCCGAGTGAATATACGGTTTACAGAAGGGATAGAAAATTTGATATAACAGGCAAAGAACGTGGTGGTGGTATTTTACCGGCCGTCAAGAATTATATAAACTCAGAATCTCTGGATGTGACTTTATTTGATTTACAATTTTCGGATATTGATTTGTTGATAGTAAAATGTAGTATTAATGATAAAATTTTGTATGTAGTAGTATTATATATACCTGATAGATTAAGTATTGATGTATATGATCATTTTTTCGAATTTACTGAACAGATTGATTATTTGAGTCCAGACAATGTATTCACAATAGGTGATTTTAATGCTCCATATTTTGTTGGCGGCAACGTTTCTGATCGCAAGACTTTGGTTATCAACAACTTTCTTGAAATTAATCAGTGCAAGCAATGGAACAGCATAACTAACTCGAATAATATACTGTTTGATTTGATTATCTCTGGATCAGAGTGTATTGTCAGGAGAGATGATACCCCAATGGTCCCGGAGGATACACATCATCCGGCGCTTATGTTCTCCATTCCAAAAATAAATATAAGACAAAAAAAATTCTATACTGATTCCCCGGCTAAGATTTATAACTTTAGAAAAGCACGGATTTGTTAGTAAGAGATCTACGGTAACAAATCTAACTGTTATGACACAGTTCATTTCGGAAATATTAGATGATGGTGGGCAGGTTGATGTTATTTATACAGATTTCTCGAAGGCCTTTGATAGGATCGACCATCATGTTCTCATCAATAAGTTGTCTTTCTTTGGTTTCACTGATGGTGCGAGGGCTCTTATAAGTTCTTACTTGTTTAATTGAACTCAGATTGTAGCATACAACGGATTCAAATCAGAAAGATTTGTGGCTACCTCCGGCGTTCCCCAAGGTTCAAATTTGGGACCCTTGTTCTTCATTATGTTCATAAATGACCTTTGCGAGGATATAAAATGTAACAAACTAATTTATGCTGATGATTTAAAAATGTTTATGCCAATAGAAAAAACTGAGGATTGTTCCTATCTACAAAGCCAGTTGAATCTCGTACATTCTTGGTGTTGGGACAACAAACTACATCTAAATGCTTAAAAATGCAAAGTTCTAACATATACTAGGAGCGTCAATAGAGTTTCAATATAGAATTCAAGACCATAATTTAAGTAGGTGTAGCACAGCTAAGGATTTGGGAGTTGTTTTTGATGCAAAACTAACATTTGCTCAGCATATAGCATTGAAAGTTTCTGAAGCAATGAAGTCTTACTTTCACTAATATTGCATCACTGAAGATTTTGTATTTCTGCTTTGTTCGCTCGAAACTAGAATATGCAAGTATTGTCTGGAGTATAATGTACGAGGTGCATAGTGTTTCACTTGAAAAAGTGCAGAGGAGATTTCTGAAATTTCTGTTGTTTAAGATTAATGGAATGTATCCTGAACGGGGAATCAGCAGCGATTATTTGTGTGAACAGACAAATATTCCTAGCCTGGGAATCAGGAGAGTTTATGCCTCAATATTATTCCTATATAAAGTATTGCACAATATGATTGATTGCAGGGATATACTGTCTCGTATTAATATCAATGTGCCACGGATACACTCACGATCAAATATGATTTTTAGATGTAACAGACCTAATATTAATTTGTTATTGAATTCACCTATTCATGTAATGTGTACTAATTTTAATCATATTTGTAATGTTTGTGACATATACTGTTGTACCAAGAAGCAATTACTACAGACTGTCATTGAATATGTAAATGTCTAAATATTTACCCTATTAATGGAAAACTGTTGGGTAATAAAGCTATTATTATTTTATCAAAAAACAGCTTAGGATCAAAAATCGTAGACGATATTAAAAGAAAACTGGATTATATTGTGTATCTAAGACAGAAACATCACTTAGACAGTCTTTTTTGAAGCTAGAAGCCATTCAAAATCAAAATTCATCATTAATCTGAAGTAAATATTTTCTGCCTCAAAGCGGGAATGTGAGTATAATAATTTCTTATTTGTAACCCTATTTTCCTTTATTTCTTTGTCTGACACAATCTTTTAGTTAACCATTTTACTAAAATTGCAAATAGAAAAACGACGTTACTACTATTAGGCAAATTTGAAAAAAAAAATGAAAAAAACGAACTTTATGTAATAGTAATAACTCTCAATAGTCATAGAATTTTCAATAATTGTGTAAATTTTAGTCATGTTGTAAACTAAACACGACAGAACACGTCAGTGCAGAAAAAATGCTTTCGTCGCTTCTCAGGTGGCCATTTTCTAAATAAATGGGTTTCACAAATTAACATAAATTAATATTCCGTAATTAGAAACGAATAGTAGAAAACATTACGCAGGCACACCGGACAAAAATATATCTCTTTGCAGGTTAAATTCCTATATTCCTCTACCCATTTTTCATCTCAAAGGGAAGGACGGAAAATTCAATTAATAGCTTTGTTAATGACAGCATATAGACTTTCTTATTTACGTACAATCTGTCAAGTGAGAACGTCTCCGCGATAATTCATTTTTGGTGGATGCGATTCTAGCGATTCAACAAAAATCGGAAGGAGGAACCTTTGTCACGACGCATTTTAGTAGAAGTATCAGTCGATTCCGAACTTTCGTCGAAATCACGTAAAATACAAAATTAGTCACTTATTTGCGCGTCGGCTCGAGGCAGTCTTTCTTTGTTCCCATCCAAAGAGGCCTAAAATGACATATTCTGCGGCCGCTAAAAATATTAAAAAGTCGGTATCGTTTGTGAAGAAGTGGGTAAATCATTTTATAGAAACGAAAAATGTCGACGACTTGCCAAAACGTGGCTCGGTAGGCAAAGTCACTCTGAAAGTCGCAAACGAATCGTGTTTCCATGGGACCTGAAATTGACTTTACGTCAAGGAGCGGCAAAATTAAGAAAATCGGGTTTGAATGTATCCCATGAGGCCATTCGACAACATCGTTATGCTCATGTTGTCAAATTCTGAAGCACGTTGAAGAAACCTTTGCTGGGCGAAAATTACGTCACGAAGTAGCCCTCACAATCGCCGGATGCCAACTCTATTGAAAACGTTTTGTCCCTTGTAAAGAAAAAGCTCAAACATACTTTGATGGCAAAAAATGTTCTCGAAACACATTTTTTTCAAGAATACGAGCGGTCACGTTCTTATTTGACAGACTATACTTTAAAAGGTTTACTGTCAACTTCTCATGTGAATATCCGCAAGCGCCAGAAAGTTGTACAATTTAACAACGATCTAAAATAAATTTTGTATTAGGGTGACAGTAACCAAGTAGAATTTAATGCTACAATAACCTGAGCACCATATATGGTCCCATGTTTGAAGTACTGCTACTAATTGTATTCCGCATTTGTCAGATTTTATCGCCGGACCTGAAACTCATAAAAACTTGTTTACTTAAATCTGTTTCATAAATACTTTCAACAAAGGAATATTCACACTTAGAACCCGCACTTCCATTTACTCTCAATGTACCACTTTAAATGGGGGTGTAAAGACAACTATGTATAATAGATGCCGTCACTTTAAGTCATTTGTAAAAGTAAAGCTCCCCGAAAATGCATTGTGCAATCGTAGGCGAGTATTAGAAACTTACACCAGACTCCAGACACCATCTAATACTAAGAACCATAATTTCTCATTAAATAAAACTGTGGAAGCTTCACCTTAAAAATATTTAATAATTTACATCTTATACAAAGATAAGACAACCTGAAACTCTAATGATTTTATCATCATTATTTTATACTTATAGATTATTATTAGGATTCCTTACTAAATAGTCATAATACCAGCTCAGTTAACATGACATAAATAAAATTAAAAGAAAAAATAAATAAAAATTAATTTAAAACTTTATATATATTAATTACAAGAAGCCATGGAATTGGAGGAATTCAACATACGCAGAGAAAGACCTACTAAACGATCAGCTGACTCTCATTCATAGGTCGGGCTCGACTTGGGTGGTCCTCTTGGTGAACGCGGTCCGCGAGCCGCCGATGCCATGGGGATCCGGGTGACCCCCGGGGGGCACCGCGGTCAAATTAAGGCTGTTTATTTACTTTGGAGATTGATTTGCTTCAGCTTGATTTATTAGAACAAAATAATTGGGAAGATTGGTAGTAATTAGGGCGTGTAAATTAGTTGTTTTAAGTAGATGGTTTACGTAGGCCTGCCCTCGAACAGTAAAATTATGAATTTACCAAGATTTTTTGCTTTCGGACTTTTTTTTTCTACATTAATGTGTCGATGTGTTGATGTTGACATCAGGATAAATCTTGGGTCCTGCATGTCTATTCTATAAAGTATGGACTTCTTACAGGATGGGCTAAGCGATTTTGCAATATGCCTTTTGCTGTGCGAATGATTTAGACGGAACCTAAAGATTGATAGTTTTGCTCAAGTAGCATAAAGAATAGTGCTGATTTTCCTGTACCATCTTGACGGCCGTCTCCTAAATCTATAGAAACTGAAGATATTATTTGTCCTCCTTAGTCGAGAGAATGAAACCGAGTGCGATTAAACTTATGAACCAAGTACCTCTAAACCTCATTTATTACATTAATCCAAACACACCTTAAGGGTAATGCCACTCTAGAGCTAAGAAAAGAAGCCTGATTTTGACAATTTTTTTTTTTTTTGAATATAGTGAATATAATCCAAAATTTATTCAAATACTTTTATTATACATATTTTAAAGTACATTTACAAATTTTTTAAAGATTTTTTACAAAATGGAGGCAGCAGTACTCAGTAAAGGATGATGCACCTTAAAAATAATACTTTGCTGCCGGAAAGATTTCTCCTCCAATTTTTACCTGGAACAAAGTGCAAAGTTTTTTGAGTTCTACATAAGATTTTCTCGGGAAGTACATAGAAAAATTAAAAGGTAATGATTTTTTTATGAATGGGACATGTTTGAAGAAAGTATTTCATTTTTCGGTAAAAAATCACGTAAAAAATCGTTGATATAATAACAAAATTCGCACGTACTTTGCCAGATAATGTAATTTTGAAGGTATAGTTAAAATTTCAAATAAATCGGTGATAATTTGAAGAAGTTATGTTTCCGTCCTGATTGAAAAATGTAGTTTTGAGAAAAATGTGTTTTAAAGAAATATTTTGATACCTCTAAACTGCCTGCGCCATATAACTGGCCTTCTAAATTTATGTTTTGTTGATAGATTCTAAAAGAACTTAAGTTCTGTAAATAAATTTCTTCAATATTCAGAAACGTATAGTTATTTAAGCAGCGCGAAGCATAAAGATTAGCGAAGAATTTGAAGAGCGCTTCGAGACAATTACGCGCACTTGGTAAAATACACACTTATAACCTTCTTACCCTCATAAAATCCTTTGTACCTAAAGCACCATTTAAGTCAAAAAAGAAATGTTGATTTTTTTCAAATTTCTAGAGTGGCATTACCCCTTAATGACTTGGTACATGATTGAAATTTGTCCAAAAAACAGGAGGAGTTTTCAGAATCTCGGTTGAAGGGCTGAAATTTACTTTTACTTAATTCACCCACTTATCTAAAGCTCTTTTAAAAGTGTTTTTGCACAATGAAACAACGCGTTCTTCTGTATCAATTGCTCATGCTGCCAACATGGAAGAATATGCCCAAAATATAAAATTACTCCTAGAAAAAATCAAATGTACTGAACAGAAAAATATAAAGATTTCATTAATGAACTTTTAACATCCTACAAAACTTTGAGATGTTATACAGTCTGAGTCGAAGTCTATAAAGTCTTTCCTCTGAGCTCTTTCTTTACAAGGGATTAAACGTTTTCAATAGTGAAGGGCTTGTGGTATCGGCTATTTATAGTCGCTGTGTCATCCTTTTTGTCGTATTTCGAGCAAATTTAATATCTGTCACTTTATGAATTTGTAGATATTGGCAAATAAACTGAATTTGAATAGAGTTGGAGTCCGGCCATTGCGAGGGCCACTGTAGTATCTTATCATGGGCCCAAGCGAACAGCTCCGCGACACCCAGCAAAGGTTTCTTCAATGTGCTTCGGAATTTAACATCATGAGCACGAAAATATTGTCGAATGGTCATATTCCAATCAGATTTTCTTAATTCTGTCGCTTCTTGACGTAATGTCAATTTCGGGTTCCGTGAAAACAAAGACACGATTGGTTTTTCGACTTTGGGAGTGACTTTACCCATAGAGCCATGTCATGGCAAGTTATCGACATTTTTCGTCTCGTTAAAACGATTTATCTACTTCATCACAAACAATACCGACTTTTTAGCCCCTTTGGATGGGAACAAAGAAAGACTACCTCGAACCGACAGAGTTAGGAATCGACTGATACTTTTACTAAAATGCGTCGTAAACAAAGGTTCCCTCTACCGATTTTTTATTGAATCACATCTATCAAAAACGAATTATCGCGGACACGTTCTTACTTGACAGACTGCATATCATTGAACAAATACTTCCTGAATTCGCACCTGGATTTTTTTTTCCGTAAATCGAGATGTTGTTAACGACGCAATATTTGCAGCATGCAGAAGAGATACTAACCTGAATTGTTGGGACCTATTATTAGACTCTTAAAGGAGACCTTTCTGCAGGTAAGTTCTCATAAGAATCGTCAAATATTATGTAATTGTTCAATTCAATTAAAATTTTTTCCGCTAAAAAAAAATTACGTATCGTACAGTATTTCTGAAATTATTTTACGGTTAAAAACTGTTAAAATATGGCACAAATTTCCGTGTAACAAAATAGTTTAAATTTTGTACACATGACATATTATTATGTAATGAGTAAACAAAGTGACGATTTAAAAATAAATAAATAACTAAATAAAAATGCTCTCTTATATAGATGAAAATTCAAGATACGAGCTGGTTTCCTGCGGTTTGAAGTAGAAAAACAAATAAATCACCAGGATTTCAATTAAAACTGTTCTATTATGGATTTCTTATTGCTCGTTGCAAATTAATAAATCAACTTGTGATTTATTCGATATTATAAAATTGAATTTTACCTTGTCTAATTGGCAGGGTTCTTTACTTTCTGAGTTATTGACGAATATTTGCGATATATGTCAACATCCGTGTACATTTTGAAAGATTGCAGAGTGATTTTTTCTCCTCCATTAATTATCAGATGGTAGAAAATAGGTTTAATTCGCTGTTTGACTACTTTGCTAGTAATAATAATAAAAATAGCACTTTTGTATCCTCAAAAATTTTTTTTTTATAAAAAACTTCTTTGAAACTGCTATAACTTTATCAATTTTGAACAGATTCTTATGAAACCTACAGAAAATATTCTTAAGATGTTATACGAAAATAAAATGTAAAAATTCAAAAATCGATTTTTTTTACTCAGATGACTAGGTATATCCCCTTAATATGTATATGTCCTTTTTTGGAATAAACCTTTCTATAAATAGCATTGTAAAATACCAATATGAAGGACAATTTTCAAAATGTTAAGAACCTTGATAGTTTCTATGCCAAATAGCTAGTGAACGAGATGAGATGAGATGTTAATTGATGATGCTTAGAAATGAAATTATTGCAATATGCTATGTCTGCCTTATTATTCGGCCTTTAAATAGGCTATCAAAAATAAGATCAACAAGACAGTGGTGGACTAGGTATAATCAAACAAAAAGTCATCTATGCTGGGGAAAAAAGAAAACATGCGGGACTGAGTGGCTTAGCTTCTGAAATCCTTATTTGAAAACCTGTTTGTATTCCTACAGGTATGATTAACACTTTACCTAAAACAGGAATTATGTCTAATAACAAGTACTGAAGAAATTGACATCAGAACCTATAATTAGAGGACATCACAGACATACAGATGATTCATTCTATTAGCAAATAAAACTAGATGACCTACAAAAAAAAACCTTTGTGTTTAAAGCGTCAGTATCAACTTTCGTCACGAAAGTGGCACTTGAAGTAGAATAATAAGCTATATTTGAAGTTAATGAAATTTTAGTTAGTACTATATTCCGTTAAAAAGACGCTCCAACTTAGAAAATATACTGTATTTTTTATCGTTGTCACTCCGGCACTGTACATAAATCCAAGAATAATAATCCTCATATATTTTCTCGTATAGTGTGTACTCATTCCTCGAAACAGTTTTTCCTCGCACGAAGAACTTTACAATAAATCAACATCAAAAGAGAAATCGCTTCGCAAAATGTTAAACCAGCTCTCCCTAAAGATTTAGCAAAAAATACGAAGTGTAGCTTTTGCAATTACACCACAGTAAACCCAATACAGTAGCGAAAATGAACTCCAAGTTGGTGACGAGATTTTGACGACGCGTGCGTCGACGGATCCCTCTTTTAAAATGGCCGCTCAATGTTTAGATCTAATCTCGGAATGTGTTTTTTGAAATGTATTGTCGATCGTTTCTTGTGTCTGTATATGAATTTAAAGACAGAAGGAAGAGAGAGTTTGTATAGAAAGAGAATTAAAAACGTTTGTAAGTGAAGAGAATCGAAAAGGTTGACAAACAATTTATATAATCATGGGGAATTGTGGCATTGACAATTGTAAAAATAATTCAAAAAGCACAACGGAGTGAGTTTCTTCTTCTTCCCGAAAGAAGAGAAAGGTATGTGATTAAATTAAAGAATATCAATTGCGTAAGAAATCGTAGGCGGATAAATTGAATAATTCTGAGAAGCTATTTCTCTTATGACATTTTTTTGGTTACAGAGCAAATATTTGGCTTGCAGCAACCAAACGCAACATCAATTGTCCAATTGAAAAGATTTATTTTTGTATAAACTAGGTATTCAGTTACTTTTTATCTAAAACTATTTATATTTGTGTAAATTGTAAATAAAACATATTTTTTTCTAAAAGATGTACTCTCCATAGGCTTAGCTTGAATATAATTCTACCTGTGAGAAAAGTATACTCCCTATGTCAGAGGCTAATAACACAAGTAAAGATCCTTATAAGAGTCGGATTTTATTGTAGTTACAATGAGGCCCAATCAGGCCCAGAAATATTCAATTTGTATTCGGACATAAAATTCCTTGCTGAATTCAAATATGTATATAAAAATTTGAGTTTCAGCTTCAGTTTTCACTTTAGAATCCCAGCGAAGCGTTGGGGCCAAAATCTGATATGCCTATTCAATTTCCTGGAGAAACTGCTAAAACTTTTGTCTGCAATATTTTTTTCTGAAAATGCCTTCCTGTCAAGTTCTTCACTTGTATTTATCTCTTTTTATATCACGCATGCTGCATTAACCTGACATTTTATCAAATCAAAAATTTTAAAACATTTGTATAATATCTATGATTCTGAATGATAAAACTTTGCACAGTAACATTATTTTTATTTAAAATCTCCAGCTGGTTCTCTTTTTAACATGGCGGACCTCTGGAAAACTGAAACCTGATTTTCTTATACGGTTACCTCTGAATTTTGCTACTGTATTGGGTTTACTCTGATTACACAGTCTATATGACATCATATACGAAATTTCGTTTTTTTATAAATTTAATAGCCACCGTTGTAAAAAAATAGATTAATTGTCTGCTAAACGATTACCTAAAGTATAATTACCAGAAATGATTGAAAGTATGTCAAAAACATTTATCAATTTATTGGCAAATCAATTGGTTAAATTTTAGATCATTTCTCGTAATAATTATTACATAAATTGCGGATTTAACAAAACTTTCGGGATTTTAGGGAGTTAAAAAAAGCTACCATGTTTAAAAATTAAGGAGGAACTGTAATAGAATAGTCAATATAACGTCAAGATTTGGGTGGCGTATGTGGATTATGAGAATGTCACATTTCAGATTATATTGAAAGAAAACACCAACAAGATAGAAATGAAAAGAGCTGTATATCAAGGAGACACCATCTCGCCGAAATTGTTCACGTTAGCGCTCAAAAATCTGTTCAAAGAACTCTCATGGAGAAATAAGGGTATAAATATATGGGGAGAGCAACTGAATCATTTGCCATTCGCCGACGATATTGTGCTTATATCTAACAGCAAAGAAGAATTGTACGAAATGCTGAACAAACTTAACAATAAATCCTTGATCCGAAGATAAACATCGCCAAAACCATGTTCATGATAAATGACAACAACTGCGATAAAGAAGCAGTACTCAACATTGAAAATCACAAGAACGGATTCATACATACGAGGCTGGTTTGAAAAGTCCGTGCAAAAATAAAAACTACTTATGTGTTTGGGGTAAACCTTTTTTATTTTTCGACATAGTCTCCTTTTAGGCTTATACACTTCGTCCAACGATGTTCTAGTTTGTTGATCCCTTCCGAATAATAGGATTTGTCCAAGTCTGCAAAATATCCATTAGTGTCTGCAATCACCTCCCCGTTTGAATAAAACTTTTGTCCCGCCAGCCATTTCTTCAAATTGGGGAACAAATAGTAGTCCGAGGGAGCCAAGTCTGGAGAATAGGGGGATGTGAAACGAGTTGGAATCCTATTTCCATTAATTTTGCAACCACAACTGCTGAGGTGTGTGCTGGTGCGTTGTCGTGATGGAAAAGGACTTTCTTGTGGGCCAATCGCGGGCGTTTTTCTTGCAGCTCGGTTTTCAAACGGTCCAATAACGATGAATAATATTCACCTGTAATAGTTTTACCCTTTTCCAGATAGTCGATGAGGATTATCCCTTGCGAATCCCAAAAGACAGTCGCCATAACCTTTCCGGCCGAAGGAACGGTCTTCGCCTTTTTTGGTGCAGATTCCCCCTTGGTAACCCATTGTTTAGATTGTTGTTTGGTCTCAGGAGTATAGTAATGTATCCATGTTTCATCCACAGTGACGAAACGACGCTTAAAGTCCTTCGGATTCTTCTGGAAAGCTGCAAACCATCCTTGCAACACTTCACACGATTCCGTTTTTGGTCAAGCGTGAGCAATCGCGGCACCCATCTTGCGGATAGCTTTCTCTTGTCCAAATGTTTATGCAAAATATTATGTACCCGTTCAGTCAAGATGCCCACAGCACTAGAAATCTCACGCACCTTAACTCTTCTGTCATCCATCACCATAACATGGATTTGAACAATGATTTCTGGAGTCGTAACCTCCACAGGCCGTCCAGAACGTTCAGCGTCACTTGAGCCTATATGCCCAGTCCGAAAATTTTGAAACCACTTATAAACTGTTCTAATCGAAGGTGCAGAGTCACCATAATGTTTATCAAGCTTCTCTTTAGTCTCCTGAGGCGTTTTGCCTTTCATAAAGTAATGTTTAATCACCACACGAAATTCTTTTTCGTCCATTTCTTGAAAATCACTCGACTTCCTTGATTCACACGAATGCCAAACACAAAGAAATAGACCAATATGGCTGAAACTTGGTGTGCGTTCATTCAAGAGATGCTACTAACTAAACATGACCTCGATACGCGCCGGTGGTGCCATCTCTCAGACTTTGCACGGACTTTTCAAACCAGCCTCGTATTTGGACACAAAAATAGTAATATCCAAAAAAAACTTGAAAATACTCTATCAAGGAGAATATCATTAGCTTGGTCAGCGTTTGGCAAACTGCAGAACATCTTCCTTTCCAATGTTCCCTACATACTAAAAGCGAACACATTTGATCAATGCGTATTGCCAATATTGACAAACGGAACGGAAACATGGGCCCTGAATCGATAAATTTTATTAAGTCAGTAGTTCAACGAACGATGGAAAGGAAGATGTTGGTTATATCCTTGAGGGATAGGCTGATTAATGGAGAAATCCGAAGAGAGTGAGTAGCTTGAAGTGGAGCTAGGCGGGTCACATTGCTGGACTCTTTCATAATCGATGGACCAGTAGAGTAACAACTGTAGAGGACGACCACAAACCCGATGGTCCGAAGACATCAAAAGACTAGCGGGATATAACTGGATAAACAAGGCCCAAGATCGAAAAAGATGGACGTACTTAGGGGACGCTTATATCCGATAATGGACCGCATATATGAAATGATAAATAAGTATTTGTTTTCAAGAAAGGTAGAATTGTTGTTAATATCTAACAAAAGTTTTCAGGTCAATTCCTTTATTAGATTAAAATAACATTAGAACTTTATAATTTTTGGTACAATGACACTACGTAACAACAGTTATCACCACTATATCAAACATTTTATTTTCCAAGTCGAGGCGCGTTTGGCTAACCTTGTTAACATTATCAGTAGCGACGATTGACTAAATCTGAAATTTAAAACTATACTATTTACACTAATATTGAATTTATTCGAGTGATCCTCAGTCCTTATTTAGACTATTTTTACATTCTACTAGAAAAGTTCCAAGACTTTCCAAAAGATGGCAGCACAAACAATAAACCATATGATTTTCAGTTAGTTCAGGTTAGTTCAGGTCAATTCGTGTAAAATTTTATAACATTCTGTCTATTAGTTTGCGATGGAACAAAGGAATTTCGTGTGGTGAGTAAACATTGTTTTTTCATGGGAAAAAATATGGCCAGAACCTAAGAATTGCAAACTTGGGACCAGAGATTGAAAGACTCATAATTCCAAGAGAGAAATCAAGCCGATGCCGATGCCCAAAGTTGTATGGCGTACCAACGATAGACAAGCTCAACATTACCCTTAGACCCATTGTTAACGCGGTAGCCTCACCTACACAAAACTTAGAAAAACATTTATGAAAAATCATGCAACCAACCTCTGAAAATGCCGATTCATACATCAAAAACTCCGAACACCTCACAAACATAATCAGAGACATTCAACTAGAGGAAAATGATATTCTGGTCTAGATGTTGTTTCACTTTATCCCAGTATTCCAGTGGATAAGGCACTAGACAAAATAACATTGAACGAGGATTTTCCAGCTCATGTTGTAGAACTATCGGAACACTGTCTAAAAAAACCTACTTTGTCTTCAACAGTCAGATATATAAACAAACAAACAGACGGAGCACCCAAGGATCTTCCCTTTCACCAGTTATAGCCAATCTCTATGATGTATTTTAAAACAGAGACCCTTAAAAACTGATAACTCAAACCCAAACTCTGGACACGATATGTTGATGATATCTTTATAATTTGGCCCCACGGACGAAATAAATTAAACAACTTTCTGATCTATTTAAATAGAATTCATCACCGGATACAGTTCACTTTGGAAGTAGAAGAAGAAAAAAGCCTCCCCTTTCTTTATGTGCTCAAAACAACGGTCAACTTCAATACTCAGTGTACCGGAAGCTCACCCACACCAACAGATATTTAAACGCTGGCTCACACCACCATCCATCCCAAATCCAGTCGGTAGCCAGCATCCTCGTATCGAGATCATACCGGCTCACCGAACCAGCCATGAGACAGCAAGAAATTACACAAATTACTAGGGCACTCAAGCAAAACTGATATAAAGATTAGTCCATACGGAGAGCATTAGAAAGACAGCGCCATCCACAGACAAGGAGAGAAGAACGGGACCTCAACCAAAGTAGAGTCCTATTACCGTATGTAAAAGGAGTTACAGATAGGATTGGAAGAGTCCAAGTGAAGAAAACATAATATAGGCACAGCATACAAACCACAAAACACTCTGATAGACATCCTGGGTGACCCAAAGGACAAGAGAAAACTGGACAACCATGGAGTTTACGGCATCCCATGCGGAGACTGTCACAAATTGTATATAGGGCAAATGAACAGAAGAATCTCCACCCGGATCCAAGAACATAAAATAAGTATCAAAAATAAAGAAACAATTTCAGCTCTTTTTCAGCACCATAATGATACTGGTCACATCAATTTTGGGATCTAAACAAATAGCCTCGATTTCACACTATAAAAAACACGCATACTCAGAGAAGCCTTAGAAATCGAAAAGAATGGACAACTAAATAGGCGGGGCGACGCACTGAATATCTCCATTACGTGGAAAGATCTACTAGCTAAACCAAGGAATAACGAAGACATCGAGAATGCAACAGTCAGCATGGCGCCGAAATCCGTAATTACCACTGATACAGGCTCCCAGCCGGCAAGCACCGATGCCTGGACGAACACGCCGAATAAAAGACGGCAACCGCTCCTCGTTCCCTCAGTTAACTTCGAGCGGCAGCAGTAGCAACAACACTTGAAAATGCCAAATGAGATTTTGCCGACAAGTCGTGCAAATTCATTGTTAGACGAACGCATTGAAACCCAGAATTTTAATATATTCTACATATATATATATATATATATATATATATATATATATATATATATATATATATATATATATATATATATATATATATATATATCGAATTGACGTGGTCAGATTTTGCGAAAATTACGCAGAAACACAAATTCTAAACTTGGTCATGTAAAAGTAGACTAAGCTCTTAAGGCGCTATATCAATATGGCTTTTGTACTCTTATGACAATAAAGCAGTTTTAAAGTAAACTAACTTTTTGCTACCTGACTATCCACACTGTCATCAAGCAAGTCTGACAAAAAATTGATAATGTTATTAAATCGTCATGATAACCCAGCAGAAATTCCAAAACTTTTATCTCAAATCGCTTAGGAGAGACGACCGACATAAAATCGCAAGACGTGTCCGAATTTAAATAAAGACCCACCAAAGTTGCGGCACGCAACATAAAAATGGATCATGTGTCTCGTGTTTCTCCACTATCGTTCAGGGTGGCCCTTAATTATGACTCTTGGAATGCCTTAATTATTTCTAGTAATTTAATTACCGAGATATCGTGTGTTTTAGTTTCTGACCGAATTTGAATAGGTGGAAATGAGATACGTTTATCAAGTTAAATTAATATTCAGTTATTCAGTTGGATGGAAATAGGTATGAGTGTTAATTTTTTTGATTTATAATAAAATCGATACAGAAAGCATTAAAGGAATTCGTGGGTCAATTCGCAATTGCCGGGCTTATTTATTTCAATTATATTTACAAATTCCGTTATCTTGTTAACATATCGAATAATTGTAGAGAAACTCAAACAATCGTAGGTAGGTACATATGTATATACACCCAATAACCATAATGGATCCCATACAACTTCAAAATGACCTATTATGAAAACAACAATGCCTAAACTTCCTTCTCTTGTCACAATATTAGTGAGCAATGACGTTTGCCATTATGCAAAACTCAAAATGATTGATATTTTCTACCCACGTGGAGGATTCATCTCGTAATCATTTCATCCCATTCACCATTTTTTTTTTTGGCGAGTTCGTTCTCGACGAAAAAATTACCCTTTTTTTGGCAAACAGATTCTTATCTGGACTAAATCAATGCTTAATTTCAAGTCCATATCAAAAAATAAATTGTAAGAGGACTCTGTAAAACAGATGTCTGGAAATTAGCGGAAAGAAAATAAAGTAGAATTTAAAAGATGGAGAACAAGAAATTCTCTAAGATAGTAGAGTTATAGACCAAGAGGGCGACCCGAAATTTTGACCTGTCGAATAAAAGCGTTTAACGGGCCCTGGAATGTCCAGATAAGGCCAAAAATGCTACACCCAAAAGCGGACTGTCGTTTACCACTTGAATCAAGCATCATAACATTTGTTGACACTAAAAAAGTCCAGTATTTCAAAGGGCAGACGCTGCCCAGACCGGACCCAGCTTTAGGACCCAAAAAACGTCAATCCAAAAACCATATAAAAACTTAAAATTTATAACAAATAGATGCTTATACTGCACTCTGTCGGTTACTTACTAAGTCTATTCAAGCAAAGCGGCACGGCAGGGCTGGCACTTATTGCAGAAACGCACCTTTCTTGAGCTTACTGCTCGAAGGCACAGATGGCAGCACTGGTATAACAACTAAAAACGAAACGAAAAGAATCGTATTTTCAGAAGTTACCAAAGGTGTTCTTCATATTTGCTGAACCATCCCAAGACGCGTTTCGCCGTATCACGGCTCATCAGCTGGACTAGGTTCAGCAAATACGAGAACACATTTTTAGTCCTTTATCCAAGTAACTAACGGAAAACTATAACAAATAGATGCTTATACTGCACTCTGTCGGCTTTTGGTAACTTCTGAAAATACGATTCTGTTCGTTTCGTTTTTAGTTGTTATACCAATGCTGCCATCTATACCTTCGAGCAATAAGCTCAAGAAAGGTGCGTTTCTGCAATAAGTGCCAGCCGTGCTGTGCCGCTCTACTTGAATAGACTTAGTAAGTCGCCGACAGAGTGCAGTATAAGCATCTATTGTTATAGTTTTCCGTTAGTTACTTGGATAAAGGGCTAAAAATGTGTTCGTATTTGCTGAACCTAGCCCAGCTGATGAGCCTTGATACGGCGAAACGCGTCTTGGGATGCTTCAGCAAATACGAGGAACAACTTTAGTAACTTCTGAAAATACGATTCTTTTCTAAGTTGGGAGTGTATCTTTGGCACAATGATACTACTCAGTATATATCACCACTACACCAAACACTTTATTTTTGCACTCGACGCGCGTTTCGCTAACCATGTTAGCTTCATCAGGAGCGATGATGAAGCTAACATGGTTAGCGAAACGCACGTCGAGTGCAAAAATAAAGTGTTTGGTGTAGTGGTGATCTATACTGAGTAGTACGATTCTTTTCGTTTCGTTTTTAGTTGTTCTTGATAAAATAAGAGGAAACCTGCAAAAAACAAAAGCCGCCAGTAACGAAGGATGAAACTAAACCCGCTATTTCCAGCCAGAAATGGTTGTTTTTCGAGTTTTTCTAGCCAAAAACGACCATTCTTGACTGGAAAAGCGGGTCCAGCTTCATCCTCTCGTATTGGCGGCATCTATCATCTGCAGGTTTCCTCTTATTTTTATCAAGAACAAACTAAATTTAATAATTTTATGTGGTTAAATGACAGTTTAAATTGATTTTTGGGCCCTAAAGCTGAGCAGTCCATTTTTGAATATAGCTTTTGGGACTTATTCGGGCATTCTAGAGAACGGGGGCCACAAAATCAACTTTAAAGGCTTTTATTCGACTCGCCCAATAAAATGAACAACTAGGTAGACGGTTAGTCGAAAGGTCAAAATTTCAGGTCGCCCTCTTGGTCTATTAAAACTAAAAGAATGGTCTGTGCAACAGATCTCAATCAAGAACGTTGAATAGGATACGCATGGGTAAGAAAAAAGTGACGGTAAAGGGAGTGGCTGATAAAGGCGGTAGAGAAAGACTGAACGTACTGTAATAAGGTACGTACTGTAATAAAAATAACCTCAGACAGAAATGTTCAACAGGAGAAAAAACTTAGTTTTTCTGCCAAAGATTAGTACGAAACATGGATCCCCTGGAAAATGAGAGAAAACGGCAACAAAAAATAAAAATAAAAGTAGAGAAAAAAGTTTTTCTTGCTCGATTTCGACGAGGTTGCGAATAAGTCAAACTTAATTGCCTCGTCGAGATACCTTACAATAAATGTAGTCTAACTGCTGTTTCGCCCACTTCATCACCGTCCATCTTTTTGCCGGGCCCACATTAAAACAATCCTTGAACAGGTGTGCTATGCAATGTAAATTACGATCATTCTAATCAGATTCAGTTTGTTGATTATGATGATAATACATTTTGAAACAGTGAAATTTAATAACCAACTAAAGAATCTTCTATGTATTTTAGAGTAACGACTTATACTAATGACTTAAAAAAATGTTTAAAGAAGCTCCTAAATGATAAATAAATTTATACGTGTTTTTAGCTATGGAGTAGATCTGATATGCTTGGCTGAGTGAGAAGAAAACAACTTTCGTAGTTGACTGGACAGGAGTGCGCGACGGTGGAGAATTGTTTCACCTAGCTGAGGACCGAGCAGCCTTCGCCATGGTGGTCGCCAACGTTAGGGAGACCGGACAAGGCACACAGAAGATGAAGAAAAGGTGATGAAAGAAACCTAACAGCAAGTTCTCCTAACTTAGAAAAATTCTTGAAATTAAACTGCCACCATAAAACCAGACTTGCTTTACGATCTAACAATGACAACTTAAATAAGAACTGAACTGTGTTTCTTCTATCTATATTATATATAAAACGCAACGTCTCTCTGTCTGTCTGTCTGTCCGTTAGTGCGCTTAGCACTCAAGAACCACTTATCCGATTTACTTGTTTTTTTATAAAAGGCATATGTTCTCTGGCCAGGTTCTAGGATATATTTTATTACGTTAGGTAGCCTAAGGAATAAGCAGTAACGATAACAGTTAATCAAGTCCACGCGAGCGAAGCCGCGGGCACGGCTAGTTTGTTTATAATTAAACAAATATTTAAGTAGTAAATATTTGTTTTAAACTTTTATGGTACTACTAGATTCTAGATTTAGTCAGATTCATTTATTGGCTATTAGGTAGCTAATTCTTATTTAAGAGTAATCACGGTAAGGAACACTAATTGCGCAATTCTAGCTTGTACTTGACCGGTTATTCCATCTAAAATAATTTCAAGCCTGAATTTTAAAAATTTGCTAATAACAGGAACAAACTTAGCGATATACAGATTTTTCTTTTTAAAGTTGCCTTCGAAATATTTTTAGAGAGGAATCAAATCAGTTAAGAAAAATAAAATAAAAACATATAAACAAGGCACGGCTCAATGTTTCAACTGAAAAAAACTATTTTTAAAGACTAAAACTATCCTAACCTTGTATAATATGAAGTACTTTATATTGTAAACCAAGGTACGAGATGAAACGCTAGCATGACCACAAATTAGAAGACCACAGTTAATGTGGGTTTCGAATAGACCAAAATAACTAGTAACACACTACTATGTACTAGTTTACAAATCAAAAATATATTTGTACATAATTTTTTTTCTAGAACTTCTACATGGCAGTTCCATCTTAACTTTAAATCAAAATACATGCCCAAATTATTTACACTTTGAGAATAATTATTATTATGATTTGAGTTTGGAGAAAACATAACACCGGTTGGTTAATTTTTGTTTAGTGCGAATTTATTTAACTGAAACCATTTTTATGCGGTTTGTTTAATTATATTCATGTTTGCTCTTAACTCATTCTTTAATTTGTTTTTATTTATTAATGTCGTGTCGTCTGCAAATAATATAATATTCTTAGTCTAATTACTGGTTTCTAAATTATTTATGTAAATTAAAAATAAAATTGATTCTAAAACTTGCGGGGCAACAATTAAATTTGTATCTACCAAATAATTATTATTAAAGAAAGTATATTGCGTTAGATTTAAGTAAATTTATAGGAAACAGATGTAACAAGAATAAAGAAATTAAAGATCAGAAAGACACCAAAGACGGATGGAATACCGAACGAACTGCTGAAATAACACGTAAGCTGAAAAGTTTTTGGTCTGACACATAGATGTCCCCCTTTTCAAAAAATCCATATGATTTTTAGGAAGTACCAATCTTCAAACGATATGTGTCAAAATTTCATGACATTTCGACAATTAGTTTAAAAGTTACAGTGGTTACAGTTGTACAGTACACGCTACTTTTGATATTTTAAAAACAAGGGAAAAAATCGAATTTCGTATGCAGATCAAACACTGTTTTTTGATGGGAAAAAATACCGACCGAGCAGTCTTCGCCATGGTGGTCGTTAACGTTAGGAAGACCGTACAAGGCACATAGCAGACGAAGAAAAGGTGATGAGAGAAACCTAACAGCAAGTTCTCCTAACTAAGAAAAATTCTTGAAATTAATCTGCCACCATAAAACAAGACTTACTTTACGATCTAACAATGGCAAACTTAAATAAGAACTAAACTCGGTTTCTTCTGTTCCATGGAATACTTTTCCAAAATATCTGCTTCTGTTTTTTACGTTTTTTTGGTACTATTCGGTTTTTTAAAATAAAGTGAAACATCGAGTTCAATATTTACTTTTAATGTTATTACTCGTTTGATGTATTTTAAATTGTTTTTTTGAACCTGCTCTTTATTAGTGAAATCTTGGGTCCAGGAACGTAAAAATTATATAGTTGTTATTGGTTTCAATATTTGCAAATCTGGCGCAAACCTTCAAGTAAATTATCCCGTGTAAATCAGGAACCTTGATTTTCTTTACTATATATTTAATGGCAAAATTATTAGAATCACTTTTAACATTATACACAATGAATTACTAAAATATTTGGTAGTTTGTCCAAATGGTTGTAAAAGTTCCTGTAACGTTTTAATAAAGTTCCGCTGATTTGGTGTCAAGGAAAAAAGTGAATCATATTCAGCAGCAAGCAAGCTTTTTTCTTCAAAAAGCCTTTCTAATCTATAATATATATAAAATGCAAAGTCTCTCTGTCTGTCTGTCCGTTAGTGCGCTTATCACTGGAGAACCACTTATCCGATTTACGTATTTTTTTCTAAAAAACATACATATGTTCTCTGGCCAGGTTATCGGCTATATTCTATTACGATAGGTAGCATAAGGAACGAGCAGTGACGATAATAGTGAATGAAGTCGTAAAAAAGTTTGCCGCTAGCGCGTTCCTTTGCAATACACAGCCTAAAGCATTAAACATGGAACAATATTATGAAGCAGAGAATATCTACAATTTATAATATATATAAAATGCAATGTCTCTCCGTCTGTCTGTCTGTCCAGTAGTGCGTTTATCATGCGAGAACCACTTATCCGATTTAAGTGTTTTTTTTTAAAACATACATATATTCTCTGGCCAGGTTATCTATCTATAATATATATAAAATGCAACGTCTCTCTGTTTGTCTGTCTGTCTGTCCATTAGTGCGTTACGTGCTTTTAAAACATACATATGTTCTCTGGCCAGGGTATAGGATATATTTTATTGCGTTAGGTAACATAAAGGATAAGCAGTGACGATAATAGTGAATCAAGTCGAAAAAAAGATTACCGTTAACGCGTTCTCTTGCAATACACTGCCTAAACCATTAAATATGGAACAATATCATGTAGCAAAGAATATAATATATATAAAATGCAACGTCTCTCTGTCTGTCTGTCTGTTAGTGCGCTTATCACTTGAGAACCACTTATCCGATTTAGGTGTTTTTTATAAATTTATACATATGTTCTATATAATTCGATATAAACCTAAATAATGGGAGATAAAGTGAGATAATGGGTGATAAGTATAAATAATGGGAGATAAGGAGAAATAATGAGAGATAAGCAGAGATAAGTCTAGATAATGAGTTATGGTGAGATAATGAGAGATAAGGAGAAATAATAGGAAATAAGGAGAAATATTGCGAGATAAGTCGAGATAAGCCTCGATAATGGGAGATAAGGTGAGATAATGGGAGATAAGGGGAAATAATGGGAGATAAGGAGAAATAATGGGAGATGGACAGAGATCCTAGATAATGGAAATTATGTAGAGATAATGGGAGACAAGGATAAATAATGGGAGATAAGGGGAAATAATGGCAGATATTTTATTACGTTAGGTAACATAAGGAATAAGCATTGACGATAGTAGTGAATTAAGACCACGCGAGCGGAGCCGCGGGCACTGCTAGTAGATAATATGTGCAACTGCAGGGTGTAGATACATCTTGTACCATTTTCTTTAATTCAATGTAAAAATCTCTCTGGATTTGTCCTAATTTTATTTTGGAAGAGGATGAGTTATTAATTAGTAATTAGTTACGATTCTTCTTCCGGCACTTGTAACGACCAATACAGTTGTTTGCAATTTTAGAGAATCGATCACTATCAGTTGTTGAGTATGAATAAAACATGATTCATTATTTACTCCTAAGTCTCTTGTAGCTTCTTTAATCTTAGCTCCACTGTCTCTAATAAATAGGTAGACTCTTGTGTTGTTTATACTATTCGAGCATCTGATTTAAGGTATTTTGTTTATGTTTTCGCTGATGTGACTACCTTCTAGACTTCTGATATTAAACATAAAATGTTTTAGTTCAAAATTAGTAAGCCAATGTGCCGCAATTTTAAAAAGAAACCAACAGATGGCCTACCTTATATATGACAAAAAACTAACCTCAGAGGGAACAAGCAATATTACTCGCTTTGTCGGTGTAACTTTCAACCGCCAGGTACGCATTCCAATATGAACGTGGTAATTACAAACTTTAACGATTTCTGAATTTTTCCTAGAAAACATGTAATTAAAAACCTGAAATATTTTAAAAGTTTTTATTCCCAAATCTTATAAATTGTATCCGTCACAAAAAAATATATCCGTAATAAATAAAACAATATTAATAAAAAAGTTTCTCAAGTAATAAATTTAACATAAAACAGAGAAACTGGTGAGTTCTAAGTCCGAATAATGACCGGGCCATAATTCGATAACAATGACATCATTTAGACATTCTTTTTTGTTTAATATCTAGTAATATTGTTTTATTATTCATTTATGCCCAGCCTTTATTTAAATAATGTTAATTTTGACAAGTTAATTAAGGCGAGGTTTTTCTGGTTATTGAACAGCAAAGACGAGAAACAATCTTTTTTTTTTATTTCGTATGTTTTAAGATAAGGTGTATTTATTTCTTTCTTCGTGGGAAAACAATGCTTTTTAGTGTTCCGTACGGAACACTTACGGGATCATTTTAGAGTCCGTCTGTCACACCCGGTTTTCTCCGCAACTATTTGACATAGAAACTTGAAATTTGGCCCAATTAGAGCCGTGCAAATTTGAAAATGAAATTTTGATTTAAGGGGTTAGCTTGAGGGGGAAATTGAAAAAAATTTCCTCAGAAGATCGAATCAGATGTCAAATGAAAGCTTGTGAAAACACGAGTTCAAAAATATATATGATGTAATACTTGCGAACATTTTTCTTTGTATTAGTTAAAAAAATGGTCAAAAATCTCTGTCCCCCACCCTATCTCGAAAAATACTGACCAAAAATTTTGAAAAAATTCTGAAATATTCTTCATAAAACGTAGTTTGAGTGAAACATATCACGTTAGATAATTTATCTGGTATATGCGGGCGGAATCGAAAATAAAAAAAAAATTATCAGGTCATCGAGTCAGGTGTGAAATGAAAGCTTGTGAAAACACAATCAAAAATATATAGGATGTAATATTGCGCACGCTTTTCTTTATATAAATTGCCAAAAATCGATGTCCCTTACTTCGAAAAGTACTGATCGAAAAAATTAAAAAAAAATCTGGAATATTCTCCATAAAATGTAGATTGAGCGAAAATTATCATGTTATGCATTATGTTAGATAATTTTTCTGGTATAAAAAAAATTGTAGCATGACAAAATGGTGAAGGTTTCGAAAGTTGGGAATTTACCCGGGTCTAAGGGCTACGAAATATTAATATTCGGTGCAGTCGATAATATCATGATGACTAGTGACCAACGAACAGGCACCGAAAACAAAATAATTTTATTTTATCTATAATATATATAAAATGCAAAGTCTCTCTGTCTGTCTGTCCGTTAGTGCGCTTATCACTCGAGAACCACTTATCCCATTTGCATTTTTCGGATGGTTGTAGCTTCTACTTGATGGAAACTCATTATCATATAAATATATAATAAAAGACTTTTTAGTCAATTTTCACTGGTTTATTTATAATTGTGATGACGCGTTTCGCTGTCGATGCAGCTTCTTCAGATCTACATTTTACACTCCAGTGTATCGCTGCATCGACAGCGAAACGCGTCATCCCAATTATAAATAAACCAATAGAAATTGACTAAAAACAGTATTTTATTATATATTTATCCGATTTACGTGCTTTTTTTTTAAACATACATAGGTTCTCTGGCCAGGTTATAGGATATATTTTATTACGTTAGGTAACATAAGGAATAAGCAGTGACGATAATAGTGAATCAAGTCGGAAAAAAGTTTGTCGCTAGCGCGTTCTCTTGCAATACACTGCCTAAAAAATTAAATATGGAACAATACCATGTAGCAAAGAATATTATATATATATATATATATATATATATATATATATAATGCAACGTCTCTCTGTCTGTCCGTTAGTGCGCTTATGACTTGAGAACTACTTATCCGATTTACATGTTTTTTTTTTAATTCATACATTTGTTCTCTGGACACCTTATCTATAATCTTCTATGATGAAAAGCAACGCCTCTATGTCTGTATAGCTGTCTGTCTGTCCATTAGCGCTCTTATCATTCGAGAACCACTTATCCGATTTACGTGTTTTTTTTAATTCATACATTTGTTCCTTGGACAGGTTATCTATAATCTTCTATAATTTATATAAAATTTAACGTCTCTGTCTGTCTGTCTGTCCGTTAGTGCACTTAGTACTCGAGAACCACTTATTCGATTTACGTGCTTTTTTTTAAACATACATATGGCCAGGTTATAGGATATATTTTATTACGTTAGGTAACATAACGAATAAGCAGTGATGATAAGAGTGATTCAAATCGAAAAAAAAAAAACTCGCCGCTAGCGCGTTCTCTTGCAATACACTGCCTAAACCATTAAATATCATGTAGCAAAGAATATAATATATATAAAATGCAACCTCTCTCTATCTGTTTGTCTGTTCGTTAATGCGCTTATCACTCCAAAACCACTTATCCGATTTACGTGTTTTTTTTTATTCATACATATGTTATATAATAATAATAATTACACAGAAAGATTCAGAAGTCAGTGATTTTGAAAACATGTAACATTGTCAGGTCATTCCTTAACACACAATGGTAATAGCGTTTGTGCTGACTTGGCTTGAGCCCGTCAGCCAAAGATGGAACCACATTGACCAAATGTAAGAAAGAAGAACAAAAAAATAATTTATAATCTATAATATGTATAAAATACAACGTCTCTCTGTCTGTCTGTCTGTCTGTCTGTCTGTCCGTTAGTGCGCTTATCACTTCAGAACCACTTATCCGATTTATGTGTTTTTTTTTAGATTTACATATGTTCTCTGGCTAGGTTATAGCCAGATATATTTTATTACGTTAGGTAATCTAAGAAATAAGCTGTGACGATAATAATGAATCAAGTCGGAAACTAGCACACTCTCTTATAATACGCTACCTAAACCGTTAAATATGGAACAATATCATGCAACAAAGAATACAATATATAAAATGCAACGTCTCTCTGTCTGTTCGTTATTGCGCTTATCACTCGAGAACCACTTATCCGATTTACGTGTTTTTTTTTAATTCATTCATATGTTCCATGTGGCCAGGTTATAATAATAATAATAATAATAATCTATATAATATCTATATATATATATATATATATATATATATATATATATATATATATATATATATATATATATACATATATATATATATATATATATATTGTAACATTCATTTTTTCCTAGATTTTAAGACCATGTAATGTTACTGATTTTTCATTTCAAATTGTACTTATTTTCATTTTTGTATCGAACGGTATATTAAACAGAAGTTCCAAGACGTTCGGTATATACTGTGCAGTGCGGGTTCCTGACCGAACCTACAGCTACGCCGCGATTGGTGAAAAGTGTGTATCCGCTGTTTTGGTTCCGGCGTCGCCATATTACCGGCAGAGTTTGGATGGTTTATTTAAAGGTCCGAGAAACTACGGTCTAGGTGGTTTTCCATCGAGCCGCAGCCGGGCTATTTTCCATCTAGTCGCCGAGTAGGCTTCGTACCATCTAGCCGACAGGCTAATTTTCATGAGAGTCGCCAAGTAGGCTTCCGTCGACTGAGCTACAAAAAAAAAGCTCAGAACAACCATCATGCGAGCTAAGTAAAAGTACCAGTTTCGTAACTAAGAGCCGTAGTGGGCTTTCAAAGTGTTAGCTAGAAAAGTGTGAAATCGGTCGAATGCCATCAAAGCAGGAATAAGAACCGTAAGTTACCAAAACTTCCTTCAATAGACTTATTCCAGAGTAGTGCCTTAACCGCAATCTAAAACAGACTAAAAAGTGAAGTGTAAAGCACTATTTTTTCGTCTTCGGGGGTTATCATATTTCAGGATTTAAATGTAGTAACTACTAGTTAGGCTAGAATTTTTTTTGTAGAACTGCAAAGGTTGGAACTTTTTATTTTAAAAAACATGAATAAATTCTCTTTTTTTGTTGATTAAAGCTAGTGTCTCACTGAATACCTACCCTACTTTTCAGGACAAGAACGGCTGTACCAAACTGATTTTTTTATTTACCAACAATACATTCTTTCAGTATTTTTCCATTTTTTTAGCTGAAGTTAGATCCTTACTATTTTAAAATGGATGGTGCCCAAAATTTGTACAGCTAAAGCTTTTTAAAAATAGAAAATAATTCCAAAAAAGACGTAAGACAATTATCTCTTACCCATATCTCTCTACCAAGGAAAACTGAGCTAGTGTTTCTTTAATTTCTTTAGTTCTTTTAAAATCAGGTTTCACTCAATTTATTATCAGAAATTAAAGCGGGGCTGCAAGAAAATTGTGTTCAAGCTTGGGGCATCCAATATTCAAACGGTACAAAATGACACCACAACGTGCGGGCAAGTTCCAATGTTACAAAATTGCGCTCAAGCGTGGGACAAACAACTTCTCACAGGGTACAAAAAAAGATGCCTCAAACTGAGGACAATTTAACAGGTTACAAAATGGCGCCCAACGTGGGGCTTTTGGAATTTTATTTTTTAAAAAAAGGGTTCAGTGTACTAGCTTTCGAACAAAGTAAAAGCTCTAACTTTGCAGATATTTTTATTTCATAATATTTATTAAACGAAACTACACTATAGCAGTAAGACAAAAGCAGGAAATTTGTAGAATTATTTATTTCAATTTATCCGATGGTGGTTTAGATATTTGAATTTTGTTAATTGACTCTAAGATAAGCGATTCCTACTTTTTTCTTAACAGCTAGCTTTATAGTTCAGATTAGCAGATGTGCTGGTTTACTTTAATTTTTTTGCAGTGTTAGATTTATTTTGCGGTTAACTGAACAAAAAACTGTTCTTTTTTCTCACCTATATTTTGCATGAATATTAAAAATACTTTGCTGATACGAAACGGTATTTGGAGATTTTTTTGTTGAGAAATTCTTAACATATTTGGTAAAAGAATTTTAATACAAGGCGATACTTAGAAATTTTTTTGAAATTGTCGAAGATTTTTTTTATGTTTGGTAAAGAAGTTTACATATTTTAAGTGCCTTTACATATTTTTTATTTTTTTTGACTATTGGGAGCACAGGAGAAATATTTTCACGACTTTTAAACAGTTCTTTTAAATTTTATTCATTTATCATGGAAGCCTTCAATTTTAAAGTCAATCACCTACTGGAATATGAGTTAGACTATGAACTGAAAATCCGTCGTACTTTCTCAGAACGTCCGGTCGCGGATAAAAGAAAGATTCTAACGAGGATCTTAAGTAAAGAAATTAATGAGCCCGGAAAAACGATAAAAATAGGGGATGACACCCTGTCTTTTAAAGAAGAAACACCTGGTATCGAAAAGAGTTTAAATTCTATCCAAAACTTAATCGATAGTTATGACGGCGATCCAAATGATTCACTTGTACACCGGGTTAAGTCACGTTTATCGCATGTTGCGGGTCGCGTACAAAGAATTCCCATGCCGGATGACGAAGAGGAAGCGTCGAAGTTTTCCAAATATGTTCAGGAAACAATAGCTACGTGTGTGCTCATGGAAGCAAATCTTGCAGAAAAGATAGCTCCTGGTCATGAGTTACCACAGTTGCCTATTACAACCCCAGTCATAAACGTACCAGCTAAAATCGTGAATTGCGCAGCCAGAAATATTCCTGTCAGCGAATGGCAATTGAAATTTAATGGAGACTCAAAGAGACTCTATCCTTTTTTGGAGAGGCTGACCGAAATAGCTCTAGCTAGGAAAGTATCGGAAGATGAACTTTTCAGCTCTGCTGTAGAATTTTTCACTGGCGATGCCTTCATTTGGTTTAGAAGCATAAAATCAAGTGTCAACGACTGGCATTCCTTGGTAGATAGGCTAAAGAAGGACTTCTTGCACTGTGATGATGATGAAGAATTGTGGTCGGAAATAAAGAGGAGGCGACAAAAGAAGAATGAGTCCACTGTGATTTTTATTGCCCACATGGAATCTTTATTTTGTAGGTTGTCCATCAAGCCTTTGGAAAGTACCAAAGTTAAATTTATACGGAGGAATATTCTGCCTAGTTTCGTCAATCGGTTAGCTCTACTAGATATAAATTCGGTAGCCGAACTCGCCGGGTTATGTAGAAAACTTGAAGAGTCCGATTATTTGTTGGAAAAGAGCAGACCAAAAAGCGAAACTAATATACATCAAGTAGAGTATAATCCAAATGGCCGAAGTGGAGTCTCGACAAATAAAGTTGGGAATGTAAATCGGAACCCTAGGGGTAACCAGAAAACGGGTAAAAGAAAAGATAATGACTCTAAAATTAGCGACACTGCAGCTAAAGTGAACGACAAGCCGGTTCCACCTAAGGCGATTTTCACGTGTTGGAATTGCACAGGCCCGAATCACACTTACCAAAATTGTACAGCACCAAAGAGGGTATTTTGTTTCAAATGTGGAACAACTGGGTGTGAGACTAACATCATGCCCCAAATGTACAAAAAAACGAGTAAGGACGGTATATTACCGAGGCGGATACCCTAAGTCCCACAAAAAAGCCTCTAAACATTCGGCTAAGTTACAAGCTCACGTTAGCAGTATAGCCCCTGATCCAAAACGTTCTAGAAACACAGATGGACAAAAATATTCCAATAGATCAGATTGGACTAAATGGTTACAAAAAGTTTCTGATTTTTTTAAGTCTAATAAAAATTCTCCTTCTCAAGTTAAAACTCCTGCTTCTCCAAATGGTCACATGTCTCCTTTATTCGTGCATAAATATTCAGATAACAGACCGCATATCAAGATAAATCTATTAGGTGCCCATTTCTCGGCTTTATTTGACTCGGGTGCAAATGCCTCCGTTGTAGGTCAGAATGGTATTAAAATTTTAAGTCGTTTAAGTATAAAAATATGCCATGTCAAAAATAGAAGTGTTACCACTGCAGATGGCAGCCGTCTAAAAGTTTTAGGTACGGTTGAGTTGCCGCTAGTCTGCAATGGTCATTGTTTAGTAATCTCTGCTCTAGTAGTACCTTCTCTATCACATACTTTGGTTTTAGGATGTGATTTTGCACAAAAATTCGGAATTCTAGTAAATTTTAAAAATAATTCGTGGTATCCACAGTCCCTAGAAGTCAACTCTCAAACAAGTTTTAAAGATTGTTATTCAGAAAGTTCTTTAGAAAACCTTTTCTCGCGTCTATGTACCCTAGATGATCTCTCGCGGACGGAACGCTTAAAAGCAGAAAAAGTAATAAGCTCTTTCAATGAAATAAGTAGTAAAGATAGGTTAGGCCGAACGAATAAAATCAACATGTCTATAGATACGGCTGATGCCAGTCCTGTAAAGACAAGGCCCTTCGCCATGTCTCCATATATGTCAAAAGTATTAAATAAGGAGTTAGACGAAATGTTGAAACTCGGAGTGATTGAAGAATCAAACAGTCCTTGGTGTTCTCCAATCTTATTGGTGAAAAAGGCCGATGGACAGTATCGTCTATGCTTTGACGGAAGAAAGCTCAACGAGGTCAGCAAATTTGATAACTACCCATTACCGAACATCGACAGAATTTTGACATCACTCAGGAATGCTAAGTATGTATCCTCGATAGACCTTAGAAAGGCTTTCTGGCAAATTCCTTTAGACAAATCCTCTAAGGAAAAGACCGCTTTTGCAGTAGTAGGCCGAGGTCTATTTCAGTTCGTCACTATGCCGTTTGGTCTAAAGAACGCTGCTCAAACTCAGCAACGTTTAGTGGACGCTATATTTGGTCCGAAATATGAGCCACATATTTTCACCTATCTCGATGATATTTTAGTAACATCGGAAGACTTCGAATCGCATATTCGCTTACTTAAGGAAGTAAAAGATAAATTGAAAGAGGCCGGACTGACGATAAATTTGAGCAAATGTGATTTTTTCAAAACTTCTCTAAAGTTTTTAGGCTATATTGTAGGCTCAAATTCTTTGCGTACCGATCCGGATAAAGTAGCAAGCATGGTTAATTATGCGAGACCTACTAATACTACGGAAGTTAAGCGCTTCGTAGGAATGTGTTCGTGGTACAGACGTTTTATCGAGAATTTTTCTACCCTGTTGTCGCCTATTAATGACCTTTTGAAAGGACGAAAAAAAGGACAATCAATAGATTGGACAAAGGCAGCCGAAGAATCTTTTATAAAGATTAAAGAGCTATTGGTTTCAGCTCCAATTTTATCCCAACCAGATTTTTCCCAACAGTTTTATATTTCTAGCGATGCTTCTAATACCGGTTTAGGGGGCGTTCTAACACAGAAAATCAATGGTGAGGAAAGAGTGATAGCGTATGCCAGTAGAACTTTATCAAAGGCTGAACGTAACTACTCGGTTGTTGAAAAAGAATGTTTAGCAGTACTCTTTAACATCGAAAAGTTTCGACCTTACATAGAAGGTGTTCCTTTCACGGTCATAACAGATCATTATAGTCTATTGTGGCTTAATTCTATTAAAAACCCTAGTGGCAAACTAGCGCGTTGGGCGATTAGGCTGAGACAACACACATTTACTTTAATACATAGAAAAGGAGTCCACAATGTTATTCCTGACGCTTTGTCAAGAATCCCAGATCATACAGCGGACGAAAACAGTCTTAATGCACAGATTGGCGTAAGAATAGATACAGTTGATATAGATCGCATTGATCCATGGTACGATAATTTGCGGCAGCAAATTAAAGAATTTCCTGAAAATTTTCCGCAGTGGAAAGTGGAAAATGATTTCGTGTACAAGTTTATCCCAAACCAGTTGCCTTTAAAAGTTAATGTACCCGAGTGGAAAATACTAGTTCCTAAACCACAGAGAGAGGAAATTATAGACATGTGTCACACTCCTCCTACTTCTGGTCATTTTGGTTTTTATAAAACTCTTCACAGGGTTCAGGAACAGTATTATTGGCCAAAAATGCGTTTTGACATCGTAAAGTTTGTGAGGACTTGTGAAGTATGTGGAGCGCAGAAATCTCCAAATGCACTACCTATGGGACTGATGGGAAAAGAGAAAACGGTTAATTACCCCTTTCAAGTCATAGCAGCTGATCTAGTAGGCCCATTCCCACGTTCAAAAAAGGGAAATAAATGGCTTCTCGTGGTTTCTTGCTGGTTTACAAAGTATACCATGCTATTTCCTTTGAAAAGCTCTAAAGCTGGATATATAGAGAGAATTTTGGAAAATAATGTCTTTCTAATCCACGGTGTTCCATCGCTCTTAATATGCGATAACGGTACTCAGTTTACCTCTAAAAGTTTTAAGAGCTTAAGTGAAACTTATGGTTTTAACATCCGTTTTAATCCCGTGTACTCTCCCCAATGTAATTTTGTGGAACGTAATAACCGAACAGTCGGGACCGCTTTAAGAAGTTACGTGGATTCACATGACACTTGGGATGACAATATTTCCAAAATCCAACAAGCGATAAATACCGCAAGACACGAAGTAACAGGGTTCACACCGTCTTTCTTAGTTTACGGCAGACATATACCTCTATCTGGATCGTATTATAAAAATTTAGATTTGGATGTCAATGTTGACAGCGAAATAATTCCGGGTAACAGGGGTGCGTACGCCGAAAATTTAAAGGGTTTAAAAGATATTTTCACCGACGTGCGTAGTAGGATACATAAGGCTTATGAACGGAACAGTAAGTCTTACAACCTTAGAAAAAGGGATTTTGCCTTTAATATAGGTGATCACGTTTGGCGAAAAAATAAAATTCTTTCCAGTGCAGCTGATAAATTCACATCTAAGTTGGTACCTAAATATGTGCATTGCGTGATAAGAGAAAAGCTTTCAGATCTAGTTTATGGTTTAGTTAATTTAGATGGAACTAAAATAGGACGTTGGCATATTAAAGACTTAAAACCATTCAATGAACCTAACCCTAGTGAAAGTTTGTCAGAAGGAGAATAATTTATATTTACATTATCTTAATTGCTAAAAATTTTTTTTGATGTTGCTCTGTAGAGGTGACGACCTCGTTTTTTTTGACTGTTATAAAAGTTGAGCAGAGAATAGCTTACTTTTATTGTTTAATGCTAAGGTTTTGGGTATTGGCCATATCCCAAACTTAGGTTGATTGTGGTTGATGTTTAGCATCGACTCAGTTTTGCGAGCTTGCGAAAGAGTCACACTCAGGATATATCATAAGACTGGTATGTCGGTGGTCGCGGGATTTGATTTGCTTATGACCCCAAATAATATCCAGTTCTTGACACTTGGAAGCGAAATTTTGATTAGAGGCAATCCAAGGTGATCTTGAGTTAGGACAAGCGCAAGATGTAGCTCGCGTAGTGTGTTGTAGAGTCAAAATTTTTAAGAGCAATTTCAAAGTTTGTTACCCGAGTGGGTGTATTTTTATTACCTTAGTGGTATATGTTGGGTGCAATTAAGAGTAAATTGATTTTGGTTTATCCAGTAAGTCTAAGACTTGGATTATTTTGATTTAGATCTTCTTCTGAATTGACAAACTGAGGGTATTTTCTATTTTTTTTCAGAGCCGTTTAAACGTTACCTTTGAGTCACTAATTTTTTTTAAATTTTTTTGCATGGACTCATAGGCGTATGTTGAGTTTTTTCGGTATACTATCAGATTGATAGAAAATTGAAGTTCTGCAGGAGAACTAAAGGCTGATCATTTACAGGAGATGAGAGCAGAGTAAGACAGTCGTTTCACAAAGAAATGATCAAAATCTGATACCGAGATGAGAACCTTGTCAAGAGAGGCTAAGCGCAGTGAAGGAAGATTCCTAACCGAATTTTTAGATTTCCAAGAGGTAATCTAGAAGTTTGGGCTGACAGAAAACGGTTATGCCTGATACCTGTAGCAGTTTCTTCTAGAGGCTATTGTCTAGGGAGACGATTAACACCATGATCGAATATTTTAGCTGTCAACGATGTTTTCTTCTTGTTTCTGATTAAGCTGGAAAAGCTCTTGTCGTCTTCAAAAGTTTTGTTGCGTTGCCACCGAAAATTTGAGAAATTTTTGCTTCATGTAGCTTTTTAAGCTCATTTTCGTTTTTTAAAATTTCGTTAGAAGCTTGGTTAAGTTAACCTTATAAACCTTTTTGGTTGTATCCCATGAGTAATCTGTTTTTACAGGCTGTGATGCACCGGGTGCTAACAGATGCCGTTACGACGTTTGGCAGGGAGTTAGTCTTCCTGAGGAACAGACTGATTGGAAGGGTAGTCTATGGGGGGTGAACGTTTGACCTTTGGGACCTTTAGGGGTTTTGTTACCCAATGGTTATTTCTATTTGAACCAAAGGAGAGCCTAACTACTGTAGTCGACCTCAGCTCCAATTAGCCTATTAGTGGTGACAGGCTGTTGGCAGTAGTGTATTTCGGAACACCCTATTGATTAAATTTTTTTGACTTACGGTGGTGTGGAAGACACCGTTTCAGTTTAGTGGATGCTATAATCTACTCCCTTTTGTTGGTGGACACCAGGGTCACCAATTCTGTATTTTATTGTCTCCGCCATTCAGTATATCGTGGTGAGGTGTTTGTCTCCTGTTATGTGGGATGGATTGAATGTTTTTCGTTGTTGTTCCAGGGCGAGACCAGTACACGAGGGTTCTTCATGCAACTTGAAGAGGCGCAATGCTGGTTAAGTTTTATATCTCTGTATAGCCACCCTGAAGAATGACGGAGGGCGTTTCTTCTGGCTCATGTTTCTAGGCAGATTTGTCACTTTGGTGCGATGTGCTGAAGATTTGATTAGCTTTTGCTAAGAGCTTTCACCAAGCTCAGTATGGAGTTATCATAACCAAGAGTTTGGGATTTGAACTCCTGTATGTATTTCTGTATATATTTCTGTATATATTTCTGTATATATTTCAGTGTATGTTGGTTGCCTGAGGGCATGTGCTCAAAATGTGTGATTCTGAGTCGTTTTGTTTATGGACTCCTATGTTTAGGATTATGACTTTAGGGAGGTCCTATTTCGAGACTTGCTGTCTCATATAGTTATGTAGGGAATGTATCCTTGAATGTTAGTTGCGCGCGGACTAATCATTCTGTTCTTAGTGAACATTGCTTTTTGAAGCAGGATCATTCAGTTTGGTGAATTTTAGTTTTTATAGCTATTCACTGTGTTTAGAGTGAATTTTAGCTTTTGTAGCTATTCACCGTGCCTATAGTGATATTGTTAGCTTTTATAGCTGCTCACTATGTTAATGGCGAGTTTGTTCTTTTAGAACGCAGACTTTGTGTAGTCGAGGACTATTTACAGAGTGTTTTCTTGGCGAGGAGCCGAGGTTTTTTCTGGCGATATACCAGAATGTTTTCTTGGCGAGGAGCCGAGGTTTTTTCTGGCGATATACCAGAATGTTTTCTTGGCGAGGAGCCGAGGTTTTTTTCTGGCGATATACCAGAGTGTTTAGTTGGCGATAAGCTGACGTGTTCCCTGGCGATTTTTGCATGTCTGGATGTCTCAGGACGTCGACATTGCGCGATGTAGAGTTTTCCCTAGCGATTTTAGCATGTCTAGATGTCTTAGGACGTCGACATTGCGCGATAGAGTGCGATTATTTTCCGAGTGCGACTAGTAGTGATACTAGATTTAGAATGTTCTCTTAGTGATGAGCTAGAGCATTGAGGGCGATTTTTCCCGAGCGTTTGTCTGGATATTTATCCAGATGTTTTTTTTTGGCCTTGTGCTAAATGGTCTGACAAGACTTTTCCTTTTTAGTGTAAGTGTTTGCACTAGAATTATTTTTTTATTTTTTTTCTTTATTTAAGAATTTTTATAAATTTCTTTTGCTGAAATAGAAAATTTTCAGACAATCCTCAAAAGATTTTAAGGGGGGTGTTCATATTTTATTTCAGTTCACTTTTTTATTTAGACAAGAGTCTAGACAAAGTTATATTTTTTGTTTTGGTAAAAATAACAGAGCTGAGTCTTTTATATAAGAGGACCGCGATTGTTATTTCGGAAAGGTATTTCCTATGTTCATGCAAGGATTTTTATTTGCTTTTTGATGTACTTAACCTTAGTGTCTAATTAAGTTAAGTCTAGTTATAAGATTCTTGTGATCATGCAAAGATTTTCATTTAGTTTTCATTGTACCTAATATTAGTGCTTAATTGAATTAAGTCTAGTAGTAAGGTCCGAAGTCTGTACTTTTGTTGTAAGTTCTGACCTTAGTATTAAGTGATAGTGTACCACTTTGTACCTTTTCATAAGTAGCCTAAGTTTAATAGACTAGTGTAGTCTATTTCTTTTTGGAAGGGGGTAAATGTAACATTCATTTTTTCCTAGATTTTAAGACCATGTAATGTTACTGATTTTTCATTTCAAATTGTACTTATTTTCATTTTTGTATCGAACGGTATATTAAACAGAAGTTCCAAGACGTTCGGTATATACTGTGCAGTGCGGGTTCCTGACCGAACCTACAGCTACGCCGCGATTGGTGAAAAGTGTGTATCCGCTGTTTTGGTTCCGGCGTCGCCATATTACCGGCAGAGTTTGGATGGTTTATTTAAAGGTCCGAGAAACTACGGTCTAGGTGGTTTTCCATCGAGCCGCAGCCGGGCTATTTTCCATCTAGTCGCCGAGTAGGCTTCGTACCATCTAGCCGACAGGCTAATTTTCATGAGAGTCGCCAAGTAGGCTTCCGTCGACTGAGCTACAAAAAAAAAGCTCAGAACAACCATCATGCGAGCTAAGTAAAAGTACCAGTTTCGTAACTAAGAGCCGTAGTGGGCTTTCAAAGTGTTAGCTAGAAAAGTGTGAAATCGGTCGAATGCCATCAAAGCAGGAATAAGAACCGTAAGTTACCAAAAACTTCCTTCAATAGACTTATTCCAGAGTAGTGCCTTAACCGCAATCTAAAACAGACTAAAAAGTGAAGTGTAAAGCACTATTTTTTCGTCTTCGGGGGTTATCATATTTCAGGATTTAAATGTAGTAACTACTAGTTAGGCTAGAATTTTTTTTGTAGAACTGCAAAGGTTGGAACTTTTTATTTTAAAAAACATGAATAAATTCTCTTTTTTTGTTGATTAAAGCTAGTGTCTCACTGAATACCTACCCTACTTTTCAGGACAAGAACGGCTGTACCAAACTGATTTTTTTATTTACCAACAATACATTCTTTCAGTATTTTTCCATTTTTTTAGCTGAAGTTAGATCCTTACTATTTTAAAATGGATGGTGCCCAAAATTTGTACAGCTAAAGCTTTTTAAAAATAGAAAATAATTCCAAAAAAGACGTAAGACAATTATCTCTTACCCATATCTCTCTACCAAGGAAAACTGAGCTAGTGTTTCTTTAATTTCTTTAGTTCTTTTAAAATCAGGTTTCACTCAATTTATTATCAGAAATTAAAGCGGGGCTGCAAGAAAATTGTGTTCAAGCTTGGGGCATCCAATATTCAAACGGTACAAAATGACACCACAACGTGCGGGCAAGTTCCAATGTTACAAAATTGCGCTCAAGCGTGGGACAAACAACTTCTCACAGGGTACAAAAAAAGATGCCTCAAACTGAGGACAATTTAACAGGTTACAATATATATATATATATATATATATATATATATATATATATATACATAACGCAACGTCTCTCTGCCTGTCTGTCTGTCCGTTAGTGTGCTTATCATTCGAGAGCTACTTATCCGTTGTACGTGTTTTTTTTTTAAGTCTTAACTTACTATTTATCAAAGAAATCTATATTATATATAAATCGCAACGTCTCTCTATCTGTCTGTCCGTTAGTGCGCTTAGCACTCAAGAATCACTTAAACCCTTTACGTCTTTTTTTATAAAATGCATATGTTCTCTGGCCAGGTTATAGGATATATTTTATTACGTTAGGTAACATAAGGAATAAGCAGTGATTATAATAGTTAACAATAAATATTTAAGTAGTAAATATTTGTTTTAAACTTTTATTACTAGATTCTAGATTTAGCTAGATTCATTTATTAGCTATTAGGTAGCTAATTCTTATTTAAAGGTAATTACGGTAAGGAACACTAATTGCGCAAGTCCAACTTGTACTTGACCGGTTAGTTCATCTAAAATAATTTCATGCCTGAATTTTTAAAAATGTCTTAAAAGCAGGAACGGACTTGGCGATATGCAAATTTTTCTTTACAAAGTTGCCTTCGAAATATTTTTAGAGAGGAGTTAAGAAAAACAAAATAAAACTATATAAACAAAGCACGGTTCATTGTTTCAACTGAAAAAAACATTTTTAAAGACTAAAACTATCCTAACCTTGTTATAACATGAAGTACTTTATATTGTAAACCAAAGATACGAGATGAAGCGCTAGCATAACCACAAATTACAAGACCACAGTTAATGCGGGACCAAAATAACTAGTAACACACTACTATTTACTAGTTTACAAATCCAAAATGTGTTTGTACATAATTTTTTTTCTAGAACTTCTACATGGCAGTTCTATCTTAATTTTAAATCAAAATACATGCCCAAATTGTTTACACGTTGAGGATAATTATTATTATGATTTGAGTTTGGAGAAAATATTACACCAGTTGTTCGATTTTTGTTTAGTGGGAATTTATTTAACTGAAACCAGTTTTATGCGGTTTGTTTAATTATATTCATGTTTGCTGTTAACTCATTTTTTAATTTGTTTTTATTAATTAATGTCGCGTCGTCTGCAAATAATATAATATTATAGTCTCATTACTGGTTTCTAAATTATTTATGTATATTAAAAATAAAATTGATTCTAAAACTTGCAGGGTAACAATTAAATTAGTATATACAAAATAATTATTATTAAAGAAAGTATACTGCGTTAAATTTAAGTACATTTATAGGAAACAGATATAACAAGAATAAAGAAATTAAAGATCAGAAAAATATGAGAGACGAATGGAATACCGAACGAACTGCTGAAATAACACGTATGCTGAGAAGTTTTTGGTCTGACACATAGATGCCCCCTTCAAAAAATCCATAAGGTTTTTAGGAAGTACCAATTTTCAAATGATACGTGTCAAAATTTCATGACATTTCGACGATTAGTTTAGAAGTTACAGTGGTGGTTACAGTTGTACAATACACGTTACTTTTGATATTTTCAAAACAATGGAAATAATCGAATTTCGTGTGTTGATTAAACACTGTTTTTTGATGGGAAAAAATACCGTTCAAACAAAGCAATGGTTTGATAAATGTTACGAGGACTCTGCCCCTGAAAAATCACTCATCATTTACTGGTATGCTGAATTTAAACGCGGTCGTACAGATACAAATGATACTGAACGCTCTGGATGCCCAAATGAGGTGATTACACCGGAAAACATTAAAAAAATCCACAAAATTGTTTTGGATGATCGTAAAGTGAAATTGCGTGAGATAGCTGATACCCTAAAGATATCAAAAGAACGTGTTGGTCATATTTTACATAAACATTTGGGCATAAGAAAGCTCTGTTCGAAATGGGTACCGCGTTTGCTCACAAAGAACCAAAAAGAACAACGTGTTGATGATTCGGAGGGCTGGTTGGATTTTTTCATGGGATATGTGACAATGGGTGAAACATGGATCCACCGCTATACACCAGAATCAAATCGGCAGTCAGTTGAGTGAACAGCAGCCGGTGAAAGCCGCCCGAAGTGACCAAAGAAAGACACCACAGTCGGCTGTGAAGGTTTTGGACTCTGTATTTTGGGATGCGCATGGAATAAGGGAAAAACCATCAATAGCGAATATTGTATAAAGTTATTGGTGAGTTTGAAGGCAGAAATGGCAAAGAAACGGCCCCAAATGAACAAGAAAAGAGTACTCTTTCATCAAGAAAAAGCACTGTATCACAAGTCAATGGTTATGATGGCAAAATTGCATGAATTGAAGTTCGAGTTCGAATTGCTTCCTCATCCATCGTATGCTCCAAATTTGGCCTCCAGCGACTATCTAGCGCAGACCTCAAAATATGCATGCCGAAACTGAGGCCTATTTTGAAAGCAAAGACAAATCCTTCTACAAGAAAGGTATAGCAATGTTAGAAAAGCAATGGACTGATTATATCGCTCTTGAAGGAGACTATGTTAAGGAATAATGTCGAATTTTGCAAAAAAAAAATGTGTTTTAAGTAGCTAGACCAAAAACTTTTCAGCCTTCGTGTTAATATAATAAGAATATTTATTACTGGTTTCTAAATTATTTATGTAAATTAAAAATAAAATTGATTCTAAAACTTGCGGGGCAACAATTAAGTTGCTATTTACAAAATAATTATTATTAAAGAAAGTATATTGGGTCAGATTTAAGTAAATTTATAGGAGACAGAAGTAACAAAAATGAAGAAATTAAAGAACCGAGGGACACCAGGGATGGATGGAATACCGAACGAACTGCTGAAATATGATGGCCAGAAACTCGCTAAGAACCTCTCTATTCAATAAAAAACTAAATATAACGGAGGTACCGAATGACTGACACACCCGTACTACAATTCCGATCTTCAAGAGAGGACAAAAAACGTGTCCAGAAAATTATAGAGGAATAGTCTTCTAAATACAACAATGAAGTTGTTCACAGGCCTGTTGAAGAAGAAACCGGAATCACAGATAAAAAATAGAGAAGAGCAACAAGGGCCGGAAAGATAGATCTACCACAGACGCTATATTCATCATGAAATAAATTTAAAAAAAACAGCAGTAGAATACAATACGCTAGCATACGTCTGCTTCATAGAGTTAATTAAAGCCTTCGACAAAGTCAGACTCAAGGACGTAATACACACTCTGATACAGAAAAGGGCACGGGCAAACGTTGTGAAAGTCATAAAAAACTGAACAGTACGAGGTTGGTTTGAAAAGTCCGTGCAAAAATAAAAACTACTTATGTGTTTGGGGTAAACCTTTTTTATTTTTCGACATAGTCTCCTTTTAGGCTTATACAATTCGTCCAACGATATTCTAGTTTGGGGGATCAACCCTTCCGAATAATAGGATTTGTCCAAGTCTGCAAAATATCCATTAGTGTCTGCAATCACCTCCTCGTTTGAATAAAATCTTTGTCCCGCCAGCCATTTCTTCAAATTGGGAAACAAATAGTAGTCCGAGGGAGCCAAGTCTGGAGAATAGGGGGGATGTGAAACGAGTTGGAAACCTATTTCCATTAATTTTGCGACCACAACTGCTGAGGTGTGTGCTGGTGCGTTGTCGTGATGGAAAAGGACTTTCTTGTGGGCCAATCGCGGGCGTTTTTCTTGCAGCTCGGTTTTCAAACGATCCAATAACGATGAATAATATTCACCTGTAATAGTTTTACCCTTTTCCAGATAGTCGATGAGGATTATCCCTTGCGAATCCCAAAAGACAGTCGCCATAACCTTTCCGGCCGAAGGAACGGTCTTCGCCTTTTTTGGTGCAGATTCCCCCTTGGTAACCCATTGTTTAGATTGTTGTTTGGTCTCAGGAGTATAGTAATGTATCCATGTTTCATCCACAGTGACGAAACGACGCTTAAAGTCCTCCGGATTCTTCTGGAACAGCTGCAAACCATCCTTGCAACACTTCACATGATTCCGTTTTTGGTCAAGCGTAAGCAATCGCGGCACCCATCTTGCGGATAGCTTTCTCATGTCCAAATGTTTATGCAAAATATTATGTACCCGTTCAGTCGAGATGCCCACAGCACTAGCAATCTCACGCACCTTAACTCTTCTGTCATCCATCACCATATCATGGATTTGATCAATGATTTCTGGAGTCGTAACCTCCACAGGCCGTCCAGAACGTTCAGCGTCACTTGTGCCCATATGGCCAGTCCGAAAATTTTGAAACCACTAAACTGTTCTAATCGAAGGTGCAGAGTCACCATAATGTTTATCAAGCTTCTCTTTAGTCTCCTGAGGCGTTTTGCCTTTCATAAAGTAATGTTTAATCACCACACGAAATTCTTTTTCGTCCATTTCTTGAAAATCACTCGACTTCCTTGATTCACACGAATGCCAAACACAAAGAAATAAACCAATATGGCTGAAACTTGGTGTGCGTTCATTCAAGAGATGCTACTAACTAAACATGACCTCGATACGCGCCGGTGGTGCCATCTCTCGGACTTTGCACGGACTTTTCAAACCAGCCTCGTAAGATGAAAATTAACACAAGCGAGAACACTACAGGAAATATACCACCGCCACGAGGAATTAGACAAGGAGTCTCGGCCCGTTTTTATTCAACCTTTTTTAATGGACAAAACAATAGAAGACCTAGAGTCCCTAGGAGTGGAGTATAGAATGGAAACAACAGAATTAGTCTGGTTTGTTACGCAGACGACGGAACAAGGATTTCCGAAAATTAAGACGACCTACAGAGACATGTTTTTAAATTTGATGAAGAATGTCGAGTTTAATATCAGTGGGTAGACAAAGAAGAGGACAGTGGTGTAACCCCGTAAAAAGAATGGAGGAGCACAGACTATCAAGGATTGCTCTGGAAGGGAAACTAGCAGGCAAGCGTCCATCGGGGAGACCATCAAAAATATGGAGAGATAGATAGCAATCTACCTTTCAAGAAATCCTGCAATCTCATCATTAATGGATTATTAGATTTATAGAGTATCACAACAAGAAGTAAATTTACACTTAAATTGTGAGATTTACAGTCCTATATTTTTTTTAATAATCTTTAGTAATTTACTGAACATTTTTTTCACAAATCGGACAAAACAGTACATTTTTTACAAAGTTCGTGATATCAAGTTAACATAAAACACAGTAGCGACGTTCAAGAAAATTTTTAGGTTCTGTTTTTTATTACACATGTGTTCACTTCATTTTTAAGTTCAGAAGAAAGACGATTTCATCTTCAAATGGTAATTATAATTATTTTCAATCTCTCCAGATTACTGGAATTCGCTGAAATATAAGGAGCATGATTGTTGACCTTATACGAGGCTGGTTTGAAAAGTCCGTGCAAAGTCCGAGAGATGGCACCACCGGCGCGTATCGAGGTCATGTTTAGTTAGTAGCATCTCTTGAATGAACGTATACCAAGTTTCAGCCATATTGGTCTATTTCTTTGTGTTTGGCATTCGTGGGAATCAAGGAAGTCGAGTGATTTTCAAGAAATGGACGAAAAAGAATTTCGTGTGGTGATTAAACATTACTTTATGAAAGGCAAAACGCCTCAGGAGACTAAAGAGAAACTTGATAAACATTATGGTGACTCTGCACCTTCGATTAGAACAGTTTATAAGTGGTTTCAAAATTTTCGGACTGGCCATATGGGCACAAGTGACGCTGAACGTTCTGGACGGCCTGTGGAGGTTACGACTCCAGAAATCATTGACCAAATCCATGATATGGTGATGGATGACAGAAGAGTTAAGGTGCGTGAGATTGCTAGTGCAGTGGGCATCTCGACTGAACGGGTACATAATATTTTGCATAAACATTTGGACATGAGAAAGCTATCCGCAAGATGGGTGCCGCGATTGCTCACGCTTGACCAAAAACGGAATAGTGTGAAGTGTTGCAAGGATGGTTTGCAGCTGTTCCAGAAGAATCCGGAGGACTTTAAGCGTCGTTTCGTCACTGTGGATGAAACATGGATACATTACTATACTCCTGAGACCAAACAACAATCTAAACAATGGGTTACCAAGGGGGAATCTGCACCAAAAAAGGCGAAGACCGTTCCTTCGGCCGGAAAAGTTATGGCGACTGTCTTTTGGGATTCGCAAGGGATAATCCTCATCGACTATCTGGAAAAGGGTAAAACTATTACAGGTGAATATTATTCATCGTTATTGGACCGTTTGAAAACCGAGCTGCAAGAAAAACGCCCGCGATTGGCCCACAAGAAAGTCCTTTTCCATCACGACAACGCACCAGCACACACCTCAGCAGTTGTGGTCGCAAAATTAATGAAAATAGGATTCCAACTCGTTTCACATCCCCCCTATTCTCCAGACTTGGCTCCCTCGGACTACTATTTGTTCCCCAATTTGAAGAAATGGCTGGCGGGACAAAGATTTTATTCAAACGAGGAGGTGATTGCAGACACTAATGGATATTTTGCAGACTTGGACAAATCCTATTATTCGGAAGGGATCAACAAACTAGAACATCGTTGGACGAAGTGTATAAGCCTAAAGGGAGACTATGTCGAAAAATAAAAAAGGTTTACCCCAAACACATAAGTAGTTTTTATTTTTGCACGGACTTTTCAAACCAGCCTCGTACACGCGACGTTGAAAGTATGCAGAGATATATTCACATTACGCACATTTTCTTCCCCCCGGACAATATCTCTAATAGTTGAGAAATATAAATTCAACAGTGAGATATTTAAATGAGTAACGTGCAAAAAGCGTCGCAGTTAAATATATTTTTTTCTTGTATGTTTTGCCTTTTTCCCTGTTTTCTATATATTTGTTTTAATTGACACTTGATAAAAAAAAATGTTTCTAAAAAAAGTTTTCTCGTTTTTTCTTCCTTTCAATCAGCAAAATTCATTTTGATTCTACAAAAAAGGATTTTTTCCTAAAAGAATTTCAAAAAAAACCCGCGGGCATCATACTAGGAATATGGCGACAGGTCATGTGATCATTACAAACGCGAACCGCTTGAAATCCAAGGTGCTGAGTGGGACTGTCGCTACTGTGTTTTATGTTTACTGTGGTGATACAATGAAATGCGTCTCTATGATTCGATAGATGGAAGAAAGGTAAGTAATTGCTTCAATAAAAATTGTTTAATTTTAGCAGTTATTATTTCATTTTTGAAAATATTTTGGTTCACATTTTTGATATTCTGCTGACGAGCCACTCTTCTGAGATTACGTATTTATAGAAGGTGTTTCTGTTGAGAAATACATTACTAGGTTCATTTAGATGAGACATAATAAACTCTCGTGCCTCAAAAACACAAATTCAAATTTTGGTTGTTAAATGTATTGTATTTTTACTCGGCTTCCTAAATTTCGCGAATGCCTGTATGTATGTTCATCCTCCATTATCTACAAAAGTACTGTACCCATGTTAATAAAATTATTATGTTCGATCAGGTATTATTTAAGTTAGGTCACATTGAAAGAATCATTCATATCGGCTTTGTAGTCCGAAAGTTATCTTTATATATGTAACACAGTGCAACACGAAAAAAAAATAACCATATACGGACACCACCACGTGATAATAGACCAAAAAAAAAAAGACCCGTGTCTCCCAGTTTTTCCGAAAGTCATGTACTTTTTTTTTTATGGGCCCCCAAAGATTTGAGGCCTGGGTGTAATTTTTGCAAAAAACTCATCATATTCTGAGGCTCATATCTTGCAAACCGTTCGAAATTTTAATTTACTTTCTGTGGCAAAGTTGTAGCCCTTGTCATAAGGAACAAAAATTGTGAACATTTAAAGTAAAAAAAACTTCATCTTCAAGATCAAAATAGCAAAAAACTGTAAAAAATTCGATTTTTTTTACCTTTTTTTCCCTGTTTAGGCCCATAGCTAGCAAACCGTTCAAAATTCAAGGAAACAATCAACTACAAAAATGTAGCTAAGATCTTAGTAAACAATTTTCTAGAATATATGAACTTCCTAGGAATGATTCTTAACACTGTTTAGGTAGCCGCAAAAGTGAAAATTTTCCCGAAAAATCTACTTTTTTAAAGTTTTTTGCGATTTTGATCTGGAAGATGAAATTTTTTGGATTTTATATGTTCACAATTTTTGTTCTTTATGACAAGAGCTACAACTTTGCTTCAGAAAGTAAATCAAAATTCCAAACGGTTTGCAAGATATGAGCCTGAGAATATGATCAGTTTTTTGCAAAAATGACACCGAGGCCCCAAATCCTTGGGGCCTCATAAAAAAAAAGTACATGAATTGGGCCAAAACTGGGAGCCTCGGGTAAAAAAAGACCCGTGTCTCCCAGTTTTGCCCCAAGTAATGCATTTTTTTTTATGAGGCCCCAAAGATTTGGGGCCTCGGTGTCATTTTTGCAAAAAACTGATCATTTTCTCAGGCTCATATCTTGCAAACCGTTCGGAATTTTAATTTACTTTCTGAGGCAAAGTTGTAGCTCTTGTCATAAAGAACAAAAATTGTGAACATATAAAATCAAAAAAATTTCATCTTCCAGATCAAAATCGCAAAAAACTTAAAAAAAGTAGATTTTTCGGGAAAATTTTCACTTTTGCGGCTACCTAAACAGTGTTAAGAATCATTCCTAGGAAGTTCATATATTCTAGAAAGTTGTTTACTAAGATCTTAGCTACATTTTTGTAGTTGATTGTTTCCTTGAATTTTGAACGGTTTGCTAGCTATGAGCCTAAACAGGGAAAAAAAAGTAAAAAAAAATCGAATTTTTTACAGTTTTTAGCTATTTTGATCTTGAAGATGAAGTTTTTTTTACTTTAAATGTTCACAATTTTTGTTCCTTATGACAAGGGCTACAACTTTGCTACAGAAAGTAAATTAAAATTCCGAACGGTTTGCAAGATATGAGCCTCAGAATATGATAAGTTTTTTGCAAAAATTACACCCAGGCCTCAAATCTTTGGGGGCCCATAAAAAAAAAAAGTGCATGACTTTCGGAAAAACTGGGAGACACGGGTCTTTTTTTTTTGATCTACTATCACGTAGTGGTGTCCGTATATGGTTATTTTTCCATAACTTAAAAAATTACACACAGTGAATTAATCGATTTCTAAAAATAGTGCGACCAGATTAGTTAGGGTAAATAGAAAGTAGACAAATGAGTAATGGAACTTCTGTAACTAATTTATGCCCTTCATTACTTTAATAGTGCAAGCAAATTGTGTAATTCAAGTTCTACGAGGGTTGTATGATAAGTACCTGGCCTCGGCCAAATATATTTTTCGTAAACATAACGTTTTACAAGAAATCTGTCAAATTTTCAAATACTGCACTGACTTAGCCGTTACTTGATGGAGATCCATAATAACTAGGAATAAAAATTTAAACAAATGTTTATGATCACCACTTATGTTTATTATTGCTGACAATTGTTTCGACACACCGTGTCTTCTTCTGGAGCACGATGTAATTTACATCGTGCTCCAGAAGAAGACACAAACATTTGTTTAAATTTTCAAGTGGCAGTCATTTAAATAGAACAACTTTTGTGATTTTACAACCATGGAAAAATGAATATCGAGCAATGTTTTTGGAAAAGAAAACGAATGATGAGATAAAAACGAAGTTTATGGGGACTTCGCACCTTCGTTATCGACCATAAAATATTGGACAGCTGGACAACTGGTTTCAAACGCAGCCGCACAAGCATTTTTTATGAAGAACGTCCAGATCATCCAAATGAGGTCACCATATCAGAAATGATTGAAAAAATGCACGATATAGTAATAAATGATGGGAGAGTGAAAGTTCGTGAGATTGCTGAGACTGTGAGCATCTCAAATGAATGGGTGCAGAACATTTTAGCAACGCATTTGAATATGGGAAAGCTTTCCGCTAGATAGGTGCCGGGATTGCTCACAACTGACAATAAACACGCACTGTGTCAACTTCAAAAGAACGTTTGGCGATGCTAAAGCGTAACTGGAATGATTTTTGGAGTCGATTCATAATTGTTGACGAAATATAGCTTCATAACAACACAACAGAGACCAAAGAACAGTTCAAACAGTGAGTTTTCTGTGGCGAACTGGCTCCAAAAAAGGCCAAAGCGACTTTATCACGTCGATTACCTTGAAAAGGGCAAAACGAATAATGAAGAGTATTATGTCAACTTATTGGATCATTTCAATCATGCTGTAAAAGAAAAACGTTCGCATTTAGCGGAAAAATAATTCTCTTTCATCAAAACAATCCACGCATGCACACTTGTGTCATCGCCATGGTAAAATTCCATGAGTTAGGATACGAATTGTTTCCGTATCTACCATATTCGCCGGGTTCAGCCCCCCATCCTATTTCAGAATATGAAAAAATGTCTCGAACCCTATTTTAAAGAAATCCTATTTTTTAGAGGGGATACAAGAGACAGAAAAACGTTGGACTAAGTGTATCAAACTAAAAGGTGATTATGTTGAAAAATAAAATAAATTTTACGCATAAAAAAGTTTTTTTTTCTTATCAAGGCCAGGTACTTATCATACAACCCTCGTACTTTAAAATTCTCCTCAGAAAAATATTAAAAAATATCGAAATACAATATAAGCGTATACGTAATTGCACAATACACTTGGCAACCCGAATGAATGTTTTAGCAAACTACAAAAGCCTATTGAAACATTTATGTTCGAGATTAGGCCCACCCACATGGGAGCAGAGTCAGTGATGATGGCTTAACACCTTCAGATCGATGCCACACACACACTTAATAGGGAAGGGCAAAAATATCGATACATATTTGATCCTGAATATCATATAGTCATACTTATTTAATCAGCCGGGCAACAAACTTACTTTTTTTTGTTTCTGTCTCAATGACATATATAGGTTAGGTTCCGCATGTGAATCTTATGTTTGTAACAATAAAGTTCGACGAGCTGTGCAGGGGGCGTTGTTTAAATTAGGACCCAAAAGTCATAAGCGGCTTGTCTCTAAATAAAAGACGCTAATTTTGGAAATAATAATTGTTATATTTAATAATTATTATAAAAACGCAGAAATCTACGAAAAACTTCAGTGCATGACTGACTGTCAGAATACATTAAAAAACAAAAATAACCAGCCAAGTGCAAGTCGGACTTGCGCAATTAGTGCTCCGTACGTTGATTACTTTTAATAAAAATTTTTGTTACCGAGGTGCAAAATGATTAATGACTTCACAAAACACACCCCAAATAAGTTTTCCAATTTTTACTGAAACTAATGACCTTGAAATTTTTATTTTTTTTAATATACCAGATAAATTATTAAAGGTAATATACTCGTAATAATTTTCATTTAATCTACCCCTGTAGAGAATATTCCAGAATTTTTTCAAAATTTTTTGATTATTACTTTTCGAAATAAGGGGGGCAGCGATTTTTTAAAAAATAATACAAAGAAAAGTGCAAGCATTACATTATATTTTTTTTAACTCGTGTTTTTACAAGGTTTCATTTGACACCCCACTCGATGACATGGTAATTTTTTTTCCACTTCCAATTTCACCTCCCAAAACTAACCACTTAAATCAAAATATTACTCTCAAAATTACATGGCTCTGATGGGCACATCAATTCCTATATTAGTGCCAAATTTCAACTTTCCACGTCAAATAGTTTCGGGGAAAATCGGGTGTGATAGACGGACAGGCAGTCAGACAAACAGACACCGAAGTGATCTTATAAGTATTCCATACGGAACACTAACAATATTCCTGCCAGCGGTGCCATTGTGCTCAAAAAATAAAGAAGTTATAAACTGCAGAGATTCTAAAATGCTCGAAATAATTTTAGATTTTATAGAGTCCTATATGAATTAATAATAATAGCAAGTGCGAAACCAACCATTTCATTAGGCTCCATTAAGTAACAATATATAATTCTTTATAAAACTGCTTAAAAATTTATTTGGCTAAATTTGACAACATGTATAATGATTGATTAAGATACATTGTCCAATTTGGGAGAGATCAAACAGCTATATCCAAATAATCATATTCTTAACGAAATCTAGCTAATATTACACAACAAAATACAATTTTTATAAGCGATATTTTATAGAGATGACAAGCATACTAAGACCAAACAGAAAACATTCTACACGTATCTAGAACCTGTAAATGCCAAATGATTACCACACCATACAACAGTTATCACCACTACACCAAACACTTTGTTTTTGCACTCGACACGCGTTTCGCTAACCATGTTAGCATCATCGAGAGCGATGATTGACAATCAAACAGCATATAATATGATGTTACATCTCTTTCAAACTGGGTCAAATTTCTAAGATACATTAACATGAACTACAGAATTTTTTAAGGGTCAACGCCACTGTAGAGGTCAAAAAAAAAGGTAAAATTTAAGAATTTTTTTCCGAAGAACTATACAAGATATCGACTTGCGATTAAAAAATTTTTATTATACAAATATCAACGAACATACATGACTTATCTCTTCATTCACTTTGAATGCTCGGACATCGACTACTCAGATGAATATCCGCAGACAGCAGGAAGTCATTCAACTTAACAAAGACCTAGAAGAAATTCTATCTTGGGGTGACAGTAACCAAGTGGAATTTAACGCTACAAAAACCCAGGCGGCAGTTTTTTCTAAAAAAGTTAACGTTGCAGAACCCGACATAGTTATGTCGGGGCACTCCATCCCTCTAACATCGTCACTCAATCTGTTAGGCGTTAATTTGGGAGCAAATATGTCCTGGCATGAACATGTTGCAGGCATAGCAAGGAGAGCTTCTCAAAAGTTGGGAATATTGTTTCGAACCAGAAAGCTTTACACTCCACAACAACTGTTAATTCTTTACAAAGCTCAAATTCGACCAACTATGGAATACTGCTCCCATGTTTGGAGCTCCGCTCCCAAACATACACTGCATTTGTTGGATTCTATCCAGAGAAGAGCTGTTCGTCTGATTGGACACCCGAAACTGACCGACGGCCTTGATTCGCTGGAACATCGAAGAACGGTTGGCGACTTGAGCCTATTCTACAGGTACTTTCATGGAAAGTGTTCGAAGGATGTGGCCCGTTTAATTCCTCCCAGAGCGGTGCATGTTAGGAGTACACGTCGCACTAATACTTCACATTCGTATGAGGTTCAGCTTGTTACTCCTCGTACAACGCTTTTCAAGCAGTCTTTTATATGGAGAATATCATACCTTTGGAATAGTTTGCCCAGGACTGTGTTTCCCATCGAGTACAATCTACAGCGATTCAAGAACAACGTGAATCGCTTTCTCCGCACACGTGTCGCTCCTGTAGCGCTTTAGGGATTTCCCTGTAGCACGTGTGCTAGACGCATAAAAAAAAAAACTTTTTTCGAAATGTTTTAATACAAATTGGCGGCTGTAGCTCTCGGTGAACATCGGAAAGATTTCTTACAGAGGGATGAACCTAGAATGAAAAATAAAAATGTTCTTGTTTTATAAATGAAAATCTACGGTACGACGTAGGGAAATGAAAAAAATATTGATGTTAGTTATTTTGGCAGGCAAATGAACAAAAGAAAAAAAAAATTACAAAAAAATTTGCACCAAAATTAATACAAAAAAAAAATTGCATTAATCGTAAAATCCGTACGTCATTCCCTGAGTTATGACCTCTTAAAGCTGTATACAAAATTTTTAGTTGCTTGATTGAAATCTCCTCATGTTTCGGGTAAGGTAAAGAAACGTAATGAGTCTCACTAGATACCCTGGTCGCGCGCAGCAGGCGGTACGGTTCTATGTCGAAACAAACGGGTTAGTGATTTTTTCCTGCTATAAAACTTTTTTCTCACATTTTAGACAACATAAAGAATCATTTAAACCAAGAAAAAAAATCGATTTTTTGAAAATTTGTTCACCCTTAAAAATTAGGATCAAATGTTTAGTTTATATGATGAAATGGCGAAATAATAAACAGCTTGAGATATGCCGATGACACCGTCCTTATAACCAACACTCCTGAAGAACTTCGGAGACTTATAGACCGAGTAGCAACACTGAGCCATAGATACGGTATAAAGCTTAGCTGCAAGAAAATGCGCACTCTAATAATCAGTAAAAAAGAATCAACAACCCAGAATTCACCGTTAACAATATACCTCTCGCAACAGCCGACACCATTATATAGTTGGGCTGCACCATAAAGATTGGATTCACTCTCGGGAAATAAGATGCTAAATCAAAAAGGCAATGGGCGCATTTAACAGGACGCCAAATATACCATGACCCTCAGCCTTCATACCCGAGTCAGGGTGTTGTGATGCTACGTCCTTTTAGTCCTCCTGTATGGAGCGGGTCATGGACCATTACCGATGCCTCCTGCAAACGATAATTTTGAGATGTAGTGTTAACGTCGTACACTGAGAATCTCAGGGGTTCATCGCGTAATAAACGAAACGGTATTGCAACGCGTAGACAGAGAACTAGAATTCCTAACAACTGTTAAACGCAAGAAAATGGAGTACTTTGGGTACATCATGCGAAATGAAAAATACCGTCTTCTCCAAATATCATGGCTGAGGAGCTTACGAATATGGACGAGTATGATATGAGCGGCATTATTCAGATCAGCGGTGAATAAAGTAATATGGCCCAAGGTGATGACTTACATCCACAGAGGATAGGCACTTAAAGAAGAAGAAGATGATTGAAATACTTTAGACTCTTATATTATAACATATATGTTTAAATAACACACTATTTGGTGCTAATGACTCTGTGCGGTTTATGCGATTCATTTTACCGATCGTTCGTTAATACAAAAAGTCACTCTTACCATTGTAATTAGACATCTAATGGAACAAATAATAAAAAAAGGTTGACACGACTCCAATGAAAGTGGTTACTTTCGGCAACAACAATACAATAGCTAGCGTTACTTTTTTATCATCTGTTTGGACATTTTTCTTGAGACTACTCAGTATATATCACCACTACACCAAACACTTTATTTTTGTACTCGACGCAAGTTTTGCTAACCATGTTAGCTTCATCAGGAGCGATGATTGCCTAAATCTAAGATTATAACAATACAAGTTATAGTAAAATTAGGATTTACTCGAGTGGAACCGATTAATTACAGACGGAGGTTTAGTTCCGTCCGAGTAATGAGAGAACCTCATCCAAGTAGTCAATCAAACGCGCGTCAAGTGCAAAAATAAAGTATTTGGTGTAGTGGTGACATATACTGAGTAGTATCATTGTGCCAGAGATTCTACATTCCCAACATAATTTTTCGTGAGGATAAAAAGAAACTATGACATAATAGAACAATTGCGACAACAAACTCAGTTTAAGAGCTCAAAAAAGTAAACTTACCTGAACCGCCACGCAATAATTTTATTGCGAGTCTAATTTTGTGAATGTATGAAAGTATCGACTTAAACCGGCCCATCTCTAATAAACAGAATGGACCAAAAGATAGTCGATATGGTAATGCCTACATGTGTATTAGTCTACTAGATGTCCTCAGTATATGGTTTTATTGGCCGAATAATCTTGTATCTTGTTTTATTTCAATGTAAATGGATTTTATGGTGCTTATTAATGTTATTTTTATGCATATCTTTGAGATATCTATTTTATTTCTTTTTTTAGTCGTCAATTTTTGGTTAAGTGTTTCTTTTGTGAATTTGAGGTGCAGAAGCTAAATTATACATAAAAATAGATCTATATAATCTACTCTTAAATATTTTTTAAGTTTTTGGCATATCGAGCAGTCATAAACGTTTTCACTAAAGAAGGACTTGGACTGAAATTATAATATTTTCCAACAAAGTTTTGATCTAAACAGTTTCGATGGGACCAGACTCCATATCACGGAGACCGGTTGTAGTAAGTCAGATTGATAAACAATGAAAAGTTTATTAGTTAGTTGCTATTTCTATTAGTAACCAGGAATTGGTTGCTTTCTTACAATTCATATATATAAATATATCACGTTTCCCTCAAATATATTTTTAACTTTAGAATCTAACTTTTACTTCATCACACCAACAGACCACTAATTGCACAGGCACACAAAAAAAAATTCTGTCCGAGATGACTGACCTCCCTACCCCCCTGTATTTTTGACCGCTGAACACGATCCCGATATTGGATTTGCCCCATCACATCACAGTTTTTTTCTAGCCTCAAAAAACACGAATTCCACTTGTCATGTTTTGCAATGTGGGTACGGAATTACAGCGACTGAAAATGGTTACTGATGTATTACCATCTATATTCCGATGTATTTCGAGCCACTGAACCCTCACACAATAGAGAATATGATGAAATAGGCGGTGAAACGGGATCTCAGTGATTAACATGGTATAATTCGACATATTTTCATCTCCATTCCGATGGAGTTTAAATCGCTGAAGAAGATAGAGAAGTTCAGTTTGACCTGGAGGGTCACAGTTTCTTAATGACCTCAAACATAAGGTAAAAAATCCAGAAATCGCCCCAGTGAATATGGGTGAGCAGACATTGGAAATCTGTATTGAAATATGTTTTCATCTGACTCGAAGTTGCTGAACGGGAACGAAATGTTAGTTTTGATAGCTCGTATCGCAGTATGTTTCTCCTCTGAAACAATCTTCCTGGTGAAATGTGAAAAAATTAAAGATACGAGCTATCAAAATCCCGTTCAGCAACTTCGAGTCCATAGGAATACAGATGAAATATAGATTTCCAATTTCTGCTCACCCATATTCACTTGGTGCAAAATGATATGGGCGATTTCTGGATTTCTTACTCTATTTTTGAGGTCACTAGGAAACTGTAACCCTCCAGGTCAAACTGAACTTTTCCGTCAACTTCAACGACTTAAACTGCATCGGAATGAAAATTAAAATATGTCGAATCATATCATGTTAATCACTGACATCCCGTGTCAGCGTTGTGGACAAAAATATGTGCAATTTTTCGGGTATCTACAAGTTTCGGGACAATTCTCTATTGAGTCAGAGTTCAGTCGCTCGAGATACATCGGAATATAGATGATAATATATCAGAGTGACCATTTTCAGACGCTGTAAACCCGTAAACACATTGCGGAACATGAGATGTGGAATTCGTGGATTTTTTACCTCTTTTTGAGGTTAGAAAAAAACTGTGATGTGATTAGGCAAATGCAACATCGGGATCGTGTTCAGCGGTCAAAAATACAGGGGGGTAGGGGGACACTCATCTCGCACAGAATTTTTTTTTGTATGCCTGTGCAATTAGTGGCCTGTTGGTGTGATGAAGTAACAGTTAGATCCCAAGGTTAAAAATATATTTGAGGAAAACATGATATATTTATTTTGAAATATTTGAAATATTCAAATTCCTTCTTTCAAAAAAAATCCTGTTCTGTAGAATGAAAATGAATTTGGCTGATTGAGAGGAAGAAAAAAACGAAAAAAGTTTTTTTAGAAACATTTTTTTATCAAGTTGTTATTAAAAAAGATACACAAAAAAAAACAGGGAAAAAGGCAAAAAATACAAAGAAGACATACATTTCGGTTCAACGCTTTTTGCACGTTATTCATTTAAACATCTCATTGTTGAGTTTATATTTCTCAACTATTAGAGATAGTCCGGGGGAAAAAATGTTCATTTTGAGAATATATCTCTAGACACCTTCAGCTTCGTGCATATAATGTCAACAATTATACTCCTTATATTTCAACGAATCCCAGTAATCTGGAGAGATTGAAAATAATTATAATTATCATGTTAAGCTGATCGTCTTTTTTCTGAACTTAAAAATGCTCCATTTTATCATTAGTTAAATCTAATACAATAAGTTTCATACAACTAATGACCTTTCGTGCCTATTTACTATTACTTATACAAAAAAATTAAATCCATACACTGATTTATTAAAACTCATTCATGCTGGAGAATTACTACTTTTGCATGCCCAGATTGAGTCTTGAAAGTTTGGTTAGCGAATTTTAGCAGATAATATAACTTAACTTTAACAAACATTCTGCCCTAATTTCAGAAAAAAAAGCACAAGTGGAATAACATAAACCAATATTTTACAATAATAAAACATCAACTGTTTTACAAATAAAATATATCTCTAATATAAAAACACAAGTATCATAATCTTTAAGTAATATATTGCATAACAGAAATAAAGAATTATGAATAAATTACCTTTTAGAATGGAGATAGCACATATATTTTTACAAGCACTATCCGCACAACAAAAAATTCCTCTTGACATCTTTTTTATAATTATTTTCAATTATAACATCAAACGAGTCATTTACTTATTGGAAAATTATTAATAATGAATTTCGGAGCACGTTATAAAAAGATTTTCCTTGAAATCCAGATGTAAATACAACCTGCGACCACGCTGGCAGGCATGTTATTGGTATGATAGGGGACGCATGCGTGATAAAAAACAGGAACAAAGTTTCTACTAGATCGATCTTTAAACTGTTATCCCCGCAGCAGAAAATGGCGAAGAAAGAAATTTATCAAGAAAATTTGGTCGCTTTAGAGAACGATGAGGGTTATTTTTCCTCAACTGTCACAAGCGACGAGACGTGAAATGTCTTCTAGTAGGAATTCTTTACCATTGACATTCTCAAGTCGAACAATACCTCCATACTCATGTATGCCAATGAGACTGCCACTACAAGTCTACCAGAATCATCACCATCCGCCTCCAACAGCCACTTAGACATGTTAGTACCTCGGTTAGAACATTGGAGAATCCAACCACACACAAGTCATCATCTTCACCAAATCCACCAGATTCATGCCAGTCTTCCCTTCATGGCACCACACTCTAATGAATCAACAACATCAAATACCTTGGTCTCGTTTACGACAAGCGGCTAGTATAGAAGGACTAAGTCGCAGCCACCACGATAAAGACCAACCAGCTCCTAGGCGACAAATTGACAATTTACAAAATAATCATTAGGGCCGGCCTCAGCAGTCCGACATGGTGCTAAATGTTACGTTCTCACATATCCACCCTCTAGACCGTTCAAAAATAGGCCCGCCGCATCATCGTTAACGCCCCGTGGTTCATTCGCAATACCCAAATTTACCCTGACCTCCAGATATCAACAATCCGGGAATTCATGAACAACGCTCCACTCAGATTCCTGGATAAAGCCACGCACCACCCCAACCCCACAGTTATAGCTTATGGACCTCCGTTCAACGACAAGACTCGCTACCCAAGACCATCAGACACTCTCTCCCAAGATTAGTATTAAGTTAGTAGTAATTCATAAAATATTTTAAGACTTAGATTTCTTTTCGTATACCTGTATATTGGATACAAAATTTAAGAAATATAGTTTTTTTTTAAGGTCCGCGAATTTTCCTTTATTGGTAGATAGGGGGTTACATACGCCTCGAATTTTCAACAATTCAATTTTTGTTTTTTTACGGATTTTTATTCTGTATACTTCTAAGAATTACTCAGTATATATCAACGCTACACCAAACACTTTATTTTGGCATTCGACGCGCATTTCGCTAACCATGTTAGCTTCATCAGAAGCGATGATTTACTAAAGCTAAACTACAAATCTACCCTATTTATACTTACTCTAACATCCAAATTACTAGGCGGATTTAATGGCATAGGCGAGGCCATCAGTTCCAGTTAAGTAACCAGTAGAGGGGACTATAAGGAATAGGCCCTCGGTCTTTATTTAAACTACTTTTACATCTTATAATTTCCATACTTTCGCATGCGTTCAACAATCTCCTATAACATACATTTTTAATTAATCTTAGATTATCTAATATTACAGTATGATCAGCTTCAAGGGCATATTCGGTAATGTTAGACTTTTCTGTTTTACTATATTTTAAATGTGGTAAATGTTCTTTAAACTTTGAACTTATGTCTATTTATTAACTTGTTTACTAAGTCATCGTCATAACTATTAACTCTAGTTATATTTCTAACACGATTCCTTTTATTATTGAAGTTTACTCTATTCAGAGGAAAAGTGACCAAACGATGAACTAAAAAATGTAATGCAGCTAATTTGTATTGTTTGTAATGAAATGAATCATCAGGAATATATCTATCTGTTACTGTGTCTTTTCTATAGATATAAAATTCTAACCTATTATTATTTTTAATAATTAAAATATCTAGAAAAGGTAGTTCTCCTTTGTTTTCAATTTCGTAAGTGAATTTAATGGAATCATATCGGCTATTTAATTTGCAAACAAAATCATCTATATTTGCTTTCTTTGTATCAAAAATCATGAAAACGTCATCCACATACCTATACCATACCCTTGGGAAATACTCAAATTCTTGACTGGCTTCGGTTTCAAATTTATTCATGAATAAATTGGCTATGAAAAGTGATAAGCAATTACCCATAGCTGTTCCCTCTTTCTGAACATAAAATTGACTGTTATATTAAAAATAATTTTGTTCCATACGAAGTTTAGATAATGTTAACTGTTCATGAATAATTTCGTCCTTAAAGTCATTCATCTCAAGTAATTATTTGAGATATTGTGTTATTGACATACTTGGAAACAAAGAACTAACATAAAAAGGAATTAAGATTTCACCTTCATTAAGAACTAGATCTTTTGTTTTATTAATGAATTCTAGAGAATTCTTCACTGCGAAAGTATTTAATGGTAAATTCTGAAGTTCTTTTGATATCCATTTGGATATCAAATATGTGGGTGATCCGACCGATGAAACAATGGGTCGCATTGCTTTTCCAGGTTTGTGAATTTTGGGTAAGCAATACAACTTTGGTATGGTCGGATTACTCACATTTAATTTAAACTTTAGCTAATCGGAGATAAGGTTCTTACAATTTTTTAAAGAATTTTTAACCTCTGTTATCATTGTCGGTAATGGATTTCTTATTACCTTTTCATAAGGGCCAGATTCGATAAGATTATCTACACCTTTAAAGTATTCATTCTTATCCAATGTAACAACCTTATTTCCTTTATCCGCTTTTAAATAAGAATTATTAAAAAAAAATTAAGAAAATTTCATTCCAAGACAAAGTTACCTGTCTTCAGACACGTCTGCAATATTACTCAGTCCATTTTTAGTATTTTTTTACTTTTTTTTTTAATCTTAATAATTACACAGGTCAACATTTGGTCTAAAAAAAACACTCGGAGCGGTATGGTCCTTATGGGGTTTTTGGGGTCGCTGATTACGATGAGCGGATTGGTTAACCTTCATCACATCAGATTCAAGGTCATTTGAAGGTCAAATAGAGAAAAAACCGTAGGAAAAATCTGAAAAAATTTATGCGTATGTTTTTGAGGTCCCTGAGTCCGAATCCGTAGTTTGTTTGACCTTAGGCCTTTTCCCAGAGGTCATTTCAAGGTCAAATAGAGAAAAAATCGTGGAAAAAATCTTTAAAAATTCATGCGTATGTTTTTGAGGTCTCTGAGTCCGAACCCGTAGTTTGTTTGACTCAAGCCGCCTTTCAGAGGTCATTATAGGTCATTTCATCATCAGTTTATGTTTATTTTAAAAATATGTATGGTCATTTTGCGTTGTTAAATTTAATTTTGTTTTTATCGTACACTTGCGAAGCATACAGAGGTTAATTTACGGTACATTTTTATTGATTATATCTTATACATATCATTTTACATTTACGTTAATATATCACAATCAAAAATGTCTTTTATGCTGCTCGGTCATTACAAGGGAATTAATATGTGAAATATAAGCTAAATAATGGCAGGTAGACTGATGCAAGCAAATGTTTTAATACTGTTTAAAGGTACTTATTAGTAAAACTTAAAATATTGTTCATATCAAAAATAGACTATACAAATATTTTGACTAGTTTTGTGACTGTGAAATAGACTTTTAAAATCTAAAAAAAAATTTGACCTAATTTTTGTACTCTCGATGTTCGTTCCATATATCTAGTAAATTTAAAGTCCAGCCCGACTGTGTTTCTTGAGGTATAAATGAAACATTTTGCGCTATGTTATGTTTAAATTTCGTTTTATAACTCAATTCCCAATACATTTCAAATTCATATTCTAATGTCGAACAACCTTGTTATCAAGTAACCCTTAATCTGTATACTTCAATACTTAATCCTTGTCGACAAACAAACTCTAATACCCAATACCTTTGAACCGAATAACTTACTTGTACAGTAATCCTTATATCTACTTATACTCTCATATTGTCTTATATAATACCTCAATGCGTAAGTTAACTACTAAAAATGATTCGGCTCATACTTCGTAAAGAGTCTCGAGTGTCCAAGTAGATTTTCGAAATCGCGCAGTCAGTATTTAATATGAATTAAGCATAAGAGTTTGCTTCTTTTAGTATTTATCAAAGCATGTTTGAAGTACTACTCTAAACGAGAATGCTTTCGTTTCTCGTGAAATGATCTTCGACTTGCTTTTCTTTTATGAGATTTATTTGATTCTCGCTTCAGGCTCCAGCAATAATCTGCCAACATGTTTATCCCCCAAACACCTTGATACCTTTTTTCAAATTCACTCAAGTCTTGGGGCATCCTTTCTCCATGTTCTTCGCTAAAATCTCCGAGATTTTCAGGGAACCAATCAAGGTGTGAATGGAGAAAATGCAGTTTCAGACTCATTAAACACCCCATTTCTTTATAATTTTGTACTAAATTTCCAACAATATTTTTGTAATTAGGGTCTTTATGATTTCCAAGAAATTATTATAAACAGTCGCCAATCACTTGCTGTGTATTCTATACCGTATTCTTGCACTAACCCTTCAATATTATGGCAATAGGCTAGATTATTCATTTTAGTAAAATATTTTCTGAATGGACGTTCTCTCGAACGATAGACAGAAATTTTTGTTCCTGTGGATAGACATTTTTTTTCTTTTAGCCTAGATGCTAAAAGCGCTAATCTATCTTTCGAGAGTCCCAAGTCTCTGCACAGATCACTTAATTCGTTTTGATTAAATGTTTCGACTTCCGATATATAATTTTCCTCAACATCTGATTCTTCTGTGCTGAAATTTTCTCTTTCTTCGTGTTCGAATGTTTCATCTGGCATATCTTCATCAGTTACCACTTCTTGTCCCAATTCATTAATTTCCATGATATGATCAGAATTTGTTTCAATAAGAACTGGTAAAGTCACAGATGTTACACATGCATATGAAATAGAATCCTTATTCTTTCGGTTGTACCCTTTCAAGTTTGTTAAGCAGAAGTAACAGTCGGAGGTATGGTCTGTTGGGGGTCTCCATATCATTGGCCGAGAAAATACCTGGTTGTTAATTCTATATAGAACATTGCGGCATTTATGACATATAGATTTTGGTGTGTAAGAGTTATCCAATGAGCTTGTATCAATATGATAAATTTGGTGATATTTTACTTTTAACGAATCTGAAAACATAAATTTCTTTTGTGGAATATACTCCCCACAAACAACACAAAAATTGTCGAGTTTAATGGAACATGACGAATTTCTTGTAGCATTTGACTCTACAGAGGCCAAGTTTCCCACCAATGTAGAGCTACGGTCGCATGATGACGACGCCTGCGGGCCCGCTTTCCCACCCTGACTAGCCGCCGATTCTGGGTTTCCGGGACCCTGTCTCGTAATTTTTTTAGGAGTAGTTACCATGACGTCATAAACGCCGTAACCCAGGGACTTCGCCGGATAGTGAGACAACTCCGTTGCCCACCGTCACCACGTGGAGGTGCCCTGGGTGCAACTACACCTTAATACTGGAGTTTAAAGCGAGACTGAGCTAAATTTATAAAAAAGAAGAGAATAAATAATTTCGCGAGGAATGAAAAAACATTTTGTTGTCAAAGTAAAACTCCAAATATATATACAAAGATACTTAAAATGACCACCCTTTTGAGCATAAGATCATGCAGGATTTGAACTGAATGATCTGAAAAAATAATAGATGAATTTTTTCAGATTTTTTCCACGATTTTTTCTCTATTTGACCTTCAAATGACCTTCAAATGACCTCTGGGAAAAGGCGTAAGGTCAAATAACCTACGGATTCGGACTCAGGGACCTCAAAAACATACGCATGAAATTTTTCAGATTTTTCCTACGGTTTTTTCTCTATTTGACCTTCAAATGACCTCTGGAAAAAGGCGTAAGATCAAACAAACTACGAATTCGGACTCAGAGACCTCAAAAACATATGCATGAATTTTTTCAGATTTTCCCTACGGTTTTTTTTCTCTATTTGACCTTCAAATGAACTTGAATCTGATGTGATGAAGGTTAACCAACCCGCTCATCGTAATCAGCGACCCCAAAAACCCCATAAGGACCATACCGCTCCGAGTGTTTTTTTTTAGATCAAATGTTGACCTGGGTTACTTTTCCAATAAAATGTCGAGAGTTTTTTAAATTTTTCTAATAGACAATTATTTATAAATAATTAAACATATATTTTTTGGTCGGAAATTGTATACTAAAGTTTGAAATACCGTAAATTTTTTTATTTTAAAAAAAAATCTCCGAAAATTTTTAGCTGCTACATTATTTTACAAGATTAATTTTTATTTTTGCAGACTGGATTGTTTTTTGTAAAGTTACCCTACAGAGAAGGAGGTGCCATAGTTTTCATCAGTGGTCCATTCAACCCGATAAAAAGTAATGTTAACATTTAAAACATATTAAAATAAAATAATAATAATAAATTTATAGGTTTGATTACAAAGAATCTTATTTATAGTTTGTTTGTGGTCACAATCAAAAATTCGGAAAAATTCTCATATGTAATACTATTGAAACTATACAGAAAATATTGAGGGTCACCGCTTTTACCCCTTTCCGCAGAAGCAATATTTATATCAAAACTATAACTTTCGTGTGTACTATTATATGTGTATTATATGTGTGCCAGATTTAAAATGGATATCTATCTCATTTCGATCAAGGGTTATCGAGCTAACAGACAGACCAGCAGAAATGGGAAGCTAAGTTTCTCGTGATCCAGGGCCCCAAGCACGTGACTCGACCCTGACAATTAAATCGCTATATACTCTACAATGTTTCTTCTCAAAAACGCTTATGAGTTGAGAAATCTCCCGTTAACCAATTAATAACCGTAATTAAACTTAAAAAAACATAGATAAAATTAATTAAATTACCATCAACCATAATTAATATAAAATTAATAACATAAATCGCACAAATCGTAAAAGTTTTACATTTTAAACGACATAACAATTTATCGTCGTCGTTTCAACGTAAATAACTAATTAAATAATTATAAGCAAAACAAACGGATAATTGACGTTGTTTTTATTTTGAAAGCAATGAACGTTTATTTAATAATAAATATATGGCTCAGGTATACCGATTTACTGAGACTAGAATTATTATGTTTTTTTATTAAAGATTAATTGCTTTTATAAAGATTCTTCTATTGTGTGTTTATTACTCGGTACTGTAAAATTCTAAGTTCTACGAGGGTAGTTCCGAAAGCTTCGACACAGATATGACGCCCACATGACCTTACCATTACGATATTTATCAAATGTTATCGACTAGATGGCGTGCTGTGAAATTTCAGACAAGTGTGTTTAATTCTCTTTCTGTAACGATCGTATAAACAAACGAGTTTTAACATTTTCTAAAATTGAAGTGCGAGCTGTTATAAAGCGGCCCGCACACGGTCAATAATATTGTCAATAATTCACATGTCAATACTATTGTCAATATGCAAGTCAATAACGACAGATCGCACACTGATCAATATTATTGTCAATAATTTCATTTTGCCTCTAGTCGTTGCGTCAGGCGGATCACACTGATTTATTTTTTTTTACAATGAATAAAGAAAAAGCGTGTATTTCTCTTTTAGTGGTTTGTGCAAGCAAACGTACAATCATTCGTAAACGGTGGGTGAAAGACTGGATCAAAAGAAGGGAACATTATTCTCATGTAACATTACTAAGAGAAATTTCTCTTAGTGATTCCACAGACTATTGCAATTATTTTCGAATGGACATCCACACGTTCCATACTCTCAAAGATATGCTTGAACCTCTACTAAGACGCCAAGATACGAATATGAGAGCTGCTATTAGTGTAGAAGATAAATTGGCAGTTACTCTAAGGTACTTAGCGACCGGTAGAAACTTTGAAGATCTAAAATTTTCTGCACTAATGGGACCACGAACAATAAGTTACGCAGTGATGGAGACTTGTGAAGCATTAATTTACATTTTAAAGGATTACATGAAAGTAAGTGTACCCATAATTTTTTACATTTTTTTATTTTTATACATAAGTAAAATTAAAACGTAAGTTAAAGTATAATTAAATGTTGCAGTTAAAACGTAAGTTAAAGTTGGAAATGTACGAAGCTGCCGTATCTTCTAATTGTTGTGAACGAAACATATACGAGTTTTGTTCGGATGATATACTTTCATGGATTGTTGCAGCCTGTGTGGCGGTGGTGGCGATGTTATCTGGGAGTTACTGCTTGACTCTGGCGAATAAATATTAGTATTTCTCGCAGAGTATGAGGGCGATGTTATTTGGGAATGGATGCTTGACCCTGGTGAATATATATTATTTGGCATTTGCAATGTATTCATGCTTGCCTGAAAGAGTATGTCATTAATTGCCTTTTCCGCAAGCAACATTTGTGTTTTCTCCAATTCCCTCAATTTATTCGCCCACACTTTAGCAAGGCAATCAAATTTGTCATTACTTTCAGTAGGGTTTGGTTTTTCAAGATATTCACATGCAAGTGATAGTAGCTCGTTTGGCTTGCCATGGGACCTGAATTGTACGGGGTGCTGGTTCTCCTGGCGAGTTCTTCGTTTCTTGAACATCCTGAAAAACAATTACCAATAAAATGTTGAATAACATTAAAATAAAATGAACTAAAAACATATTCCTATAGGGTTTACATTAATGTTCTTTTAAATGTATTTGTTTTAGTTGCCATCCTGCCCAGAGGAATGGTTAAGCATTGCTCACCAATTTGGAGAAAGGAATCAATTCTGGAACTGCCTGGGGTCAATAGATGGGAAGCATATAGCTGTTAAAAAACCAGCACAGTCTGGGTCTCAGTACTATAACTATAAAGGGTTTTATAGTATAGTTTTACTGGCACTTGTGGATGCAAATAGAAAGTTTATAATGATTGATGTTGGAACTAACGGTAAAGTATCAGATGGCGGGGTGTTGTTCTACTAAAAATTTGGGAATCTTCTACTTCATAACAAGCTCAACTTGCCAAAACCCACTGTTCTGCCTAACACATCACAAACTCATAATTTTGTATTGGTCGGTGACGAAGCTTTTGCACTGAGACCCGACCTAATGAAGCCCTACTCTCAAACGAAAGTTGATTCAGCAAGTCAGGAATTTAATCTGAGGTTATCCTCTGCTAGAGTATCCGTAGAGAACTGTTTTGGAATACTTGCCGCTAGATTTGGTGTATTCAATAAAGCCATCTACTTGGAACCTAAAAAAGCCAGGGTAATAACTATGGCATCCTGCTACTTACACACTTATTTAGCAGCAAGAGTTACTGCTTACTTGCAACGTGATACTGAAGATGATGTGGTTAATTCCCATATGACACCACTACAGTGTACCATGTCCAAAAACAGCAATAACTGTTCCAAGGTGGTCAGAGATAAACTTCGTGATTATTTTAATAATGAAGGTAAACGAATTTAACCCAAACATTTTATAATAACGTTATTATGAAAAATATAATATATAATTAATAATATACCTATTTGTAAATTATGTAATAAATTTCTTTGCTATCTTACCACTGATTCATTGAAATCCACCTCGAAATCCACAGGAACTTCACTGTCGCCCAGAAATTGAAGGGCATGGAAAACCCACGAAGTTGGTGTATATACTTCATCTTCGCCACAACCAGAACGCCTAGATGTTATTATCTTCTTTACTTCTTTTCGGTAGTTGGTTCTCAGAGCGTTAATTTTTTTTCGTATTTCCGCCTCATCTGCGTTGGGTTTAAGTTTTTGATAGATTGGAATTAGTTTTTGTATTGCTTTTTTGCGACTGTTTCTGTTCTTGTAAGCTGGTAAGCGTGGATTCCATAATTCTGGGAGAGCCTCATAAACTTCAATAAAATGTTTTAAATATTCAGTATCCATTTCACTTAAATTTTCACCAACTTCAGAATTATCACCAATTTCTTCTGTTCCATTACTCATTTTTTAAAAAGATAAATAATAATTAATTAATATAAAAACACTAAAGTTACCACTGTTTATAAACATTGCACAAGGCACTCAAGAGACAGAGAACTCAGAGAAGGTTATTTAAAATCAGGTTCTACTTTGGCTTGTAAAAGAATCGACTTCTTTTTTAAAAATTAAGTTTATAAAACAAATATAACGATTAAAAACTAGTTCCTACCTCGACGAAATTTTTTTTTTGAACTAAGTATTGAAGAAAGTATTGATAAGCCACCGCACATTATCAATAGTATTGTCAATATCCCTACCACTTTGCAGTATTGATGTTTGAATATCAAAAAATTTAGATTTTCGTCAATACAAAATTATTTCATCAATACCAACTTCAATACCTACCGCACACGATCAATAGTATTGACAATACTTTTCTATATTGACAATATTATTGACCGTGTGCGGGCCGCTTAAAACATCTCGTTTTAAAAGATTTAACTCCTGCGCATGCGCGTACAGAGTTAAATGCCACATTACGATATTCTTCCCCATCGTTGTCGACTAATAAGAAGTGGGCTGCTGAATTTAAACCCGGACGAACATCCATTTAAAACGCTCAGGGCGCCTAAAAACCTCTAGGATCGACGAGAATGTATGAAATTCACAATAGCGTACTGAAGGTACGCGAGCTCGCTGATATTGGAAGCATCTTGAAGGGTTTTATTTTATTTTATAGATGTTTTGAGTGTGAGAAAGGTCTCCACTTGATGGGTGCCGCGTTTGTTAACAATCGATCAAAAACGCATTCGAGTGAACAATTCCTTAAACTGTTTAGACTTCTTTAAATAAAATTTTAGTAACTTTTTTCGACGTTTCCTCTCAGTAGATAAAACATGAATTGATCATGACACACCAGAGACGAAGGAGCAGTCGAAACAGTGAACAGGTAAAAGTACGTCCAAGAAAGCTAAAACGGTTCCATCTGCAGGAAAAGTTATGGCTACGATTTTCTGGGATTCTTATGATGTTCAGAGACTACCTGAAAAATGGTAGGATTATCACAAGGGACGGTTATAGCTCACTACAGGACCAATTGAAGAGGGTTATTCAGGTAAAACGTAAACATCTCGCAAAAAGAAGAAAGAGCCTTGTCATCACGATGATATGCCTTCGCATATGTCTCGGATTGTTAGAAAAAAACTATATGACCTTCGCTTCGAAGTGTTTCCACTTCCATCGTAGATTTGGCTCCCAGTGATTTCTTCATGTTATCAAACCTGAAAAAATGGCTGGACGAAGAAAGATATTCAAAAACAATGGATTCCTTTTCGCTTCAAATATTAATAATAATAATAATTATCTTTATTGTCTAACAGAGCCAACTTACTTACAAATTTTGCAATCATCTACGTCTTATGGCGTGGGTAAAGTGAGATGAAGATAAGCCCCACATATCAATGTCATTGCAGGTTTTATTAAAGATATCCCTAGACTGATGTGTGTTTTAATTAAAAAATTTATAGACGGTGTAAGCAAGTAAAACATACAGTTTGTCAAGTAAGAACGTGTCCGCGATAATTCATTTTTGGTACATGCGATTCTAGGGATTCAACAAAAAATCGGTAGAAGGAACCTTTGCCTACGATGCATCTTAGTAAAAGTATCAGTCGATTCTGAACTTTCATCGAAATCACGTAAAATCCAAGACATGAAAAGGACTTGTTTGCGCGTCGATTCGAGGCAGTCTTTCTTTGTTTCCATCTAAAGGAACCTAAAATTGTGTCGTTTGTGAAGAAGTGGGTAAATCATTTTGACAAGAATGTCGATGAATTGCCAAATCGTGGCTCGGTAGGCAAAATCGAAAACGAATCGTATCTTTGTTTTCACGGCACCCGAAATTGACGCTGCGTCAAGGAGCAGCAAAATTAAGAAAATCGGGTTTGAATGTGTCCAATCAGGCCGTTCGATAACATCTTCGTGCTCATGATGTCAAATTCCGAAGCACATTGAAGAAACCTTTGCTGGGCGAAAATCACAACGCGAAGCGGCTTGCTTGGGCCACGATAAGATAATAAAGTGGCCCTCAAAATCGCTGGAGGACAACCCTATTAAAAACGTTTGGTTTCTTGTAAAGAAAAAGCTCAGAGGAAAGACTCTGAGGACTTTGACTCAGTTGTCTCGCGAAATCCGAAAAACTTGGAGAAGTATGCAGAAAATCTCATCGACAGCACGCCTGGAAGATGCCAGGCGATTATTGATGCAGGAGGCGATTGGATAACTTACGAAGGCAACGGACGGTAAAACACATTTTTTCAAGAGTACGAATGGTCACATTCTTACTTGACAGACTGTATCAGCAAGTCTGATAGTTCGTGAAGAAACATGATAGTTTATTTGTGATAATATCTCAAAGTTTTCCTTCATATCTAGGTAGATCACAACAAAACACCATTGTCATTTTTTTAGGATGACAGGAGTTGTTTTGGTGCTTAAAGAATTTCATTAATTTTAAATGCTTTAGTGCAAACAGACCATAAAGATTTTTTAAAACAAGACGATATTATTATTCGTGGAATCTTAAGTAAGTAATACGAATGTATTACAAAATGAGAAACAGAATTTATATGGACCACCCGTCGAACGAGATATGACTTATTAATGACGTACGGTCGCAGTTAGACATGAAAAAGGAGTTTGCTAATTAATGTTTTGCAATTAAGGAATGTCGTGGTGGTTCTTGTCGCAGGGAGATATAAACTTCTTATTGGGTTTATAAGATTTAGGGAGTTCACCCTTTAAAAGGCATTTTACTTTCAATCTTAAACACGAACAATTTTGGGCAATTTTGGACCTTATTGGTATTGCCATAATTGGCCTCAACAATAATTGCAATGTAGCGTAGGCATAGCCGGGTTCAAGAGTGGTTAGGAATGCAATGGGCGCGGGCGTTTCTTCAAGGAAAAAAGAGAAAATAGTAAACGTGAAACTACTTCTAGAAGAGAAGGGTCGCTAATCGATAAAGAAAAAGGCACTAAACGACAACCGGACAACGAAACTTAGACTCTAGAACTCTAAAAGCCTGAGCCACTCCAAATGCAATAACCAGGAGGTGGATTTTTCACACAGAAGGGCTCTTTCCTACAGCGAAACTCTGAAAACATACACCTCTTTAGAAATGACCTGCGGGGGGAGGGGGACCCTTCTTACAATGTAATTCCAAAAACTAATTAAATCTAATATAATAATTTTCAAACAACTAATAACTTTTCGTGCCTATATACTAGTTATATAAGAAAATAAAATCGATTCACTGATTTATTCAAACTCATTCGTACTGAAGAATTACTACTTTTGCATACCCAGATTGAGTTTTGAAAGTTTGGTTAGCGAATTTTAGCAGATAATATAACTTAACTCTAGCATTCTTCCCTGAATTTAAAAAAAAGTACAAGTAGAATAACATAAACCAACACTTTACAATAATAAAACAACTGTTTTACAAATAAAATGTATCTCTACTATGAAAACACATTTATCATAATCTTTATATAATGTATCATAATAGAAATAAAGAATTATGGATAAATTACCTTTTAGGATCTTTGGGAAAATAATTCCTTTGGAGATATAGTAAATCCCAAGATATAAGATCCTACTTTTTTGCTTTTTCAATGGGGCAATAAACGACCCTATTAGGGTTTTGTGCATAGTTGCCAGGTATTACGATAAACGTATTTTTATTTTACCTGCTTTGTATACCGCCCTCACTTGCACATGCAATCATATTGGATCTATTTTTACGTATATATTTACTACCTGGCAACCCGGTTTGGAACCCTTTAAGTATTTGATAATATAGGCCTAATGACCACGGGTCCGCATTAAGATTCAAATGATACTTTTTATTATTTTTATTTTTAGTTTTACTTACAAATTACAACGTCACGATTCTATTTTAATTATGCGGCCTCTGTGGGAAAATTGCAATACTGGCTATAGCAAAAGAAAACATTTATCACTTGACGCTAAATAAATAGTGAAAAATGTTTACGACAGTTTAGTAAAAAGAAATTTTAATAAACAAAGTGCTTTGCAAGACACCAGTGAACTAACAAAAACCCCAATTTCTACGATTAAGGGTATTGTAGGAAAATCATCACTCAGAAACAGGGAAAAACGGAAAGAGTTTCAAATGCATCATGTAGACGATTGTGAAAAAGACGTCATTGGCAGAAAAATATATTCTATGTATAAAGAGCAGTTGGCGCCGACACTAGACAAAATAAAGACTGGTGCAAGGCGGGACCAATATACATTGTGGCCGATCAACCCTTTACAGAATTCTCTTAAGAATGGGATTCACGTTCCGAAAAATCAACAAAAGGCAAGTAGTGATGAAGTCACAAAGATTGCAAATCTTGTGACATACTTATTTACAAGAAATTAAAAAGTATATCAGAAAATTTGCCAATAATTTACCTTGACGAAACATGGCTCGAAACCCATGACACTGTGCAAAAAGTGTAGGTTGACAGCAGTACAAAATGTCAGACTAACGCACCTTCAAATAAAGGCAAACGAATAACCATTTTGCGTGCTGGATCTGAAAAGGGCTGGGTTATAAATTGTCTACTATTATCTGCAAAAAACATAAAAGATTCTAGTTTGGACTATCAGGCAGACACGAACGTAGAACTTTTTGAAAATTGGTTTCAAAATTCCCTTTTGCAAATGTCCCCCAACAGAGTGTTATAGTTATAGACAATGCAAGTTACCATAGTCGCCTACTAAATAAGGTTTCTAATGCATCCAACACCAAATCGGAAATACAGGAATATATGTTAGAAAATGACATTTATTTTAACTTTAATTATAAAAAAAGTGATTTTTTGAAAGTTTTGAAAGACTATAAATTGAAAAAGAAATATGTTTGTGATAGTATGGCTGAGAAAATGGGACACACTGGTTTGCGGCGTCCTCCGTATTATTGTGTTTAATCCAATTGAACATATTTGGCATCAAGTTAAATCAAAAATAAGGGCACAAAATATTTCTCCTACTTTAAGCGTGTCAGTGGTTGAATTAGTAAAAAAAGTTATAAATGATATACCTTGTGAACGCTGGAAGAATTCCATTCAGCACGTTGTTAAAGTTGAAGATTCATATATTTATGCAAATAATATAAAACCACTGATAATTACCTGAGCTGATGATAGTGAAAGTGAAACCGAATTAGGCTTAAGTTAAAATATTTTTTTATTTATACAATATGTCCTCTTGTAAACCCCATTCATTCAAACTGTATATTTGTACTTCTTATCCATTTGTTTTTACCTACATCTATAAATAAACATCTCCATTATAATTTTATTTATTTGCATTAATGAATAAAATTCTTAAGTTCATCTCTGCAACCTATCATAAACAAAGGGTCAGAATTTTTATATTGCCCACTTAAAACGGCAAAAATCAGGACCTTATATTTTGGGATAGGCTATACATACACCTGGGCACTACAAGAAGTATGTATATTTTAAAAAAATATATTTTCAAGGTCATTAAGTGAATAGTACAATACAATTTTTATTGTACTTTAAATTATAAGAAAATATGTTTTTGTAAAATATATTTTAAATGTTAACATTACTTTTTATCGGGTTAAATGGACCACTGATGAAAACTATGGCGCCTCATTGTCTGCAGGATACCTTCACAAAAAATAATTTTGCAGAAATAAAATTTAATCTTATAAAATAATGTAGTAGTTAAAAATTGTCGAAGGAGTTTTTTCCAAAAATAAAAAAAATTACGGTCTTTCAGCCTTTCGACATTTTGTAGAAAAAGTAATTATTAAAAAAAAAAATAAAAAAAAAAGTTAAAAAATATTAGAAATGGACTGAGTAATATTGCAGACAGTGTCTGAAAACAGGTAGCGGTCCCAATCCGACGCCAGGTTACATTTAATGCTATAACTTTGTAATGGAATGGAATTTTCCTAAAATAAAAAATTTCTGAATAATTCTTAGAATTATAGAGAATAAAAATCAGTCAAAAGAAAACTGAATTTTGGAAAATTCGAGGTGTATGTAACCCCTGATAGTTATTTCTTACTTTAAGAACTACTTTATCAAAAATAATAATTTTCTTAATTTATGTAACGTGAAAACTTTTTGTTTAATTACAAGGTATTATTTTAAATATATTCTAACCGAACAAAACACACCTTTGTATTAGTTAATGACTAGCATTTATTATTATGTTTGTTTATCTCTTATATTTTTTTCTTTATCCTAATGGTGTTTCTAATATATAATTAAAATGTAATTGATAATCGACTGGACAATTTATTAAGTACATGTTCAACTAGGAAAATAGTTTTTAATTGACAGGATTAAATTAAATACTATGAAAATGGGAAACTAGGGAATAACCACAGAAAACCTCATAATATAAAGAGTAAATAATTTAAAATACCCACGTATATAATGTTATGATCTCTAACCGTTTATTTAATGTACATATCGGGTTCTTTCATCTCTAAAGAAAATTTGTATTTTCTTATATCTTTACTTTCCTTGTTAAAGTAAAGTATTATATTCGTGGAAAAATAATTTATGCTTTCCTTCACGTTTTAGGGGTCCTAGATCACGAAAAACTTAATCATTCATTTCGATCGATGTGTCTGTTTGTCGGCCTGTTGTCCCGATAACTCTTGAACACACATCGAGAGGTGTTTTCAGCATACCTGATAATTTTTCTATCTGTATCGTAGACATTCGAAATTTATTCTTTAAGGTAGGCACGTATTTGGTAATTTTAAGAAAGGATTGTAGTCATTAAATACTTTTTTTTTGATTACACAGCCCCACAAAAAAAAAAAAGTGGGGTATACTTTTGATGTGATATATCAGATCCGTAGTATTTTTGCCCGCTGATCACGAATCTGACGTCAGAATATCGCCATCACATCTCAATTTTTTTCTAACCTCAAAAAATAGGTAAAAATTAGTAAAATATACTCCTAAAAAATTGATTCAAGCTTTTTCATGAATCCAAAGATGTATTAATATGTATTCGGACACGCTAAGCTAATATTCATCGGTTGGATTAAGCCATACAGTTCTGTTGTCTTTCTAACCTCAATAAATCAGACAGATATAGTGCTTCTCGAATGCAAAAACGAATTCAAATTAAAATTCAACCGATTCTTACCAAATTTGGTACACGGGGGTTTTTTGGGTTGCTGATCATGAATCTGAGGTCGGATTTGCAAAATTCAAAATGGCGGATCCAAGATGGCGGACAAAATTTTTTAAAACCAACCGATTCCTACCAAATTTGGTATACAGTTGGGGAATCCTCAAACCTGATACTCTTAAACCCTAAACCCTGAAACCTTAGACTCCCACACCCTGTAACCTCAAAAAATAGACCTCAATAACCATGTAACTTTAAAAATGAGACCCAATAAACTCAAAACCAGGACTTTTAAACCATATACTCTCAAATAGTAGACCCTTAAGCCCTAGAATTGCGAAGGTTAGACCCGCGCCTAACTTTCCTTTTTTTGGCTGTATCTTGTTCTTTTTTCCGCGAATGACCCAAAGGCTTTCTGCCCAAACGCTTTTGAGGACTTGTTTCTCTTTTTAGCGACCAGCAATAGTCCGCTAGCATATGGTCATCCCATCGTCCTTGATACCGATTTTCTATGATTTTCAGATCTTGGTGAAAACGTTCCCTTTGCTCCTCACTGTAGTCACCAAGATTATCTGGGAAATCATCGATGTGGGAGTCCAGGAAATGTAATTTTAGATTCATTAAGCAACCTAATGTTTGAAAATTTTTTACCATTTTCTCGACTATTTCTTTGTACATAGGACTTTTATTATTTCCCAAAAAGTTTGTTGCGACTTCTTTAAAACTAAGCCAAGCAGCTTTTTCAACTTTATTCATTTTAGTAACAAATAATGAATCTTGAAACAATTTTCTTATTTGTGGCCCGTCAAATACGCCTCCCTTAATTTTAGCTTCAGAAAATTTCGGAAATTTTTTATGCAAATATTTGAAACATGGGCCGTTTGTATCTAATGCTCTCGTGAATTGCTTCATAAGTCCAAGCTTAATGTGAAGCGGGGGAATAAGAACTTTTCCTGGATCTACCAATGGTGGAAACAATACATTATTTTCACCAGGAGTGAACGATTCTCTTGTTGGCCAAATTTTTTTCTTATAATGACGTTCCCTGTCTCTGCTATTCCACAGACATTTATAACAGGGATAAAGTGTTAACCCTGACTGTTGGCCAAGCAATATTGTTACAATTTTCAGATCTCCACAAATTTTCCAGTTATGATCAGCATATTTTATTTTTATCAAAAGCTTCATTTTTTCATATTGCTCTTCCATAACTGTGGAATGAGCAATCGGAATGGGAGCGTAAACGTTGGTATTATGCAGCAAAACTGCCTTAATGCTTCGTTTAGAAGAATCAATGAACAGTCTCCATTCTTCAGGATCGTATGAGTTATTTTGAAATTCATCCATTAGACCTTTTACGTCGGTACAATATGAAAGTGACAATTCCTCGTCCATTGTGAAATATTTTCGAAATTCTTCATCTCTGTTTCTATAATAAGAAATCGTAGCTTCTGGCTTAAATAAATGTCTTTTCTTTAAAAAGGAAGCAAGATGCTCTGAACCATCTTTGGATAAGCCTAAATCTCTGACTAGATCACTAAGTTCTGACTGTGATACGAGTATTGGTTCTGGTTTACGGTTGTATGGTAGAAATTCTTTATCTGTGTCACTAGTATATGATAGGTTGTCACTAGAACATTCATTAGTAACAGTGTTTGAATCTTTTTCGACAGTCTCAATGTTTTCGGCATGAACTGATAAGGTGAAATCATTTGTTTCCATAACATCAGCATCAAGTGGTTCAGGAGGCGGAATTAATTTAGTTGGTCTTGTTACTGTCGAAACATCGTTATAAGTAATAGTGCTTTTATTTTTTCGGTTATGCCTAGATACAACATTCATACAAAAGTAGCAATCATTTTCACTGTATGGTCTATTCCATATTGCTGGTCTGGAATATTTAATCGCCTTCTTATTGATGTACAACATTATTTTGCAAGAACTGCAAATGATGTGGGGAACCCAATCTGTATCCTGGTGCTGTATTTCAATGTTAAAACAGTCCTTATATAAGGTTTTAATCTTATCCGTTATCGGTGACCCCATTTTACTCATTACGTGTTGACAGCAAATATAACAAAATGAATCACTGTTTTTATCGCACTTATGAAAAGTCCTTGTACCGTGAGACCATTTTCTTGTAGCATTATACTCTACATGAGCCAAGTCACCCACACATGAAGAGCTACGGTCGCTGGATGACGACGGCTGCGGGCCCGCTTTCCCACCCTGACCAACCGCCGATACTGGGTTTCCGAGTCCCTGCATCGTAATTCTCTTTCTTCTACCTGCCATGACGGCATCTAAGCCGTTATCCAGGGACTCTGCCGGCTAGTGGAGTAACACCGTTGCCCACCGTCACCACTTGGAGCCCTGGATGCAGGTAGAAGAATAAAAATCGACCGATGAATTTTCTCGGCGTTCAAAATGGCGCGAAAACATCTACCATCTTGAATTTTGCAAATCCAACCTCAGATTCGTGATCAGCGACCCAAAAAATCCCCGTGTACCAAATTTGGTAAGGATCGGTTGAATTTTAATTTGAATTCGTTTTTGCATTCGAGAAGCACTATATCTGTCTGATTTATTGAGGTTCGAAAGAAAACAGAACTGTATGGCTCAATCCAACCGATGAATATTAGCTTAGCGTGTCCGAATACATATTAATACATCTTTGGATTCATGTAAAAGCTTGAATCAATTTTTTAAGAGTATATTTTTCTTAATTTTTACTAATTTTTACCTATTTTTTGAGGTTAGAAAAAAATTGAGATGTGATGGCGATATTCTGACGTCAGATTCGTGATCAGCGGGCAAAAATACTACGGATCTGATATATCGCATCAAAAGTATACCCCACTTTTTTTTTTGTGGGGCTGTGTTATTTAAACAAGGCAATTTTCTAATTTGTTACTATATTTGGTATACATTGTATAAGGTATTACAACAGACAATTTTTATGTTTTTTTCAGTATTTCTCAACACATTATGGCTTTGGAAGTAAAGAGGTACATCTCAAAATTTTTGTTTGTTAAAATAGTAAACCATTTAGTAATCAGTACTTCAGCTTCAATAATTTTCTAAAACTGGCATATATATATATATATATATATATATATATATATATATATATATATATATATATATATATATATATATGTGTATATGTATATATATATATATATATATATATATATATATATATACACATATACATAGATATATATATATATATAACACATGGGCTGAAAAGTCCCGGGCCTAACAAAGAAAACACGGTTTTTTTGGTTCAAAATTAGCTTTATTCATCAACGTAATCTCCATCAAGAGGAACGCAATCATTCCAGCGCCGCTCTAACATTTCAATACCACTTTTGTAGAACGATTTATCTTTTGCCTCAAAATAGGCCTCAGTTTCAGCGATAACCTCTTCATTCGTGCGAAATTTCTTACCGGCGAGCATTTTTTTCAGGTCTGCGAACAGCCAGTAGTCGCTGGGAGCCAAATCTGGCGAATACGGTGGATGTGGGAGCAATTCGAAGTTCAATTCATGTAGTTTTGCCATTGTTTTGATTGACTTGTGACACGGTGCGTTGTCTTGATGAAACAAAATTTTTTTCTTTGCCATATGCGGTCGTTTCTTTGCAATTTCGGCCTTCAAACGCTCCAATAACGCTATATAATATTCACTGTTGATGGTATTTCCTTTCTCAAGATAGTCGATGAATATTACACCACGCACATCCCAAAATACCGAGGCCATAACCTTTCCAGCCGATTGTTGTGCTTTCGGGCGCTTTGGACGAGGTTCACCAGTTGCTGTCCACTCAGATGACGATCGTTTTGATTCCGGAGTGAAGTGATGGATCCATGTTTCATCCATTGTTACATATCGACGCAAAAATTCCGGTTTGTTACGTTTAAACATGGCCAAACACTGCTCAGAATCATCAACACGTTCTTGTTTTTGATCAACAGTGAGCAAACGCGGCACCCACTTTGAACAGAGCTTTCTCATAGTCAAATGCTCATGCAATATAAAGCCAACACGTTCTTTTGATATCTTTACGATGTCAACTAACTCACGCAACTTCACTTTTCGATCATTCAAAACGATTTTATGGATTTTTTTGATGTTTTCTGGTGTTATCGCCTCATTTGGACGTCCACTGCGTTCTGCATCATCGGTGTCTCTACGACCACGTTTGAAGTCAGCAAACCAACGTTTTATTGTTGTTTCTGATGCGCGGAGTCCCCATAACACTTTTCAAGCCATTGCTTCGCTTGAACGGTATTTTTTCCCATCAAGAAGCAGTGTAAAATTAAAACACGAAATTGTTTTTGATCCATTGTTTTGAAAATAACAAAAGTAGCGTCACTCTTAGCACAATAACTCACAAACTAATGAATAGAATATCTTGAAATTTTAACAGCTGTCTTTTGAAGGTTAGTATTAACTGAAAAAAAGGTGACTGCAATAAAACTAGCGCCATCTATGTGTTAGGCCCGGGACTTTTCAGCCCATGTGTTATATATATACATATGTATATATATATATATATATATATATATATATATATATATATATATATATATATATATATATATATATATATATATATATATATATATATATATATATATATATGCATATATATATATATATATATATATATATATATATATATATATATATATATATATATATATATATATATATATACATATACATATACATATACATATACATATACATATATATATATATATATATATATATATATATATATATATCCCTTTGCGGCGACACGGTATTCTAGTCGCTAATTTTAATTTTAATGGTAGGAATTGTTTCCGGTCAATAAAAGTTTTTCTTATTTATATTCATCAATTTTTATTGAAACTAAAATTCTGAAAAAATTATAGATAACACAGGTGGTTCTAAATTATCCAAAAAACAGTTCTAGAGACAACCTATAAAAGTTGATATGAAACTCTCTCTTATTCGTGATGTCTCATGGACAACAAAGTATCCTAATGTTTAAGTTGTGAACGTACAAAGTTCCATTTCCTGAGATATACTATATAAGGTATATCTGAGAATATAAATATGAAAATGGTGCAAAACTTAAATAAAATTTTCTTCTGTTAAGACTTTACTGCTTATATATATATATATATATATATATATATATATATATATATATATATATATATATATATATATATATATAGTGTCATCTGTTTTTAAACGAATCGTCGTCCTGACATTGCTATTATCATTATTATTAATAATTAAGGCGATACATTTTTACTATCTTTACAAAAAACTAAGTTAATTAAAATAACTTTTTGATACGCCAAATAGGAAAATAGTAAATCTGGTGAGCACCTTAAAAGTAAAAATTCAGTTCTTGAATGGCCTGTATATCGGTAATTACGGACAATAAGTGTTGTATATTTTTGTAAACGGACTGAAAAATGATATTTAGTATGCTCATATATATAGGGTGCGCCATTTAAAAAAAAATCCTAGTTGGTTTTATTTCGCTGATCATCCTGTCGGCTTCTTCAGAGCTTATTCCGAGAACTGACTTTTTCGAAATCTAACATGGATTTTAATGCTAGATCGGTGAAACATCAGCATCACTTTTTTAATCGATACAGGAAAAATCCAGAGAAATTATACCTAAAATTATCTACATATTTTGATTTTAAAATTTTAATTACCTTCTTAATTACTATTTAACATAATACTTCCCAGGATATGTAGGTTAAGTTGGTTATTAAGCCAAACAGTAATAATAATTATTATTGCTTAGTTTCATTTTATTGCACGTAAATCATAATTTAATATTGAGTTATTTTGAGTTATTAATTTTGCTTTAACTGCATCGTGTGCAAAAGTTATTTGTTTAAATAGCACCCAAGAGATATATTTATACTTATGAATTTGCATATCACGTACCAAGGCGTGATTATATCAACATCTCAATTTGTAAATATTATAATTATCTTGTTAATAAATCTTTTAATTTGTTAATAAAAAAATAAATACATTTGCATTGTATATATTGTTTTATTACCAGGAAGTTAAATGGCAATTGTATTAATCAATAATTCTTTTTTATTCGTATGCTGTTTCATTTTGATAATATAAGTACTAGGCAGACGATACCGCAATAGTTGCCAATAACATGCAAAATCTGCAAATTCTAATTAATAAGCTGAATGATATTGGCGAGGAATATGGTCCACGCAAAAATATTGGGAAAACCAAAATGATGGTGATTAGTAGACACCCCCAAAAGGATGCATCTCTCTTTATAAAGGATCAAGAGATTGAGACGGTTACGAAATTCGAATATCTTGGCTCTGTCGTCAACGAACGATGGAATTGTGATGGGGAGAGTAAACTGGGGATCGGCATTGCAAAGGATACCTTTCTAAAGTTGAAAAATCTGCTGCTTCAAAGACAATTGCCAATCGCCCTGCGCCTACGAGTAATAAAATGCTATGTCTGGTCCATCCTCTCATATGGTGTAGACATGGTCGTTAAAAGTGAGATCATGCACCCTAGAGGATGCATCTCTCTTTATGAAGGATCGAGAGATTGAAAGGGTTACTAAATTCGAATATCTTGGCTCTATCATCAACGAACGACGGGATTATGATGGGGAGGTTAAACTGCGGATCAGCATGGCAAAGGATACCTGTCTAATGTTGAAAAATATGCTGCTTCGAGTAATAAAATGCTATGTCTGGCCAGTCCTCTTATATGGTGTAGAGACATGGTAGTTAAAAGTGAGATCATGCACCCTAGACGATGCATCTCTCTTTATAAAGGATCAAGTGATTCAGAGGGTTACGAAATTCGAATATCTTGGCTCTGTCGTTAACGAACGATGGGATTATGATGGGGAGATTAAACTGCGAATCGACATGGCAAAGGGTATCTTTCTAAAGTTGAAAAATATACTGCTTCAAAGACAATTGCCACTCGCCCTGCGCTTACGAATAAAAAAACGCTATGTCTGGCCCGTCCTCTTATATGGTGTAGAGACATGGTCGTTAAGTGAGATTATTGAATCGTACCGAAGCTTTCGAGCTATGGATACTGCGACGTTTGCTACGGACAGAACACCTAACCAATGAAGAAGTGCTTCAAAGGGTCAGGGTGGAGAGGCAACTACTTAATATCGTAAAAGAAAGAAAGGTGTCTCATTTGGGACATATACTAAGAGGTGACCGCCACTCGATTCCAAAACTTATTCTTCAAGAAAAAATGGAGGGTCGGCGAGGACCTGGTAGAAAGCAGTACTCGCGGCTGCGGAATATCAAGGACTGGTGTGGAGTTCTGGACGGACCTTTTTGGACTAGCAGAGAATAACAACCTCAATGTAAACTGAAGAAATGGCACCGAGACCCCGACGTATGTGAATACATGGGACAGGAAGAACACTAAAAAAAGTTGAAGCCTTTAAGATTTGTACCACCGGATTCTGAAGATTTCGTGGACCGAACGTATCACCAACTCAGAAGTTCTGCGCTGGCAATGACAAAGGAATTGCACTCACAATTAAAGGGAGAAAGCTCCAATATCTTGGCCACGTCACGAAATATAATAAATAATGTCTTTTGCAGCTGGTAATAAAGGGAAAGATAGACGGCAAACGAGATCCAGGGAGAAGACCTCCTTGGCTATATAATTTATAACAATGGTTCGGGCTTACGTTTGTTCAGCTATTTCGAAGCGTCGTCAATAAGGTCAGTATTGCCATGTTAATAGCCAACGTTCGAATCGGATAAGGCACTGGAAGAAGATCTCTAAATTTATGATTTGACGAACATGCATAATTTTGGACTGTATGAAGATATTCCAATTAATCTAGCAACATTGACTTTTCTTAATGATATTTGTTGTTATTCAGTTGACTTGAATAACTCAACAGGTTTACTTTAGGTCACTCATTGCTCAGGACTTCTCAACTGTTCAATAACAAAGCTTTCCTTATATTACACAGGGCAACAAAAAAATATTTTTGTTTTGGTGCCTGGGATTTTAGAGCTGATTTTAACTATATTTGGGACGCTAAATCTATACATGCAATCCGTTTTTCTCTATCAGCTCTACTTTTTTAGATACATCAACTTATCTACCAATGTGGTTTTTATTCAGTATATTCATTTATGAGAGTTCTAAAATTATTATATATTCATTAATGTAGGTACAATGGTTTTATTGTCAGTCTGTAATTGAGTAAATTCCAGGTAAATCTATAAATAGTGGAACCATTGCCTATCAGGTACCTGAACTGACCCTTTTAATCACCTAACTCGGGTAAGTCTCGTCAGTTTGTGCGTTCTTACTAATGAGAGTAGATCGAATTCGGCGTGTTATTTTATGTTAAGAAAAGAGTGTTTTTGTGTTATTGAACAGAATTAAAATGAGTTCAGGTTCCAGTTCAAGAAGAAGTTGTGTAAATCAACCTGATGTGTTTTGCTATATATGCGGAGAATACATGTTTCAACAAAACAGACAAACTATTACTGACTTTGTAAAGCGAGCGTATCTTGGATACTTTGGAGTTAAGCTTGGGGATCAGGACAAAACGTGGGCCCCGCATCTCGTATGTAAAACTTGTACAGAGCATTTACGGCAGTGGACTACCGGGAAAAGAAAATGTCTAAAATTCGGCGTACCAATGGTTTGGAGAGAACCAAAAAACCACTTCAATGATTGTTATTTCTGTTTAGTAAATACTAATGGAATCAATCGAAATAACCGCAGTAAGTGGACTTATCCCAATTTAGACTCGGCAATACGCCCTATCCCGCACTCAGATGAAATACCGATTCCAACATTTCATCAGCTACCACATATCTCTGATGACGAATATTTTCCCTCTGATCGCTCTTCTGATGCTAATGAAACTAACAGTGACTATGAGGGGACGTCATCAGTTCCTCAACGCTTCAATCAAAATGAATTAAATGATCTCACCAGGGATCTTAATTTATCGAAAAAACCTTCTGAAGTACTGGCTTCTAGGTTGAACGACAAAAATTTACTGGAACAAGGAACCAAAATTACCTTTTACCGTACAAGAGAAAAAGATCTGCTACCATTCTTTTCTCAAGAAGACAATCTTGTATTTTGTCACGAAATTAGGGGACTCATGAAAGAAATGGGACTTTCTGAATATATTCCAGATGATTGGCGCCTATTTATTGACAGTTCAAAGCGAAGTTTAAAATGTGTCCTTCTACATAATGGGAATAAATATGGTTCAATACCACTAGCTCACTCAACGAAACTGAAAGAAGAATATAATACCATAGCTTTGGTCTTGCAGAAGATAAAGTATTACGAACATCAATGGATGATTTGTGTAGACTTAAAAATGGTAAACTTTCTTCTTGGGCAGCAAAGTGGTTACACGAAATATCCGTGTTTCTTGTGCCTCTGGGATAGTAGGGACAAAACACACCACTGGGTTAGAAAAGATTGGCCTCAGAGAGAAAACATGGACGTTGGGGAAAAGAATGTCATTAACGACGCTTTGGTTGAAAGAGAAAAAATCATACTTCCTCCGTTACATATAAAGTTGGGCTTAATGAAGCAATTTGTAAAGGCTCTTGATAAGAATGGGTCTTGTTTTGCATATATAGGGGTAAAAATGCATCAGTTGAGCACAGAAAAACTCAAAGCAGGGATATTTGACGGCCCACAAATAAGACAATTAATTAAGGATCCTGCCTTCATAAATTCAATGAATCAAGTTGAACGAGAAGCTTGGACATCATTTGTTGCAGTTGTAGAAAATTTTCTAGGCAAACATAAAGCTCAAAACTATGTTGAAATGGTTAACAAGATGCTTAATAGTTTCAAATCCTTAGGGTGCAATATGAGTATTAAAATACACTATTTACACAGCCACTTAGACCGTTTTCCAGAAAATTTAGGAGACATGAGTGAGGAACAAGGTGAAAGATTTCACCAAGATATTAAAGTTATGGAGGACCGCTACCAAGGAAGATGGGACATGCACATGATGGCAGATTACTGCTGGAGTTTAAAAAGGGACTGTTTAAAAAAACATTCAAGAATGTCGCGGAAAAGAAGCTTTCCAAGTATTGAGTGACTATTTCATTTCTTCAATGTTTTTTTTTGTTTGTAAGTACGACATAATATTGTATTTTGTATAACAAAAATAAAAATTTCGTATCTACTTTTGTTTACTACACTTACGGATTTGAGTTACAATAATGTAACTTATATTTCTCTAAAATTGTATATCTTAAAAATTTGAGCTCCTAGGTACAAATGAATACGGTATTTGAATTCAGGACATCAAATTGATATAGAATCAGCTCAAAAAACCTCGACACCAAAACAGCTGTTCCCCTGTGTTATCAGTTTAATTGCTTCGAATGAGTTGCGCTAATGCTAAATTCTACCAAAATTTTAACTCCAGATAGCAAACTATTAGCACCATTAAAAACTATGTACATTTACCACTCAAAAAGTATATTCGCAGCTGCGTTAGTAAACGATATAAAATGTTTCCTACCTGAACTCGGACGATCCGAATACCTCGTGCAATATACCCACGCTGGCCATAGCATTGGTTGCCCATCCTTTCCCTTACTATCACTACCACCATCCCCCTTAGGACTCAAATCAACTGGACCTTTATCACCATCTGTATTATTAGATCTATCACTATTTACACTACCAGGCGACGTTGCGAGATTTTTTTCTTGGAGCCTGTGTTCGCCAGGAAAACCAGACAATCTGTCAACAACTTGCAGTGCTGCCAAACTATTCAATTTGTCAGTAGATGTTCGTCTACATGGCGGAGGCTTACTTTTTCTAATTGTAATAGGATCGAGTATTTTACTTCGTCCAAAATCAGCTTTTAAAATATTGTCTATGGAGAACTTTAAAGTACCATGATTTGAGGAAGCTGCCGCTTCGTTATGAGAGTTATTTAGGTCGCCATTTTGAGGACTTGGGGGATGGCTTAGAGAGTTTTGGCGAGAAGATCGACGGTAGAACGGACTTGACTCTTGGTGTCTGAAAAAAAATATATTTCGTTTATTTATTTTTGTATAATTTTTAAATTATAAGCTTACAACAAATTTATATCACGGCAGAAAAAGAGCAAAGCATCATAAAACCAGTTCAACGTAAATTATTTAGGTAATCGAGATAACAGGCAACAGCCGAAGGGCGGTAGTTCCGACTAGAGTTGCTTGTTAAGTAGCCGGAATGTATTAGACATTGGATTTAATTTGAAGCTAAATTTTCTGGTGAATAGTTTACAGTTAATAGATAATTTGGTATTTATTTTGAACAAAATTTATTTTTATCAGTTAATTATATTAAAGTTTTGCCAAATATATTCTGATCTCTGTATTAATACAAAGTTCTTCAGCGAATTATTTCTAGCTTTAAAACACTTTTTAGTTTAGCGCTTTATCGGAATTTCGATATTTTTATATTTTAAAAATTCGACCTGGGCTCTAGACGAACAAGTCTTGGATGGGCAGCATTCGGTAAACTGGGTCATATAACGAAATCACCAGTTATCCAGTTATCCCAATAATTCTTAAAAGGAAAATCTCTAATAGTACAATCTTGTTCTCATTTATGATCTAGAAACTATGGAACTAACTCGCAACTCGGCTAACAAGTTCCAAATCACTGAAAGAGCAATGGAAAGAACCATGTTTGGAATAAGCCTTAGAAACCGGATTAGAAACCAAGATATCCGAGAAAGAACAAAAGTACCAGATGTATTGGAAAAAAGAGCACCGCTAAAGTGGAAATTGGTGGGCCACATTGCGAGACAAAATCGTTTGTCTCGCAATGTGATGCGACTAATAAATTGTTAACATGGCGAGACGACATCTAGAGGATTGCAGGAACGAACTGAACAAAAGTTGCAATGGATAGAAGGGCATGAACGGTTTTGGAAGAGGCCTACATTCAGGAGTGGGTGGACATAGACTAAGAAAGGCGGCTGGTTTTTTTTTTTAATTTGTTGTGAGTGGTATTAGACATTGTTCATTACAATCATTAAATTTTTTGATATATTTAGCAACAAGCTTTTTTGAACCCATGATTCAAATATCCATCCATATCGATATATTGATCAGTAGCCGCGCTGGAAATATTTTTAGCAGAATGGTTCAAGTACTTTTTAACAAATCCAGTTTCATTTCTGGCATAGAGAATTATAATGTACTTCTAACGAAGAACTGCCTGTCTTATCTCTCCAACCTCATAGGCGTCATGTTTAGTCAATATAACGTTTTTAGTATTGCGTCTCAAAATTAAAAAATAACGTGTCAAGTTGAACTTGCACAGTTAGTGTTCCGTACGTTAATTGCTTTTAAAATAAAAAATTTTGTTATGGTAGTATAAAATGATCACTGACTTCACAAAACACATCCCAAATAAGTTTTCAACAAAGTTGGTTTCCAATCTTTACTGAAAACTGATGACCTTGATATTTTTGTTTTTTTTTTTTATATACCAGATAAATTATTAAAGGCTCTCTCGTGATAATTTTCATTCAATCTATACCCCGTGAAGAATATTCCAGAATTTTTTCAAAATTTTTTGATCAGTACTTTTCGAGTTAAGGTAGGGAGACAGCGATTTTTCGCGATTTTTTAAAAATTAGACAAAGAAAAGTGTGACCAAGTATTACACTATATATATATATATATATATATATATATATATATATATATATATATATATATATATATTACTAGTGTCTTCACAAGTTTTCATTTGACACCACACTCGATTACCTAGTAAAAATTTTTTTGTTCACTTCCGATTTCACCCCTCAAAACTAACCCCTAGTTAAAATTTACCTTTCAAAACTACGCAGCTCTGATGAGGCCATCAATTCCTATATTAGTACCAACTTTCAACTTTCTATGTCAAATAGTTTCGGAGAAAATCGGGACAGACAGACCGAAGTGATCTTATAAGTGTTCCGTACGGAACACTAAAAACGGAACACTTATGGAATCACTTCGGTGTCTGTCTGTCACAGCCGATTTTCTCCGAAACTATTTAACATAGGAAGTTGAAATTTGTCGCAGAATTGATGGCCTAATTACAGCCGGGTAGTTTTAAAAGTTAAATTTTGATTTAGGGGATAGTTTTTGGGGAAAAAATTGGAAGTGAATAAGTTTTTTTCAAGCTCATCGAGTGGGGTGTCATATAGAAGCTTGTAAAAATACGAGTTGAATAACATTGGGCTCACACAAATGATAAAAGTAGTTCTACTAGAGACAGAACCTTAATAGACAATGTGTTTTGCAATTTTTCTAATGATTTAGACGTTTACGTAGTAGCAAGTTTCTTTAGCCATCACAGACAAGTTTGTGTCCGAATCCTAGATATTGATTTGTGAAAACTCATTTGGGGTGTGTTTTGTGAAGTCACTGATTATTTTATATCTCCGTAACAAGAATTTTTATTTTAAAAGCAATCAATGCTAAGAAAAAAACAAAAGCCTATCTTAAATATAGATCAAGTACAATACACGAGAAGGATGATAAACAAAGAAAAGAACGTGAGATGGGATAAAGCGTGCGAACATGTAGAACAGATATAGGAGGAACTAGAAGCACAGAGTCATGGAGAATAATTAAGGACCAACAATAGAGAGAAGACGTATATAGAGTATATCCCAGAAAGCGAGTGAGAAGAATATTATAAAAAATTGCTAACAGAAGACAGACAAGAATTCCAAAAAGTGAACACTGAAGAAGAACAGAATAATAAAAAAAAGGAACTAAGCTATGAAGGAGTAAAGAAGATAATAAAAATACTCAAAAATAATAAATCTGCAGGGCATGGAGATGTGATAAACAAAATGATTAAGTACGGGTCTGATAAATTACACCGAATGTTAAGAAACATGTTCCACAGAGCGATAAATGGGGAAAAGATACCAGAGGAACATATGAAGAATATAAGACAGTCCGCAATGAAACAAACGCACTAGTGAGAAAATAGAAAATGGAACACAGGGAAAGATTCTCTAAAGAAATGGAACAATACCTTTATGGTATGCAAAAGGAGATTTGGAGAATGATACGTGGACCGCGAAAGGGATTGAAAGAATTAATAGAAGATACATCGAAAAAGATACATGGATAAATTATATACAGCAATTACATAATACAACAGAAAATTTGGCACCCGAAACACCAGAAATAGTAATCAATGAAACATCAGAAATAGATGATGAACAGGTGGAAGAAGCTTATCCAGCTTTCCGAAGAACAACAAAGATTCAGGAGCTGACGTATCTGACACATCCCAATCTATCGCTAATCGAACCACGAGAAATTAGAAGTATCATCCCGTTCATATGGAACTACACCAAGAACTTCAAGACCGTGATTTTGAAGGACGAGTAAACTTTTGTACCACTATGAATGGAACAATAGAGGCCAATCCAAATTTTTTATCCAAAATAATGTTTTCTGATGAAACTACTTTTCACAGTAATGGAGCAGTTAACAGCCATAACATGCATTAGTATTCAATAGTTAATCCATTTTGGGTCCGGGAAGTTCAAAACGAAAATCATTGGCCTCTTAATGTATAGTGTGGAATATTAAATTTTCGAATTGTTGGTCCATATTTTTTCCGTAAACAGTTTACCGGGCCCAGATATCTAAATTTTTTGCAAAACGAATTACTCCAGCTTTTTGAAGAAGTTGATGACTTTGAAAGGGAACAAATGTGAATTCAACAAGACGGAGCTCCTGCTCATTACCACCGGGAAGTTCGGGAATTTTTAAACGATCGTTACCCACAAAAATGGATCGGTGGCCCCCTCGATCATGTGACTTAACACCTTTAGACTTCTTTGTGTGGGGCTACATTAAAAATCGTGTTTATATGAATCCCCCTATAACACCAGTAGATATGGAAAACAGGATACGGGATGAGTGCAGGACAATAACCCCCTTTATGCTAAGGAAAGTGAAGGAAAATATAGTAAAACGACTAAATATGTGTATTCAAGTAGACTTAATTATTAACTATTTGTTTATGTTTTCACAATAGCGTAAGTGTAGCAAAACAAGGGTAAAAGTTGAAAAATTCAAAATAAATCAAAAACTGTTAGAACTAGGTATATGACATACTTAATAAAAGTTGGAGGGTTTTGTAAAATCTATCAGAAAAAATAATAATATACAGGTTGTGCCATTTAAAAAATTTGAGATTTTTCAATTTAAAATAGTCGAAATGCATAAATTTGTTTTGAACACCCTGTAGCATCTAACTCAAATTTCTTTACATATATCTTTTTTTCGTCCATATAGAACGTTCGTACCAATTATGAGTATTCCACCTTCAGAAACAATAGCGCTACTGGCAATTTTTTATAAAACTGAAAACTAGTATTTTTTTGAAAAAATTGAAACATTAGAAAAACTACTAGGTTTAGGTATATAACATTATTAATAAAAAAGTTATCAAATTTTACGCAAAATTTAAAAACAAATTAGAGAATAGGATGTTCCATTTAAAAAAACATATTTTATATCGGCCACACTTTTTTGAAGTACCCTATATACTCAAAAATAATTTTAAACTGTGCACCTTAACATTCCCTAAAACTAATGTATTTAACATCTTTTTGTTATTCCCGAAACAAATGAGATAATAAACTTTACACTGTCGTTGACTCACCCTGTACATTAAAATAAGCTGAGATTTTTTTTTTTGTTCAAACATGCAAAGGAAGACCACAGGAGCCAAAAATTTTTCTCCGAAGATGAGTTGAGAGCCGTTGTTTGTTGAGGAGTACACACGAATTTTTTTTTTTTTTTTTTTTTTTTTAATTTAATAAAACAACTCGGAAAACGCTGTAATAAGCGTATTATAATAATGGAGGGAACACAGGAGCAAATTTTGAATGTGCGTCAACTCATAGAGAAAGGAACAGAATATAACATCAATATTTATCTCTGCTTCATCGACTATCAGAAAGCGTTTGACGCGGTGAGATGACCGAAACTATGGTCGATTCAGAAAGAAATGGTAACTCCGCCACACTTATTAAAGCTAATACAAAGGCTTTACAAATTCATCATGGCCAAATTGCGTGTTATTAACATGTACTCAGAAAGATTCACCACGAAAACTGGTGTCCGGCAAGGATGCATTGTTTTGCCACTACTGGTCAACATTTATACGGAGTACATAATGCGCGAAATTGTCAATAACTGAAATGGTGGTATCGTCGTTGGAGGAAAACGCATATAGAACCTGTTCTCTGCAAATGACACCTTGATTACAGCCGCAAATGAAAGTGAGTTAGAGGTCATTATGCAAAGACTGACAAGGATCAGTAAAAGCTACGGACTGGAAGTAAACAACAACAAAACAAAAATAATGACCATTAGTATAACGAATGATAATTAATCTCAACATCTATTAGAGTAGGAAATCGTAGATTCCTATCATAACATTGGGTCTCTTATTACCAATACGGCCACTGTTACTCAGAAATACGTAGGAGACTCTCAGTTGCTCGTTCTGCAACCACAAAATTAGTCAAAATATGGAGAGAGCCAAGCATCTCGCCAATCAACTAAGTTAAAGCCAGCAAGAACGCTTATATTTTCGATAGCAACATATGCATCGGAAACATGAACGATGAAGAAAGCTGCCAGAAAAAAAATTACTGCATTTGAGATATGGGTATATCGTCGAATTCTCAGAATATTGGGAGTGGAACATCCAACTAACCATTCTATTTTACAAGAACTAAAAATTACTAAAAGACTGAACTCCCTTATAAACCAGACATACTTGAGGTATTTCGGCCACCTCAGCAGAAAACATGAGCTGGAATCACTGATCATACAGGGAAAGGTTGAAGACAAGCACAACAGGGGTAGATCACCTTCACGTTGGGTAGATCACATGAAACAGTTAACCGAGAAGTCATTGCATGGAGCATCAGAGCATGCACAGAACCGACAACAGTGGCAGATGATAGTTCAATCCATTTATTGAGCACAGATTCACCATACCCTCTCGAGGGTAAATGGACTTAGGGGGAAGGAGAATTAGTGAAGATAGTACTTATTTAGAAAAAATTTTTTTTAAGCTATACGAGTTTTCCTTCATAGCTAGGCGGATAATTAAAAAAAAAAACTCCTTGTTAAAATATCCAACCTAGCCGGAACGATCAATTTTCTGACTTCTGGCTACTTCTAATGAAAGAATAAAAAATAATAAAAATATCAAATTAATATAAACCACTAAAATTGGACAAAGTCCATTTTTTAGCGGTTTTTGACTGTTCTCTCATCCGTCAATCCACATCAGGACACGTTTCGCCGTATCAAAGCTCTTCAGCTGAACTAGGATCGACAGAGAAAAAGAACAAAACTTAAAGTACTTATCGCAGTATTAGTGTAAATAACAAGTAAAATAAAAATAATTTGCACCTCCGGCTGATTTAAGCTCAGTTTTGAAGGTGTATCTGCCCTTTGTCGAGGGCTGTTTAAAGCCACAGAGCCAGAGACAAACTGTTCAGCAAGTTACTAACAATTACTGCTTAGCTAGGATTGTACGCCAATTATATAAAATTAAGATAAAATACTAAACTTGGGCAAAGTCCATTCTTTAGCAGTTTTTAGCTGTTCTCTCATCCTAATTATCGCAGTACTAGCCTAAAAAATACATAAAATACACTCTTAGATTGTATTATATACTAGTATAATTATATACTAGCGTAAAAAAAATAAGTAAAATACAATCTAAGATTGCGATAGGTACGTTAAGTTTTATTCTCTTTTTCCGTCGATTCTAGCTCCGCTAAAGAACCATCGCCCTGAGATGGATTGACGAATGAAAGAACAGTCAAAAACTGCTAAAAGACAGAGTGGAATTTTAGTAGTTCATATTAATTTTGTATACTTGGGATAGAATCGTATAAAACGCATACGGCCGATAAGCCTTCAAAACTGGGCTTTCATCAGCCAGAGATACAAATAATTTGTATCTTACTCATTAAAAATATCACTTTTCAAGTACTAATATTTCAGAAACTATTTGATTTAAGTATGGGGAACGCTACATGAAAAGTATCTAGAATCGAGTGGAGAATCCAAATATTTATTTTTTACCGAGGTCTTATTGAAAAAGGTCCAAGTTTGATTCGTTACATATTTTTATTTCACATTGTAAAATTAAAAATCTTTTTAAACTACAGTTTTTCATTGTCCGCATAACTTTTATATTCCAAATATTTCTTTACCGGGTAAGAGAAGAATATATCTTTTGTGATTGAATAGAGTGGGTTGTTTAACAACATAATATTCTCTTGCTTACATAAATGATTATTTTAATTTAAAAGACACTGCTTAAAACAAAAAAGGGTGTTCCTCAAATAATACATTTAGCTGGTAACGACGTTATTTCGACGTTAAAACTAGTTAAGTCATCTACTGTCTTAAGTATTATTTATTAGTTGAATGCAATCCGCTTTTTTGAGAAATCTGTTTTTTTTTGTTTATCCTCCAGTTTTAATGCGCTTCGTTTAAAAATGTCTGGAAATACCATAGACGGACATTAGTAGAGGTATTTTTAGTGTCCCGTACCAAAATTGAAAAACGGAATAATTTTGAAATCATTTTGGTTTCTATATGTCTGTCTGTCACAGCCGATTTTCTCCGAAAATATTTGACATAAAAAATTGAAATTTGTCATAAATATAAGAATGGATAGTCTAATCAAAGCCACGTAGTTTTAAAAGTTAAATATTGACTAAAGGGGATAGTTTTAGGGAGTAAAATCGGCAGTGAAAAAAAAAAAACAGGGACATCGAATGGGGTGTCAAATTTTTTTTTTAAATGCCAAAAATCGCTGTTCCCCCACCCTATGTCTAAGAATATTAAATAAAATGTTTCGAAAATATTATGAAATATTCTCCTTAAAGTGTGGATTGAATGAAAATTATCACGAGTGCATTACTTTTGATAATTTATCTGGTATATTAAAATAAAGATCGGAAAAAAAATTGTTTTTAAAGAAATCACGGTACAGAACACTAATTGCACATGTCCGACTTGCATTTGATCGTTTTTTAGTGTTCCGTACGGAAAACTTATAAGATCACTTCAGTGTCTGTTTGTCTGTGTGTCTGTCTATCTGTGACACCCGATTTTCTCCGAAACTATTTAACGTAGAAAGTTGAAATTTGGCAGTAATATAGGAATTGATGGTCCCATCAGAGTCGTGTAATTTTGAAAGTTAAGTTTTGACTTAAAGGGTTAGTTTTGGGGGGTGAAATCGGAAGTGAAAAAAAATATTTTTATCAGATCAGCGAGTGGGGTGTCAAATGAAAGCTTGTGAAAACACATGTTCAAAAATGTATATAATGTGATACTTGCGCACACTTTTCTTTGTATTATTTTTAAAAAATTGCCAAAAATCCCTTATCTCGTAAAGTACTGATTAAAAAATTTTAAAAAATTTTTGGAATATTCTCCACAACATGTAGATTAAACGAGAATTATCACGAGTGCATTAGCTTTAATAATTTATTTGATTTATAAAAAAAAAAAAATTTCTAGGTCATTAGTTTTCAACAAAGATCGAAAAAAAACTTTCTTGAAAACTCATTCGGGATGTGTTTTGTGAAGTCATTGATCATTTTATACCTCCGTAATAATTATTATTTTAAAAGCAATCAACGTACGAAAGACTAATTGCGCAAGTCCGACTTGCACTTTTTTTTAGTTGTAGTATGTAATAAATTTGATTTAAAAAAAAATAAAAATTAGAAAATAAAAATCTGAACCTCATCAAAAACAGTCTATTGAGATATTAGAATGATTAATTTTTTTAATTTCCCAATTATTTCAAAAAATGAAGACGATACTTGGGTTCAAAACTATTCGAAAACTTATTATTATTATTATATATTTCCTTCTTGCTCTAGGGCAATAGGGCACTTGAAGGGATCGCCAAAGATATATCACGCTATCCTCGCCTCTTCCTGTCGTTGAATGGAAAAAATATTTTTATTTTCATTGGGACATAACTTGCTACAATTTGGGCTTTAAAAGATCCTCAGTTAGAACAGAATAATTAATAATTTAAAAAAAAAAACATACCTTGATCCCGGACTTCCAGGACTGTCCGCTCCATCACTTCTCACTGATCGAGGCGAACATAAACTCGAACTAGTCTCAGCAGTTCTAAAATTTAACTGTTCACTCCGATACCCAAAACTACCAAAATGTTCACTTTTAAAACTTGAAGGTTCACTCCTAAATAAGAAATTATTTGGAGGTGAAGGACAGTCACCTCCAAACGATCTAGTGCTGCTACTTGAAGGACTAAGTCTATGATTGGTTGATGATAATGATATAGGACTAGAGGAAACTCGAATAGAATCACTATTTTCACCTCTAAGGGTGCTGTTAGTTAATTGCGATAGAGCATTGAGGTGATTTTCAATATTTTTAAAACTTAATGTTGATCCTTCCTCACTTGGTCCTATTTCTGGCAAGTTGGGAGGCTGGTTTTCCGTTTCGTTACCTACCGAGAGCACTGTATCATCACTAGAACAACTGTTTTGATTAATATGCGGTGATTCGCGTTCAAAATGATCACTACTTGAGTCCATTGAGTCCGTCGAAGTCACTAGACGTGGTGTGAAGGCATGGTGGTGCGGTAGCATGGTCACGTTGGACGTTAAAGCGGCCATAATGTCATTTTTTAAAGCTTGTCACTACCACGATTATTACTTGCTAATCACTAAATTAATTTTAAACAGTGTAACCGCGATCTCGACAAGCTAGATCAAAATCATCGATCGATGTTAACCCGACAACCTACAACAAACATCTGACTGTCTCTTCGACATATTAAGGCGGGGCTAAGCGATTCAGGGCGTGGCTCAATGGGAGGAAACCAAAAAACAAACGAATCAAGTGGGAGGACACGGCGTTCTCTTGTCTTTCTGATGAGTTTTTTTGTTATTTATAGATAGAGGGAGCGAAAAAAAGTTGCCGCACAAGATTTTAAAAGAGGTTTAAAGAGTATCTACATGGAGTAAACGTATTACGATGTTGGATTGTTTTATGCGTGTGTGGATTTTTTGACGTGATGTCTTGTTTGTGGAATGCAATGTTGTTGAAATTGATTGTCTGTGATGGGTGTATAAAGCGTGGAGATTCTTTGGTTTTGAGCGTTTATTGCTGGCTATTTTCCTCGGTTTATTTTTGGAACAATAAAAGTTCCTCGGAAGACAGCTCTGAACGTTTAAATTTAAAACATGACTATTTTATATTAAAAAAAAATAGTTCGCCATTGGTCAACGAACTTAATTTTTTTTCTTACGTTCATAATTTCGTAATGTATGACTAACGCTTATTTATTTAATTATTGATACAGTTGTTTTTTGGTAAAATCGAATTTTTTGAAGAATAATATAATAACATTTTTTTTAAGATTTTTTATTCAATTCCATTGGAAAATGTAGCAGTTCAGATTTATAGGGACTCTGACGCTTATTTTTTAATGGTATAAATAATAACGGCTGAGACCGAGAACGATCTGCAAAGACTGCTATACGAATTCTACATAGCAGCAAAACAAAATAATATGTCAATCTCAACGGAAAAAACCAAGACGATAGTAGCAGCAAACGAGCCGATCAGGTCCAAGCTGGTGGTGGAAGATAAACCAATAGAACAGGTGATGGAAGTCGATTACCTGGGCATCAAAATATCTAGTATTGGAAAAATCAAGGAAGAAGTAAACATCAAGTCAACACGGCTAATAGGATAGGATGCCTCAACGATACCATATTTAGAAATAAATGCCTCACCATTGAGACCAAAACAAGAATATACTATTGCGTAATACGACCAAACTTACACATCTGAAACAAGACCCGATATACGTATAACACAGAAGATACTGGAATCAACTGAAATAAGAATACTTGGGATATGTTCGAACAAAACACTGAAGGAAGAAAAGTGAAATGCGATCAACACACAGGAAGAATGGCAAACAACAGGAAACATACGGATAGCAAGATCAATGGGACGTCCAAGAAAGAGATGGAGCGATGATTTATAGAGCAGAGAACAAAGCAAACAGGCAATAATGTCCAGCTCTAAGTGGGAAGAAGAAGAAAGCGTAAATCGTTCGTCACGAACGTATTACCTTTGCTCATATCTCTGGTATATATATATAAAAAAAATCAAGGTCATCGAGTGTAGTGTCAAATAAAAGCTTGTGAAATCACAAATTCAAAAATATATATGACGTATTACTCGAGCAAACTTTTCTTTATATTAGTTTTATAAAATTGCCAAAAATCGCTGTCTCTCCTGCCTTCAAGAGTACTAATCAAAAAGTTTCGAAAAAATTCTGAAATATTTTCCATAAGGCGTATATGGAATAAAAATTATTACGATTGCATTATCTTTAATAACTTATCTGATATATGAAAACAAAGATCGGAAACAAACTTTGGTAAAAACTCATTTGGAGAGTAGGTATTTTGTGAAGTTGCTAATCATTCTATACTTCCGTAACAAAAAATGTTATTTTAAAAGCAATCCCGGTACGGAACACTAATTGCGCAAATCCGACTTATACTTGGTCGGTTATTATTTAATAAAGTATGTTTATCCCTATTATTGTTCTTATTAACTTTCCATGCTAATCATATGACATAGAAAGCTCATGTAAAAATAACTTGCATATAAAGTGTAATTGTAAGTTACAATTTACGACGTAATATTCTATGGAATTTTTATAGTATTTCGCGTCAATTACAAGTATAGTTTCAATAATAAAATGCCTAAGTCTGAATAAACTTGTTCTTTACGAGATGCGACTGGAACCGATGTTTTACGACTTGGTTGAATGTAAGTATTATCAGATTTCTAAAATTTGAAGTATTCAATGGTTCATCGGCTTTCGCTATATTATTAAAAGTCTAATCTAATAAAGTAAAATTATCGTGCAAAGTAAATAACGTTATATTATAAGAAACAGCTGAATATTTTCTAAATTTTTATTTTAATAGGTTACATATAATCACATCTAACTTTCTACTCAAATTAACAAATACAGGATTGGAAATCTGTCCAGTGTTATCTACTTGTTCTTACCGCAATCGTTGAAGTTTCTTATGGATCTTTGATTTGACGGGAAGCGATGTCATGAATGACATACCAGGTGTACAAGTACGAAATGCGGATGTTAAATTCGGAAGAATGATAAAAAATGCTTTATTCAAAGTATGCTCCATCGCTTGTTATACATTTTTCACAACTTGCAAGCAATTTGGGAATACCACGCCAGTAAAAATCTTCCCCTTTTGCTGCGAACCATTCATCGAGCCATTTTTTCACATCTTCGTACGAACCAAAGCGCTGCTCAGCAAGTGCGTGACCCATCACTGCAAACAAGTGGGAATCGGAAGGAGCCAAGTCTGGTAAGTAAGCCGCATGGGGTAGAACTTCCCAGCTCAGTGCTTCCAACGTGTCGCGAACTGATTTTGCCGTATGTGATGGAGCATTGTCATGAAGAAAAATGACTTTGCGTTGCCTCTTTCGGTATTCTGGCCTTTTTTCAAGCAGCGAACGGTTCAAATCGGTCAATTGTTGTTGATAACGTTTAGTATTAACCGTTTCCCCAGGTTTTAACAGCTCATAATAGACCACGCCCCTCTGGTCCCACCAAACACAGAGCATCGTCTTTCTGCCAAAGCGATTCGGTCTTGCGGTCGATGTGGATGGTGCGCCTGGGTCTACCATGATTTTTTGCGCTTGGGATTCTCAAAATAAATCCACTTTTCATCCCCTGTAACTATACGATGCAAAAAGACTTCCTTTTGTATCAAGCGAGTAAAATGTCACACGTGTTTTTGCGCTTTTCCATTTGCCTGTCGTTCAATTCATGTGGTACCCATCTACCGGCTTCTGAATCTTTCCCATCCCTCGTAGACGATCGGAAACAGCTTGTTGACTAACGCCCAGTTGCTCGGCGAGTTGTTTTTGTGTTTGCGAGTCAACAATGCTTGCAATTCCACATCTTCGTATTTTTTTGGCGGTTTTCCACGTTCCTTGTCTGCAACATCGAAGTCAGCACTTTTGAAATGCCAAAACCATCGTTCACACGTATCTTGTGATGGAGCATGTTCACCATAAGCTTCTCGAAGTAATCGGTATGATTCAACAGCAGTTTTCTTCAAATGAAAACAAAAAATTAATGCTCTTTGTTCGGTATAAATTTCGCCATATTGAACACAACACTGTACACACACTTTTCCAATTTATCACTTGTGCGCGTGTGACACTTGTTGATGACACAACAAAATGGCGCAGTGTCAAATCTTTATAGCACAAACTGCATTGGTGCACCATCTGTTGTCTGAAATCCGCATTTCATACTTGTACACCTGGTAAGTACTCTATTTTTTTTTGTGTCTGGAGTAAGATATTTAAAAAAAATTACAAAACATCTTTTGGAAGTTACAGACATCATTTTAAAACACCTCATTTTAATAAATATCACGACATACGACAACAAAAAATTTATATAAATTCCCCAGCCCCTTCTTAATAGTACACTAGTTACACTAGCAAAGGAAGATTCTACCTTTTTATACTTTTTGCAAATTTTAATGACAAAAACATTTATTTTATTTTAAAACGATATGTGTCTTCTGACACCCCAAAGTATATAGTTTACTTATATATATATATATATATATATATATATATATATATATATATATATATATATATAGGAAGAGGCGTAAGACAGGGAGATACTATCTCTCCTAAGCTATTTATTACAGCTATAGAAGACGTATTCCGCCAACTAGATTAGACAAAGAAAGTTAGATGATGTGTATTTGAGTCATTTAAGGTTCGCCGACGATATTGTAGTCATCAGTAATAATCCACATGAGTTATAAGAAATGAAAAATGAGTTAAATTGTCACTAAAAGACAGTTGGTCTTAAGATGAATAAAAGTAAGACAAAAATATTAACCAACACTAATAACAACATAGTTTTAAATTTAGAAGGAACAGCTCTCGTTAAGGATTATGTGTCTCTGGGGCAAAAAATTACTACGAAGAGAGACAATGTCTCGGATGAAATTTCAAGAAGAATCAGGCTTGGATGGTACGCATTCGGGAAATTAAGTTATATATTCAAGGATAAAGCCATCCCAAATAAGTTAAAGGTCAAAGTTTACGATCAGTGCATCTTACCCGTAGATACGTGAACAAACGAAATTAAAGGATATGATAGAGCACGTAACAGAAAGAAAGTGGGCTGGACATGTAGCATGCACGACCGATGATCGATGGACCAAGTGAACAGTAGAATGGAGACCACAAGAACAGAAAAGGAGCGTAGGACGTCCCAAAATAAGGTTGCGGGATGATATACAGAGGGTTGCGGGCATTGGATTGAGATGGAAATTCAGGGGGAAGGCCTACATCCAGCATTGGATAGAATTAGGCTTATAGCGATAGTGATAGTTTACTTCTAAAAATTCGCAGTTAAGGCAGTTAAAAGCTATTAAACGGTAAAAGAATAATTCAATCACATACTCTCCCGCCTCTATTTTTTGACAACCCGAATTGAGAAAAAATGCAGCTGCTACTATAATAGCTATTTTCTAGCAGGAAAAGTAATATTGAATGACAACAAAAGAAAGTTAATGCCAGAATAATCGGCCAAGTGCAAGTCGAACTTGCGGAATTAGTGTTCGGTATCGTGACTGCTCTTAAAATAAAAACTTTTGTTACGGAGGTATAAAATGATCAGTGACTTCACAAAACACTCCCCAAACGAGTGTTCAACAAAGTTTGTTTCCGATCTTCGTTTCTCTATACCATATAAATTATCAAAAGTAATGCACTCGTAATATCTTTCATTCAAACTACGCGTTATGGAGAATATTTTAGAATTTTTCCGAAGTTTTTTGATTAGTACTCTTAAAGTGGGAGGAACAGCAATTTTTGGAAGTTTTTTCTTTAAATAATATAAAGAAAATCTTGCGCGGGTACCTATCACATCAAACAAAAATTTCCAGAATTTTTCCAAAATTTTTCAATTAATACTCATAGAGATAGAGTGGGGGACAGCGATTTTTGACTATTTTTGAAAAATAATATAAAGACAAGTTTGTGCGAGTATGACGTCATATATATACAACACATACTCCTGTTTTCATAAGCATTTGACACCCCACTCGATGGCCCTGAATGCTTTTTTTTTCACTCACTCCCCCACAAAATTAACTCTTTAAGCCAAAATTTAACTACACAGCTGTAATTGGGCCATCAATTTCCATATGTGTGACAAATTTCAACTTCCTATGTCAAATAATTTTGGGAAAAAAATCGGATATGACCGACAGACAAACAGAGAGACAAACAGACTGATAGACAAACAAAAGACAGACACCGAAGTGATCCCGTAAGTGTTCCGTACGGGACACTAAAAATAAAGTTTCAAAGCAGATAAACTTACTGAACAACTGCCGAGTGTTGATATATTAGGTCAATGTCAACTTTCAGAAGGTTAAGCATCTAAGAGCCAAAGGTATAATTTTGTTATAGTTTCATTTGTCGACTTTATAAGTTTTTAATTTATAAGTTTTATAAAACAACTAGTTTTAATGATAGTAATTAACCTGAATGAGTTAAATTCTATAGTTAATTGGAATATATGTATATTTAATTATCAATGCAAGCTGAAAAACTGTCAATTATTATTAATTATCAAAGCAAAGCAAATATAATAATTTTCCCGACATAAAATATAAAAATAACCGATCAAGTGCAAGTTAGACTTGCGGAATTAGTGTCCCGTACGTTGATTGCTTTTAAAATAAAGAATTTTGTTACCGAGATATAAAATGATCAATGACTTCACAAAACACATCCCAAATTTTTTCAAGTTTTCTTCCGATCTTTATTGAAAACTGATAACCTTGAAATTTTTGTTTTTTCTATACATACCAGATAAATTATTAAAGGTAATGCACTCTTGATAATTTTCGTTCAATCTACACCCCGTGGAGAATATTCCAGAGTTATTTCAAAATTTTTTGATCAGCACTTTTCGAGATGAGGGGGGCAGCGATTTTTCGCAATTTTATAAGAATAATATAAAGAAAAGTGTGTGCAAGTATTACATTATATATATTTTTGAACTCGTGTTTCAACTTTCATTTAACACCTCACTGTGTGTTTTTACAAGCCTTCATTTGACACCCCACTTGGTGACCTGGTAATTTTTTTTTCACTTCCGATTTTACCCCCCACCCTTAAGTAAAAATTTAACTGCATGGCTCTGATGAGGCCATCAATTCCTATATTAGTGCCAAATTTTAACTTCTTATGTCAAATAGTTTCGGAGAAAATCGAGTTACTGAGTAATTCTCAACCTCAAAAGCCCACATCGACCGACTATTTAGGAATATAAGCCTCCCTCATTGTACCCAACCTGTTTATATCTTGTGCTTCTCCCGTTCAGTTCAGCCCTGAGGCCAGTTTCAGGTTATTTATCTCGCGTGTTGGTCGGCATCCTCTTTTGAATGAGAGAGAGAGAATGAGAATTTGTGTTAGAAATAGGGGCGACCATATAGAACATGAATTATAATTAATAAAAAATATTAAATTGCAAGGTTTTTTGTTTTATTTGTGTATTTTTCGTATTTTCACCTAGAACTAAAAATTTACCTTTTGCTACCCGAGCCCGCTTTAGGTGTCATTCCGTGTACAGTTTTCCTATTAAACTCCTAGTATTATACCGTTTTAGATAGCTAAAAAGACGTAAAAGTTTTTAAAGTAATTTGCAGTATAACTTCCATACATTTGTTTTCTCTTTATTGATTTAAAGTAGGAAACACTTGGTAAAAATTCGTAATTTAGAAACATTAACAAGCCGCCATTTGAAACTGTTAGTAATGATTTTTGATACTTGACATACAGACTAACTAAAAATAACCAAAAAATCGCACTCGAGAACCTCTAATAAAAAAAAAATCGATATAAAAGAAAAAAAAACATGTTTTTTTTTAGAAAATCTTTAAACTTCAATATCTCGAAAACGGTTAAGTTTAGGACATCATGTCATAGAGTCAAATCGGTCAGAAACGACCTAAACTATAATTTCCTGAATTATCTAGAACGACTTTCCCTGTAACCCTGTATATATATATATATATATATATATATATATATATATATATATATATATATATATATATATATATATATATATATATATATATATATATATATATATATATATATATATATATATATATATATATATATATATATATATATATATATATATATATATATATATATATATATATATATATATATATATATATATATATATATATATATATATATATATATATATATATATATATATATATATATATATATATATATATATATATATATATATATATATATATATATATATATATATATATATATATATATATATATATATATATATATATATATATATATATATATATATATATATATATATATATATATATATATATATATATATATATATATATATATATATATATATATATATATATATATATATATATATATATATATATATATATATATATATATATATATATATATATATATATATATATATATATATATATATATATATATATATATATATATATATATATATATATATATATATATATATATATATATATATATATATATATATATATATATATATATATATATATATATATATATATATATATATATATATATATATATATATATATATATATATATATATATATATATATATATATATATATATATATATATATATATATATATATATATATATATATATATATATATATATATATATATATATATATATATATTTATATATATATATATATATATATATATATATATATATATATATATATATATATATATATATATATATATATATATATATATATATATATATATATGTATATATATATATATATATACATATATATATATATATATATATATATATATATATATATATATATATATATACGTATATGAGCGATTCGTGCGTTTGTTGTTTGTTTTTCTTAGACATTTTAGGTTCTTGTTTTGTTCTATTACTCTTTGAGTAATTAGTAAATAATTATTACCTGAAAACATACATTTAAATAATTAAGTTTTCATGATTGATTGAAATTTAAGCAATTTGTTACGAAATCTGTACAATAACAAATTTTAAACAATAAGTAATGCGCTGAATACATGTAATGCTTCCTATTTTACAGAAAAATAAATCAGAAATTGTAGTTAGTCATTAGTCATAATTAATTAGAAAGAAAGCATATTAAATAATGCAGCCACACTCGAACTAGTCGTTAATTAATTAAACGATTTTAATCATTTCATTATTTTTATAGTGGTTTTATCTCGTTCGTATTCGTGAGAAAACACACATGTTTGTAAAATCCTCGGTTAACAACATGGTTATTACGATTCAGTTGTTATTTATTATATATTATAATTATAATAATTATGAGCAAACTTAATCTAAGAATATCAGAGTGTATGATGATCATGGTAAATTTTATATTATTATTTTTGTATTATTTAGATCTGGATATCTATAATATATCACATGATTATTAATAAGATGTATCGTCCTTTCACAGATATCCGTTGACTTTATTTAGTAATAGATATACGTTTAAAGGCAGACAAGCAAATAATCGTACGTTAGATGAACCCGAACTTTTATTCGCAGTGCAAACCCAGGAGTAGGATCCGCTGCCCCTGGTTTAGCACCATAATTTAAGATATTGACTTGTTTGAACTATGTAAAAAAAATAAGTAATTATTTCTGAAGAAAGGAATTATTGGAAGGGCACTTGTCCCCTCAAATCCCGTCTGCGAACATGAGATAGAAGTTAAAAATGGACTAGCGTGGAGTTTTTGCAAATAAAAGTTTATTACGAAACAATATAGCAAAGTCGAAATTGCCTCTGGTTTAGCTCCATAATTTAAGATACTGACTTGTTTCAACTATATAAAGAAAATAAGTAATTATTTCTGAAGAAAGGAATTATTGGAAGGGCAATTGTCCCCCCAAATCCCGTCTACGAACATGAGATAAAAGTTATAAATGAACTAGAATTTGTGCAAGTGAAAGTTTATTACGAGCCAGTATTGCAAAATCCAAATTGCCCCTGGTTTAGCGCCATAATTTAACTTGTGACTTGTTTGAACTATATAAAGAAAATAAGTAATTATTTCTGAAGAAAGGAATTATTGGAAGAGCAATTGTCCCCTGAAAACCCGTCTACGAATATGAGATAGAAGTTATAAATGTACTAGCGTCGAGTTTGTGCAGATGAAAGTTTATTACGAGCCAATGTTGCAAAGTCCAAATTGCCCCTAGTTTAGCGCCATAATTTTAGATACTGACTTGTTTTGAACTATATAAAGAAAATAAGTAATTATTTCTGAAGAAAGGAATTATTGGAAAGGTAATTGTTCCCTCAAATCCCGTCTATGTATATGAGATAGAAGTTATAAATGGACTAGCGTCGAGTTTGTGCAGATGAAAGTTTATTACGAGCTAATATTGTAAGGTCCAAATTGCCCCTGGTTTAGCGCCATAATTTAAGATACTGACTTGTTTGAACTATATAAAGAAAATAAGTAATTATTTCTAAAGAAAGAAATTATTGGAAGGGCAACTGTCTCCTCAAATCTGGTCTATGAACATGAGATACAAGTTGTAAATGGACTGGCGTCAAGTTTCTGCAGACGAAAGTATATTACGAGCCAATATTGCGAAGACTAAATTACCCCTGGTTTAGCGCCATAATTTAAGACATTGACTTGTTTAAACTATATAAAGAAAATAAGTAAACGTATGCTTATTTCTTGTATTTTATTTCGAAATTTATATAGGTTCGGGTCAAAATATCGTAAATTTATTAAATTCGACCTACAAAACTTATTACCAAACTGGATCACCATTAATTTTAAGACTAAAATACCTATTTTTATTATTTTAATGAATTAGTTTAAAGTGCTTCTCTAAAATAAAAGAACATTATATAAAAAATATTTTTATTTAAATTTAAGAGGTATTTTATATCCAATGCAGTTTATGACTACCTTTATAGTTTATTTCACAGAAATTCTGTTTTATTTTCAGCCGTAACTATCTGCCTAGAAATAATTTAGATTAATAGATTTGATAACCTTAATAAGACCTAGATACGTAATTCTTGAAACAAAAAGCAAATAACAATACAATCATTATTTCAATTATGTAAATATTACCCAACAATAAAACAAACAACTCAAAATATCTCTCAACAAAATTAATCATAAAAAAATACACTTTGGTTCTCATAAAAAAAAAACAAGCCAACGTTTGTTAATATCATAAATCCAATAAGAAAGGAAAATTAAAAGCTGTAATGCGCGCTCCGACCCACCCGATATCAAACAAAATAAATCATTGCCGAAAACCCAATACTACCTCATAATCACCCATAAAACACACCGCTGTATGATCCTTATTTAACCACAACATCGGTCCCCTTTATCTCCTTCTCACACACTTTCATAACTTCCCCTCGAAACATACTCTAAATAGCTCTTTTACCCCCACCACCTTATCTTCACTACACATTTCCCTCCTCTCCCTCTAAAAAAACGTGATAACACCGCCCAATTCACGCCTGGGAATAGTATTAAAGAGGTAACCCAGCCTACAAATAGGCGTATCTTGTGACCAATCAGTGCAACGACGTGTGTGGTCCCCGTGAGGGATCTTTATTATATCAACGTTGCCAATTTAGCGATTTAAAACGCCGCCGAGCGCTCAGCGGGAGCTAATCGAACAGTTTCGTTGAAGAGATGTGTAGGTTGGACGGAGATAGAGATAAGAACCGAGCTAGTTTGATCGGTGGAGATTGAGAGACAGGGACGGATTGAAGACCGAATGTTTAAATAAAAGTTATAGGGTGACGTTGACAATAAAATGTTTTGAACTATCAGTTCAAAGAGATTACTCCATCTTGATTTTTTAAAATGGATAGCCATGCAAGTTATTTTATTTTTGAGACCTACTAAAAATTCTAGATATTATTTATCTAAGATAACATATGTCTAAATTGAACTATTTTGGAATTATTATCATTTGAAATTTAAAATAAAAAAACCGGTCAAGTGCAAGTTGAACTTGCACAATTAGTGTTCCGTACGTTGATTGTTTTTAAAATAAAAATTTTTGTTAGGGTGGTATAAAGTGATCAGTGACTTCACAAAACACACCCCAAATGAATTTTCAACAAAGTTTGTTTCCAATCTTTACTGAAAACTGGTGACCTTGAAATTTTGTTTTTTTTTTTATACACCAAATAAATTATTAAAGGTGATGCACTCGTGATAATTTTCGTTCAATCTATACCCCGTGGAGAATATTCCAGAATTTTTTCAAAATTTTTTGATCAGTATTTTTCGAGATAAGGTAGGGGACAGCGATTTTTTAAAAGTAATACGAAGAAAAGTGTGCGCAAGTATTACATTATATATATATATATATATATATATATATATATATATATATATATATATATATATATATATATATATATATATATATATATATATATATATATATATATATATATATATATATATATATATATATATATATATATATATATATATATATTTTACTCGTGTTTTCACAAGCTTTCATTTGACACCACACTCGATGACCTAGTAAAAAAAATTTTTTTTCACTTCCGATTTCACCCCTCAAAACGAACCTCTTAAATCAAAATTTATGTTACGGTGGTATAAAATGATCAGTGACTTCACAAAACACACCCCAAATGAGTTTTTCAACAAAGTTTGTGTCCAATCTTTACTGAAATCTGATGACCTTGAAATTTTTGTTTTTTTTATATACCATATAAATTATTAAAGGTAATGCGCTCGTGATAATTTTCGTTCAATCTACACCCCGTGGAGAATATTCCAGAATTTTTTCGAAATTTTTTGATAAGTACTTTTCGAGATAAGGCCCGGGACAGCGATTTTTCGCGAATTTTTAAAAATAATACAAAGAAAAGTGCGCGCAAGTATAATATTATATATATATTTTTTACTCGTGTTTTCACAAGCTTTCATTTGATACCACACTCGATGGCCTAGTAAAAAAATTTTTTTTTCACTTCCGACTTCACCCCCCAAAACTAACCCCTTAAGTCAAAATTTAATTCTCAAAACTACATGGCTCTGATGAGGCCATCAATTCCTATATTATTACCAAATTTCACCTTTCTATGTCAAACAGTTTCCGAGAAAATCGGGTGTGACAGACAGACAGACAGACAGACAGACAGACAGACAGACAGACAGACAGACAGACAGACAGACAGACACCGAAGTGATCTTATAAGTGTTCCGTACGGAACACTAAAAAAGGCAAAAAAACTATTAATAAATATTCTAGGTTCTTTTTTAAGGTAACAATTGCTCAAAATGTCTATCGTTAACAGCGAGGCAATGACTCAATCTGTCATAAACAGCCTGAACAGAGTTTTGCAGAGAATCCGGGATGATCTATGCTACTTCATATTGAATTCTTTGTTGAAAATCTTCCACAGTTTCAGGTCGACTTCGATAAACTTTGCTTTTCAAATGATGCCATAAAAAAATCAGCACCTCCTCTGCCTATCCATCGATTAGGAAAAATTCCATCCAAATATCTACGAACATTAATTTCATAGTGAGGAGGTGCTCCATCCTGTTGATACTACAGATTTCTGTTAGAGGTATCCAAATTATTTTCATCGGGAAAAAGACCTGCACAAGTTAGAATAAGTTGCTCTTGAAGTAAATGTAAATACCGCTGTCCTGTAAGATTCCCATCGATAAAAAAAGGACCAATGATATGACGTCCACAAATCCCTGTCTACACGTTTATCTTTTGTGGTCTTTAAGAATGACTGTCCATTATCCACTGGGGATTCTCAGTAGACCAGTACCAGCAGTTATGCCTGTTAACTCTTCCGTTAAGACAAAATGTGGCCTCGTCAGAAAAAACAATATTATGAAATATCATTATTGATTCGTTCCATCATGACCTCGCAAAATTCAACACGTCTACCGTAGTCATCTTCAGATAATTCTTGCATGCAATTTTTCTTCATTCAGTATATGACTTAAGGTCCCTTTACTTATGTTGTGGTCTAGGCAAGGCAGACGTATAGCTCTATGGGGATTTTCTGTAATTTCCAATAATACATCTAACTTTTTATCATCGCTTGTTTTAACATGACCTGACTGTCTAAATCGTTTTAATGTTTTGCTAACTACGGTTTGAGTAATAGGTTCTCGATTCGGATTTAAAAGGTAACATTTTTTATATTTTTTTTATTAAATTTATTTGAGAAAAGTGTAGTCAAATCTGAGCAACGCTGTGGCTTTACGTTCTAGTTAACGATCGTCAATATTATGGAGTTGTATAGTTCACCAGTGACTGCGCGAAAAAATATTCTTGTCATCATTTCTTCATCGATTTTTATTGAGATCTACTATTTAAGGCAAATATTCTGCAATTGGTCTTGCTGCAAAAAGGCGCCACTTCGAATATATGCAGTGCATTCCATAACACCCTGTACATACATATATATATATATATATATATATATATATATATATATATATATATATATATATATATATATATATATATATATATATATATATATATATATATATATATATATATATATATATATATATATATATATATATATATATATATATATATATATATATATATATATATATATATATATATATATATATATATATATATATATATATATATATATATATATAAATATATATATATATATATATATATATATATATATATATATATGTATATATATATATATATATATATATAATATATATATATATATATATATATACAGGGTGTCCCATTTACCATGAAAAATAAGAATAACTTGAAAAATAAGCTTTGTCGAAAAAAATATGTCAAAAGTTGTAGGGTTCAAAGGGAGACATACAATGGTAGTAAGAAGTATGACCTTGAGTGCCGTTTTCGAGATCAAATCAAGGTCAAATCAATTTTTTTAAAATAGAAACCAATATATTTTTTTTTTTTCAGATTCGTATTCTACATAAAAAAAAAAGAAATTTTTGTTGAAAGTACTTTTTTTTGAAAATATATATATAAATATATTTACCTAACTAATTAATATTTTTCGAGCTAAACTTAACCTTCTTTTTTCACTAAATATCATAAAAATTGCAAATACTAATAATAGATTTTTGAAGAATTTTTCTGTTTTTTTTTATGCATTTTTTAAGCCATTTTTTTTCATAAAAATAAAAAAGTAGGATAAGAAAATCAATTTTTTTTACTTAAATTTAAGCATATTTTGCCTCTCGCATTTTTTTCTTAAAACTTGATGACTTTTGTGTTAAAAATTCTTGAAGTTTAGAAATTGTTTTCTTTTTTGCTGAGTGCCATAAAAAATTGACATTTTTAAAAAAAGTGTTTCCAACAAAAGTTCCTTATTTTTTCATGTAGAATACAAATCTGCAAGAAATTGATTGGTTTATTTAAAAAAAAATTGACTTGACCTTGATTTGAGCTTGAAAACGCCTCTCAAGGTTAAATTTCGTACTATCATTGGAGTTGTTTGTAGTTTTCGAGTTAAATTGGACACCCGGTATATATATATATATATATATATATATATATATATATATATATATATATGTATATATATATATATATATATATATATATATATATATATATATATATATATATATATATATATATATATATATATATATATATATATATATATATATATATATATATATGTATATAAATATATATATATATATATATATATATATATATATATATATATATATATATATTTATTTATATACATATATATATATATATATATATATATATATATATATATATATATATATATATATATATATATATATATATTATATATATATATATATATATATATATATATATATATATATATATATTATATATATATATATATATATATATAGTATATATATATATATATATATATATATATATATATATATATATATATATGGGTTAAAGATTATTTATTCATTAAATTGTTTTTATTTGAGGAAAAATAAAATTCATATTATTTAAACATATCAGTTATAAATAAGATATTTTTTCACCAAAAATCCATTCAATGGGTGTTTGTATTTAAGAGAAACTCCCATTTTACCACACTGTAAACAAAAGAATGCAAGGAAAATGTTTATAGCAACCAAATTTTGGCCGGATTAACACTACCAATCAAAACAGACATATAATCTCACCCAATTATGGTGATCAAATTAGTGACTTTAGTATACTCGATAAATATTTTTATGATTCCTTCTAAAGCCGTACATGCTAGGAATACCCGTCGAGCTAATACATCACATCTGTATGCGATTTGACTTGTCACTTCCCGTACCATTTTCTTCAAGAATATTTTTATATTGATAACATCCCCAGAAGTATGTTTCCCATAGAGACAACCACGCGGTCAAGACTCCACTTGCTTACATCTAAATGGGATCAAGGAGTAACAGTGAACTGAAAGAAGGGCGACTAGAAACGATGAATTACGATTTGGTCGAAGGTAAGTGTTGCCAGATTTCTAAAATTTAAAATATGCAATGGTTCACGGGCTTTCGTTATATTATTAAAAGTCCTGCTATTAAAACTAACGAATATAAGTGACAATATTGGTACTTGTCCACAGAGAGTTTTACTAACAGAACACTTGCGATGGTTAGAAATCTGTCCAGTGTTTTCTACTTGACCTTTCCGCACTCACTGAAGTTTCTTATGGATCAATCATTTACCGAAAATTTACAACGTCTCTCTGTCTGTCTATCTGTCTGGCCGTTAGTGCGCTTATCACTCGAGAACCACTTATCTGATTTACGTGTTTTTTTTTTAAATTCATACATATGTTCTTTGGCCAGGTTATGGGATATATTTACGTTAGATAATATAAGGAATAAGCAGTGACGATAATAGTAAATTAAGTCGGAAAAAAGTTTGTCGCTAGCGCACTCTCTTCAATATGCTGCCAAAACCGTTAAATATGGAACAATATCATGTAGCAAAGAATATAATAAATAAAATGCAACGTCTCTCTGTCGATCTGTCTGTCGGTTAGTGCGCTTATCACTCGAAAACCACTTAATCGATTTACATGTTTTTTTTTTTAAATTCATTCATATGTTCTCTGGCCAGGTTATATGATATATTTTATTACGTTAAATAAGATAAGGAATAAGCAGTGACGATAATAGTGAATCAAGTCCACGCGAGCGGAGAAGCGGGCAAGGCTAGTATATTTATAACTTTGTTTCTTTTCATCCCCGACGTACTTTCCCAGTATTTTAATGCACTCTTAATCAAAAAGAATTACCGATAAAATAAAACACCTTCCTCACTACGAAGGGAGAAGAATAAAATATAAAAAAAAGGAATTTAATTAAAATTTTCACGCGTCTGCTCGTATTTTTAGAAAGAAAAATAAAACAAAAGAAGAGAGCGGGAATCGGAGCACACGATACAATTTCTTTAAGCTGGATACTTTAATCAAATAGGCGTTGAATAAATTACATTAAATTGCCTTGTTTTAGATCTTTATCAGTGGCGTACTTATTGAAGGCATTAAAATATATTCTCTTAATTTTCAGAAGACCACCAGTTTTCGTGACAACTAGAAATATAAACAAATAACAATAAAATTTAAGTTAGCTTAAATGAAATTAATAATCTTAATAACCTCTCTAGCCTAGCGTAAACTATCCTACGCTAGCTGTACTTACTAGCCCAACTTGGTGTATTCTAAACTAGCTTAGTCCAAAAATAAACCGGCCAACTGCAAGTCGGACTTGCGCAGTTTGTGTTCCGTACGCTTTTAAAATAATTTTTTTTTTACAGAGGTATAAAATTCCGATTTTTACTGAAAACTGATGACCTTGGAATTTTTGTTTTTTTATATACCAGATCACTCGTAATAATCTACACCCTGTGGAGCATATTCCAGAATTTTTTAAAACTTTCAGTACTTTTCGAGATAAGGGAGGGGGACAGCGATTTTTCGCAATTTTTTAAAAATAATACAAAGAAAAGTGTGCGCAAGTATTACATTATATATATATATATATATATATATATATATATATATATATATATATATATATATATATGGTAAAAAGAATCATTTTTTTAACTTCCAATTTCACCCCCCAAAACTAACCCCTTAAGTCAAAATTTAACTTTTAAAACTACAGGACTTTAATGAGACCATCCATTTCTATATTAGTGCCAAATTTCAACTTTCTATGTCAAATAGTTTCGGAGAAAATCGGGTGTGACAGACGGACAAACAGACGGACATCGAAGTGATCCCATAGGTGTTCCATACAGAACAGTAAAAATAAGTTTTTAGAATTTTGCATTTTTATTTTTGTAAGTAGAAGAATATTTTGATGGCTGATTTGTAAATAATGAAATAAGAAGAAAATTATTTTCAAAATAATTTATTGTTATATTTATCCATAAAGTGATTTACCCAGTACTTTCCCTGGAAACACGTAGTTCTAAAATAAATTCTGAATCTGACTTTACTTTTGACATACATGTCGATATTTTAAATAATAGGTACTGTGGTAAGATATTAATCACAACAATAAGTTAAGGAAAGGAAAAGACTCGGGGCCTAATCAAAGAAGGCCAGGCCGTATTGTGAAAAATGTTCACTATTCAGTCACAGATTTTTATATTGACTATAAGTTTTTAAAGGTCCACTATAGGAAAGGGTTTTTTAGTAAGAAATCTCCCTTTCCCGCTCTGGTCATCGATTCTTAGTTTACAGTGGAGGAGTCTAAGCTTTTCCAACCTCTTGGTTTCCATTTTGCACTCTTTCTTGGTCGATTGACGCCCCTCCTCTATAAGTAGTTTCGCCTTTAGTTTCCTCTTGTTTTCTTACATAAACGCCCTTTGTATCTATATGCCCCTCGCTCCTTGAATTTGGCTATGCCACTGTCTCAGACATATTTTCAACTGGAACAGGTAGCAGGATATTTTTCATTATTTCAGTTAAAATTGAATATAATGAAAAAATAATATCCTTTAAAAATTTCCGTCTCCCAGAAACTCTATCCTATCCTATAATACAATATATATGAAGCAAACCCTCTGACACGCTCCTCTTATCACTTTATTACTTTGACACTAATTATGCTCGAATTTTTTTCGTTATCTAATTAAGAAAAATTCTCATAATGATAATGAAAATCTACGGAATTTATTGATCCCCACCTCTTTCATGCCTTTCCTTTAAAGCTGTAGGTTCCTTCCTTATGTCAAGTATTATATGTTGACCAAATTTAAAGTCCTCATTGTTCTCGTGAACGACAGACATACAAACCGGTAGACGGGCAGTCAGACGGAAATGGAGGACTATATTTATTATATATAAAGAAATATAAAAATCTCAGAGAGTGATTTTTCACAAATACAGTACTTAATAAACTTCATATTCGTTGAAGTAATACAGTATATACTCGTATTTGTCTACTATATAGTTGAAAATGGCGTCGTACACATGGGCGCCACATATCATTCCTTCTCTATATTTATAATTTGAAAAAAAAGGGGCTAGCTAGATATAGTTAGAAATGAAAGAATAAGGGATATAATGAAAGTAAAAACCATGATTATTGAGGAAATTCAAGAAAGGCAACTTATATGAAGAAATGGAAGAACACCGAATACCAAAGATGGTTCTAAAGTGGGTACCAAGCGAAAAGAGGAGAAGAGAGAAACCAAGAGCGACATGATTTGGAGTTGTTCAGAGCGCAATATCAGAGAGAAATCTAAGAGGGGATTGGGGAGATCGGGGAGGATAGAAACTGGGAACCGGAAGGCGAAAAAGCCTGTAAAAAACTAGATGGATGACAGATGATCTTTTCTAGTTTAATTTGTTTGAACTCCGTTAGTCTAACCCGATGTTATACCTTTAAGGGTCGTAATTGCTGCGTCTTGGCAAATACAACAATGTCGTATTGCTTTCCTTTGATGAAGTGCACCCGAGGGAAGAGAAAATAATCACAGAATGCTCAAACAAGTGAATACGGAGAGTGATCCAACATGCAAACTTAATTTCTGCTCAAAAATAGTCGCACAATCACCAAACGATCCAGTTTCATAATCATAACCAGTTAGAATCTGATATGTTTCGGTTAACATATTCAAAACAACCATTGGTCAAAATAGACTGCTACTGTTACCATTAAAACTAAAGATCTAATGTCAATAGACATTAAATGTCACAAAATAGCTGACATAATAATAATGAAAGTTGCCGCGTTCGTTAACTAAAACGTGCAACAGATGGCGTTACAATTCTCTACTATTTTTTATAAGTTAGGTTCCTTTTTAGACAAGGGCAGTGGCGTAGCCAGGTGGGACATATGCCCTCGCTTTTATGATTCTAAGAGCCTTATCATACCCTTACTTATCATACTCTTATTAAAAACCATTAATGATATTTTCTTTTCTTACTAGAAATATACCCCTTGGGTGCATCTATCCCCCACTTCCCGTCCCTTAGAACTAGGCTACGGTACCACTAGACACAAGGGGTAGGATTTTAGACTAACATATTCTAGTTTAGCTGGGCTTAGCCTTGTTCTAGCTGGTTTTTTTATCGTCTTTTTGTGTGTATTTGTTGAACGATTATGTCTAAACCACTACAATATATTTTTACGTATAAGTAGCCAACTTATACGTAAAAATGCTGCCAACGTGTTACTGAACCAATCAGGCCCTTGTCTGCCATATAAAACCTATTTCGTAAAAAAGAAAAACGTGATCCCAATCCTAATCCCCAGCTGATTAATTAACTTGAACTGTCCGACATAAGTTTTAACCTCTCTCATCCCCTCACGACTCCTGTCTCGTTAATTTCCGTACAAAAGAATGTCCAATAAAAGTGAACTTTTAATTATATTTGCTCTTCGCCCTCTAGTCACCCCTTCTAAAAGGCCATTAGCTCATTTTAGAGTCTGTTCTTTGTAACTGCTTGTGCTTTTTTTTAAATTTGCGAGTTTTCTCTTTATATTGAGTGTTTCAGGGTGTTTGATGATGATGGTATTTCATTTAAAAAGGTTTTAATTACTTTTTTTATTTGTATGGTACAGAGGCACAGCATAATGGAATAGGTCGTGATGGCTGTTCAGTTCAAGCTTTGAAAATCTACGAGGGTCGCCTTTTAAGTTTTAACAAACGACCACTAGAGGACGCTACTGAGATGTGACATTACCATTGTTGTAAAATTTTACGTCTGTTATTGTTAAAACAGTGGCAGCTCAGAAATTGGCGGAGTAGTTTGTTTACAGTGAGCGTTTAAAAAAAAACAGTTTTGTGAACAAATTTAAATTTCACGTGAAGTTTTTCGTTGGACAATTTTTTACGATTTTAGTAAAGGCCTAACTCATCAACAATGCGTCGAATCGCTTCGTTCAACTTTTGATAATGAATCACCATCAGAAAAGACTGTTTACAATTGGTTTGAGAATTTCGTTCGATTTTGAATGAACATTTAAGTGTGAAAAAGATCTGTTCCTGATGACTTGACCGAAAATCAAAAACAGGCTTGTGTTAATTGGTGTAAAGAAATGCTCAAAAAATTCGACCGAGGACATGTAAAATTCGTATACAATATCGTAACGGTGTCTGGGTGTTCCAAATGAAACAAAAATGGTTCGTTAGCGAAGCACTTACAAGAAAATGATCGCTGGTCTCTTTGGTTATGTTGGACATGTAGGAAATATTACTTTAGAAGATCAAAGAACAGTTAATGTTAAATGGTATACAAGAATTTGTTTGCCAGAAGTCATCAATAACATCAGGAAAAACAACCGAAAACGTCGCATCATTCTTCATCATGACAATGCCAGCTATCACCTAGCACGTCAAACAATTGATTATTTAACAGTGAAAAACATCGAATTAATGTCTCACTGTCCGTATTCACCTGATTTATCGCCTAACGACTTCTTTTTGTTTCCGTTGAATCCTTCCAAAACGTTTTTGAGGTGCCAACTTCAGAATGGAAAAAATGTTTCGAGAATTGGTTCGAACACACGCAAAAGTGTATAAAACTTAAAGGCGGATATTTTGAGAAACAATAAAACGATTTGTACCAAAAAATTTTTTGTCTTTCATTGTTTTTGTAAAAACTTAAAAGGTAACCCTCGTATTGACATGTGTACAAAAGTAAAGTACAAAATGTACAGGTTCTGTCAATAAGCCGGATTGATAATTGGAAGGTGGCCATCCCGGGGACCTAATTTATTTCTTAACTAGCATATGGGCTTGCGGCCCTATCCCCGCGACTCCGCCTGCGTAATTTAAATCTTTACAGTAATAGCACGAGATTACTAGCCAAGGTCTCATTTTAACATAAAAGAAGATATTAAATTCAAATTTTAGGGGCTTATATGGAAATCAATCTCGTTACTTCTTATATAGTACCCTGTATATTATATCACTTTTAAATTCTATGAAAAAAGCTAAACTTAAAGGATCCTCCACACCAGCGCGATAAACCGGTTGCGATTGCGATAGTGACAGAGTTGCGATACAAAATTTTGCAGCGGTATATGACGATGCTCACAACGCAACGGTGCGATGTCATATCGCGCATTACGAGGTTGGTTTGAAAAGTCCGTGCAAAAATAAAAACTACTTATGTGTTTGGGGTAAACCTTTTTTATTTTTCGACATAGCCTCCTTTTAGGCTTAGACACTTCGTCCAACGATGTTCTAGTTTGTTGATCCCTTCCGAATAATAGGATTTGTCCAAGTCTGCAAAATATCCATTAGTGTCTGCAATCACCTCCTCGTTTGAATAAAATCTTTGTCCCGCCAGCCATTTCTTCAAATTGGGGAACAAATAGTAGTCCGAGGGAGCCAAGTCTGGAGAATAGGGGGGATGTGAAACGAATTGGAATCCTATTTCCATTAATTTTGCGACCACAACTGCTGAGGTGTGTGCTGGTGCGTTGTCGTGATGGAAAAGGACTTTCTTGTGGGCCAATCGCGGGCGTTTTTCTTGCAGCTCGGTTTTCAAACGATCCTATAACGATGAATAATATTCACCTGTAATAGTTTTACCCTTTTCCAGATAGTCGATGAGGATTATCCCTTGCGAATCCCAAAAGACAGTCGCCATAACCTTTCCGGCCGAAGGAACGGTCTTCGCCTTTTTTGGTGCAGATTCCCCCTTGGTAACCCATTGTTTAGATTGTTGTTTGGTCTCAGGAGTATAGTAATGTATCCATGTTTCATCCACAGTGACGAAACGACGCTTAAAGTCCTCCGGATTCTTCTGGAACAGCTGCAAACCATCCTTGCAACACTTCACACGATTCCGTTTTTGGTCAAGCGTGAGCAATCGCGGCACCCATCTTGCGGATAGCTTTCTCATGTCCAAATGTTTATGCAAAATATTATGTACCCGTTCAGTCGAGATGCCCACAGCACTAGCAATCTCACGCACCTTAACTCTTCTGTCATCCATCACCATATCATGGATTTGATCAATGATTTCTGGAGTCGTAACCTCCACAGGCCGTCCAGGACGTTCAGCGTCACTTGTGCCCATATGGCCAGTCCGAAAATTTTGAAACCACTTATAAACTGTTCGAATCGAAGGTGCAGAGTCACCATAATGTTTATCAAGCTTCTCTTTAGTCTCCTGAGGCGTTTTGCCTTTCATAAAGTAATGTTTAATCACCACACGAAATTCTTTTTCGTCCATTTCTTGAAAATCACTCGACTTCCTTGATTCACACGAATGCCAAACACAAAGAAATAGACCAATATGGCTGAAACTTGGTGTGCGTTCATTCAAGAGATGCTACTAACTAAACATGACCTCGATACGCGCCGGTGGTGCCATCTCTCGGACTTTGCACGGACTTTTCAAACCAGCCTCGTATATCGCCGTTTTACTGAGGCAACGCTGTCGGCACGATTTTTATCGCCAACCGCCACGTTGTTTTCGATTGTCCGAGGCAAATTATGACTGAAAAATTAATTGAAGCAGTAAAACAATATCCGATATTGTACGATTTGAATCAAGAGGACCAAATTTGTCATATTCATCTAGTTGTTTCATAAGAACTTTCATTGCTTCTTGAAAAACTATGCCGTTATCATCATCCTTATTGTATTCGTGTAATTTTTTTATTACTCTGCACATGATCTTGCTTTTCTGTTTCTTTCCGCGTTTCTTCCTAGAACAAATTAATCAAAATATTATTATGATTCACTGACCGACATTAAAAATTTATTGAAAATGATCGTTTCAGTTTCCAAATTTTACAGAGGATTGGCTGAAGCTGGCTAAAACATTTAACGAACGCTGGAATTTCCCTCACTGTTTAGGGGCTATTGATGGCAAACATGTGGTTATTCAAGCTCCAGCAAATAGTGGAAGTGAATATTATAATTATAAAGGTACCCACAACATTGTTTTATTAGCCGTCGCCGATGCCGAATATAACTTTACGTATGTTGATGTTGGATGCAATTGGAGGGGAGTGATGGGGAGTCTTTGAAAATTCTTTATTAAGTGAACAACTTGAAAAAGGAACTTTAAATTGCCGGAAGAAAGATAAAGTTTGGGACTAGATTGGAACTGAATTAAATGAGGATAGTAAGTAACTTTAATAAATATAGATTATGTTTACATATTTGTATTAAAATACTGCATGACCTTTTCCCGTATTTCAAATGGTGAATTAGCGGCACGTCTCATGTCACGATTTATATTTTGAAATGCCTCTAATGTAGCATTCGGTAGTTCTAAAATTTCAAAGTATTAATTGTCACATTTTTCCATTCGCAGAAACTTATGCAAAATGCATACTGTATGAACGATTAATATGGTGTGATCGGCAGATAGCTCTATTGATCTATAAAATATCCTCCATTTTTGCGCAGATATGCCAAATGCATTTTCCACTATTCTTCTGGCCTTGCATAATCTAGTATTATATTTTTCTTTTTGAATGTCTCTCCGCGATTGTCTGTAAGGTAACGGCCTCCTTAAGTAGGTCTTTAACGAAAACCCTTCGTCGCCAATTAGTACATACGGGCATACATCTTGTTGTCCAGGGAGATTCTTTGCCTCTGGAATATTCATGGTGCCAGCTTCAAATCTTTTGCCCATATCAGAAGCCTCAAAGATACCACTATCGCTATTTTTCCCATATGCACCAATATCGACACATATAAATCGATAATCGGATCCGACAATGGCCATAAGAACAATTGAAAACTTTTTCAAATAGCAAAAATAGTTGGATCCACTTTTATTTGGGCATTTTATGGTAATGTGTTTACCATCAATACTTCCAATGCAATTAGGAAATCCCCACACTGTTTCAAAATTTGTTCTGTTGGTTCAGGCATATACAAGTCTTGCATTCTTTTGCAAATGGCTTCACAAACTTCATATACAATTTGCGAAACTGTTGAAAATCCCATACGGAAACTATGCCCAATTGTGTAATACGAGTCGCCAGTTGAAAGAAACCTGTAAAAAAACGGTTTCTATATTTTATATATTGCCACTGAATACATTTTTAAGAGAAAAAAAAAAATTTAACAGTGCGTTTTGTCAGTAACTACTTATATTATTATGAAAACGAATTTTACATACAATTTTTAAAACGTGTTCGTGTACAAAGTAGCGCATTTTCATGCATTTGCAGTATTTTATTGATTCAAGCAATACATCAAAATTGACAAAAATGCGACATCTCCCACAGAGATACCTTTTGTGTCTACTGTGTTGTACAGGTAGATTTCTTATAGTAATTTTATTTTAGGTGAACAGCTTAAGAAAAAATGGAAGAATTTAAGAGACTGCTACGCCAGGCATTTAAAAACTTTAACGACCACGACTGGTCAAGGCGCAGCAAACAATAATTATAAAAAGTGGCAATGGGCTCACCAAACCATATTTAAAATTTGCCAGTACCTCGTCTAATGTAAAATATGCAGAGGATTCAGCAGTCATAAATGACTCCGAGGATAATACAGAAAACGACAAAGTGTTATTAGAAGAAGTTGAAATGAGTCACAGACAGACTTAACGGAAAACACCCTGCCGTAAGACCCACAGAAAAAAGTAGATCATCGGAAAGGCCAAGCTTAAAATTAACAGCGCCTAAAAGAAAAAACCAAAAATTACAAAGGACGAGAACAACAATGATTGGGAGTAAGTAAGGTTATTCGATATTTGGAGAATAAGAACGCAAACAGGGAGACTCGCAAGGAGGAAGACAACAAAAAAATGGATCCAATTAACCTAATTTTCCAAGGATATGCTAATATGTTGAAACAGTTTTCATCTAGAAGACAAGCCTACACCAAACTTAAAATTGCTCAGTTAATGACGGAACGGGAATTGGCACATCAAGAAAGCTTGCTGTCGACTGAACAATATCATTCAAGATCGGAAATATTTAGTTCGCATTGTGATGGAAGCAACTGTACGTCAGTGATTTCACCTATAAATAATCGCCAAGCCTTCAGACCCAATTTATGTGACGTTAATTCCAGACTAAGTTCAGCTGCCAGTAGTTACATGTCCACAATAATAAACTCACTTTCAAAAAATTTGATAGCCACTGAATATATTTACAGTCAATCTTCCCTGAATATGATGATACGCAAATGGCAGGTTCAATCACATGCAATCGCATGGAATATGTGCATAATACTAATAACTACAACCCTGCATCATCCAGTGTTAACAATAACCCAGAGCATCGAATATTACTGGATCCAGCTACATAGTTACTGAACTCATCACTTCATTTCCAAATAGCAATGTAGAACCGCCACTTAAAACGTATTTTCAAAGCTATACACCTTTGTAAGTGTAATTATTATTAGTTTGAGTTACCGACTGAATAAAAACAATTCGGGTAAATATGTACTTCATTTTTCATTTCATTCAACCTTTTAATAGTAAAAAAATGCTTGAGAATTATGGAAAGCTTACCGTAACATAATTGCCAATCGTTCTTCGCAGGAAATAGCTTCTCGATAATTCGTGTCTTCTTTTTGTATACCAAGTTTAATTAAGCTTAGAATCTCGTCAAAAGAATTAGAAGTCATTCGGAAATAAAGATAAAACCGTTTTGGATCTCAGCATTAAAGCATGATATTCTCTCTTTCCTTATTGATATCATGTATCCATTTTCTTTTTTTCCTAAAAGAAATGCTGAACATGATAGGTTATAACTTAGAAAATTGATACTTACCTTCGCTGACTTTCATCTTCCTCTATTGCCATTAACACCAACATTTCTTCTTCATCAAAGGTCATTTTTTTAAACAGTTTGTTAAAAACCTAATACACAAGCATGTCTCCGCTATAAAAGCGATTTTTATCGCAATCGCTATATCGCGCTGGTGTGGGGGATCCTTTAAGAATATACCATGATGTCATATACTACAATATTTGAAATGTAAACCACTTACCTGCCGGCTTAATTGAACTCGTTTTTTGCATTCGCGAAAAACATTTTCCATTTGAATTGACGGAATAAAAATAATGGCTTGGGTAACTCTGTTTCTAAAGTCTTGAACATTCTCGGATATTCTCCTAAAAAAAAAATTATTAACTGATTGATCTAAGATTTTCACTAATTATCATACTTTTCAAAATCGTGAATCATTTAAAAGTTGCATAATTAACTGGAAACAATATGAAGATCCTCCCGTTGCCTGCCCTGCCCTCTGTAGCTACTTTAACCATTACTAGAATAATTAGTTCTCTTGATCTCTATATTATCACCTCAATTAAAACAGATTCTGTCCTCTTTCATCTAAAAATTTTATCGTAATCTAATAGATGTCACCACGCTACATGGTTGTGCATCGTACACAGTAAATACTACAATGTAGTATAAACGAAATGTAGAAAAAATTTCTTATATGTTGACTGGATAGCCTCTTCAGTGCCCTTCGATATTACTAACAGCAATAAGTCTGGTCAGTAGTTGTTTGATACAATATTTTTGCCTTTTTAGATATTGGCCTCGCTTTCAGTGAGAAGGAAATAATAGACATGTTGGATAAGTTAAAGAACATATAAAAAACTACTATTGCGACCATATATGTTTGGAGTTCGATGATAGGTTAGTTCAGGTTAATTCGTCAGCGCCAGAACATTTTTTATTTTGTTACTGCCTTAAAAAATAATATATTTAAAAAATATTATCGCGATGTTTCAATTCCGTTCGAAAATTCGCTAACAATTTTACAAATTCTATATTGTAATAATTTTTCCTGACTTTTGAAATAGCCAAGTTGGAGAGGTAGTCCTTTTACTATAATTACTAACCTAGTACATTTTTTAATTTAACTAGTACATTTCCAGAAAATAAATAACCTTTTTTCAGCTGATTTACGTCATTTCCCAACGCCAAACGAAACTTTTTGTGTTCCATATCTCTATTGTCATGTTTAATAAGAGTTTTAGGATTTTTTAAAAAATATTTAAAAAGTACTATTTAGGAATTTCAAAAAACATCGAAAATAATGTAAATTATTACTGTCCAGAGCGTTACCTACCTAAAACAAGAATCTACATTGAGTAATGTAATCTTAGCGGTTTTTGAGGTTATGTATGATAATTTGAGAATATTTTCTCAGAATTGTGATAAGAAATAGGGAAGATTTGAAAGGTGCCTAAAATTCTGTGAAATTAAGAGTTCCCATAGTTAACAATGACACAGATTAAGAAAATCCTCCCGAAACTATTTTTCGTTAGCTGCATTTTTTTTTTTTTTATTATTTTCTTGGTTACAATGGTTGATTTTCAAGAAGGTGAGTGTTTCTATTTATTTTATAAATGTTTTATAAACTTGTAATTTTAGTGTACTTACCTATTATTAAGTTAATTAAATTTTTTACAGAAGTTTATAAGAGTTAAAAGATATTTATATTTCTTGTTAGAATACAGTGGTTAAATGTAATTTTCTATCAATATATTCACTGGACACAATATTTCTAGTGTTTGGTATATGGAATTTAAAAAATTACTTTACCTTGAAGCTGATAATTGAGGGAAAAAATTAGAGATGTAACTGGTACCCAGCCTACCTGGCCAGAGACAGCCAAATTTTTTTAGCAAAATAAAACCAAAGTATAAGTAACATTTATTTCATGTACATTAGACAAACTTTCTAAACATAACAACAACAAACCTAAACTATCTATATTGGTACAAAATTTACACATAGAATATTCTAATATTTCATTTCAGGCACAGATAAATTGTGATGTAGGTATGTTAGTATTTCATTATTTTTGGATGACAATCTATTCCATTTCTCTTCATATATATGTCCAATCTCAGAAAATACTATTTCACTAAATATTGAAGAAGCTGGTGTTGAAAAAAACTTAAGGGCAAGTTCTCCTAACCCAGGAGAATTTTTGAAATTAATCTGCCACCATGAAAACAAACTTACTTTATGATCTATCAATGGAAAACTTGAATAAGAACTGAACGATGTTTCTACCTCTTCTATTTTATGGGAAAGCTTTTTATTTTTGTCTAGCTTGACCAGAGTACATCCCAAAATATCTGCTGTTTCTTACGTTTTTTTGTAATATTAAGTTTTTTAAAATACTAAATAGGACATCCTCCAAAAAGTCTGATTCCAATACTGATACCACATTTTTTTCGGGTTCAATATTTACTTTTAATAATATTGCTTGTTTGATATGTATTTTAAAATGTCTCTTTTTATCTGTTAGGGAAATATGTATCTTTAAATGTTGGATTCAAGAACTTGGCAATTATATAATTTTTATTAATTTCAATATTAGTAAATCTCTCATTCAAAACTTCAAGTAAATTATCTCAGATAAATCTAGGAACTTCGATTTCCATTAAATATTTATTCTTCATTGGAGCCTTTCCCGCAAGTATTTTTTTGAGGTCTGTGAATAGATAATAGTCGCTAGGGGCCAAATTTGGAGAATACAGTGGATGAGGAAACAATTCGACCTTCAATTCATGCAATTTTGCCATCGTAACTTGTGACATGGTGTATTGTTTTGATGAAAGAACACTTTTTTCTTGTTCATTTGGGACTGTTTCTTTGCGATGCCTGCCTTCAAACACACCAATAACTTTATATAATATTCACTATTGATGGTTTTTTCCTTCTCAGCATAGTCGATGAAAATTATTCCATGCACATCCCGAAACACAGGGACCAAAACCTTCCCAGCTGACTGTTGTGTCTTTGGTTGCTTCGGGCGGCTTTCACCGGCTGCTGTCCACTCAGCTGACTGCCGATTTGATTCAGGTGTATAGTGGTAGATCCATGTTTTATCCATTGTCACATATCGCATGAAAAGATCCTTTTTATTGCGCCTAAACAGGTCCAAACAGCGCTCAGAATCATCAACACGTTGATGTTTTTGGTCCACCGTGAGTAAACGCGGTACCCATATCGAACAGAGCTTTCTCATGCCCAAATGTTCATGCAAAATATGACCAACACGTTTTTTTGATATCTTTAGGGTGTTAGCTATCTCATGCAATTTTACTTTATGGATTTTTTTTGATATTTTCCGGTGTAATCACCTTATTAGAGCGCCCATACACACTGATTAGAAGCTTCCTACTGATTATCTCTCTCAGAATATAGAACCTATGAATCAACCCCTTTATGTTCCTCACAAGTCTGAGAACATGTCGATCTCACTTAAGGTCACTATCTAGAATTACTCCTAAATATTTTATAGAGTCCACCTCAAGAACATCATCCTCAAGATTACTGACATGAATGCTATGAAAGTTTGGTCATTTAGCAGAAGTGATGGAAAATGCTATATTTTTTTTTTGTTTTTGAAGCATGAATGTTTCCAACCAGTTTTTAATTTTACTCATGCCCTCAATGCTAGAATCATAAACACCACAACAGTGTCATCAGCATAAGATAATATTGAATCATTATCTGGTTGCATACTGGTCAAGGAATTAATGTATGCAATGAATAGTCTAGGGTCTAAAACAGTACCCTGTGGCATTCGCAATAGTTGTAAAAGCTCCAGTAACCTTTTAATTCAGTTCCTCTGATTTAGTGTCAAAGAAAAAATTGAATTATATTGAGAAGCAAGCAAGCTAATAGCTTTTCTTTGTTCAAAACGCCTTCCCAATAAACAATAGGTGGAATTCCAACCTGTAGGTACATCTTGTAATCTCTTTACTTCAGTGTTAAAATCTCTCTTGATTTGTTCTAATTTCATTCTGGAAAATTAGTGATTTAAACGAGTGATGATCCTTCTTTTGACACTTATAATGTCCGATATAGATGTTTACACTTTTAGAGAGTTGATTACTATCAGTTATTGGGTATGTATAAAACATAATTTATTATTTATCTGATTAAAGGCATTCTTGATTTTTTGACTGGGGTGACTATCTCCTAGGCTTCGAATATATTATGTTTTCATTGAAAATCTTTAGTTAGTGAATGTGCTGTCAAACTTATAAAGCACTTGTTATTTACGTCAGATGTCCACATATCTGTTGTAAAGGGAAATAAATCAACACCTGATCATAAATCTGCAATTAGAGTCCTCCATTTTTCATATATTTTAGGAATGACGCTTTGCCTAAAAAACGGTAGGCTTGAAGTATTATATTTTGCCTCAAGTATAGCAAGCAGTCTTTTGAACCCTAAAATAAAAAAAAACCTGCCAAGTGCAAATCGGACTTGCGCAATTAGTATTCTATACGTTGATTGCTTTTAGAATAAAAAATGTTGTAACGGAAGTATAAAATGATCAGTGACTTCACAAAACACACCCCAAATGAGTTTTCAACAAAGTTTTTTTCCAATCTTTACTGAAAATTGATGACCTTGAAATTTCAGTTTTTTTTATATACCAGATAAATTATTACAGGTAATGCACTCGTGATAATTTTCGTTCAGTCTACACCCCGTGGACAATATTCCAGAATTTTTTCAAAATTTTTTGATAAGTACTTTTCGAGATAAGGCGGGTGGACAGCGGTTTTTCGCGATTTTTTAAAAATAATAAAATTTTTTGTTATGGAGTTATAAAATAATCAATGACTTCACAAAACACACCCCAAATGAGTTTTTAACAAAGTTTATTTGCGATCTTTGTTAAAAACTGATGACCTTGAAATTTTTGTTTTTTTTATATACCAGATAAATTACACTGGTCAACACAAGTCTTGTTTCCTTTATTTTTTTTTCTGTTATTGGGTATTTCTATGGTCCTGACTATGAAAAAAATACTGGGAGATTGCTAACAGGTTTACCTTTTGAAATATACAGTTTTATTATTTTGCCAAAAAAATAATACATTATGTTAACAAAATTTCTATTGAACACTAGCAAATGATCTTTTATAAGATTTCCTTGAATGAACGACTTTAGGTAGATCTCGTTGCAAACTCCAGCAGTAGTCTGCCATCATATGTGAGTCCCACCGCCCCTGATAACGCTCTTCCATTGTCCGAAGATCCTGATGAAATCTTTCACCCTGCTCTCACTAAAATCACCCAGATTTTGTGGAAATCGGTCTAAATGCGAGTGCAGGAAGTGGATTTTTATGCTCATGTTGCACCTTAGCTCTTGCAAGTTCGATAGCATGCATTCAACAAGCTCGACATGGTCGTCAGATTTCTTTTTGCCTAGGAAGCTACTCATAACCAAAACAAATGAATTCCAAGCTTTGGATTCGACTTCAGTCATTAATTTGACAAAATTAGGATCTTTCACGAGTTGCCTAATCTGTGGCCCATCAAAAATACCAGCTTTCAATTTTTCAGAACTTAATCCTGGAAACTTGCGTGAAAGAAAATTAAAACATTCGCCACTTTTGTCAAGCGCCTTCACAAACTGTTTCATTATGCCGAGTTTAATATGAAGTGGTGGAAGTATGATGCGGTCTCGGCTAACTAAAGGCACGTTTATAACATTTTTTGTACCAACTTTTAGCTCTTCCCGCACTGGCCAAACTTTTTGTGACCAATGGTGTTGTTTGTCACGACTATCCCAGAGACACATGAAACAAGGGAACTTTGTGTACCCCCCTTGTTGACCTAAAAGAAAGTTAACCATTTTCAGATCAACACAAATGACCCATTTGTGGTCTTGATACTTAATTTTTTCCATATCCTTAGAAACATTTACGTATTCTTCTTTTAAAGTCGTCGAATGTGCAATAGGTATAGATCCGTACTTGTTACCGTTATGAAGCAAAACACACTTTAAACTTCTTTTGCTGCTGTCTATGAAAAGACGCCAATCACTAGGTTGGTACTGTTTTAACCCCATCTGCTGCAAAATACCACTAACATCGTTACAAAAAACTAAATCCTTCTCTTGAGAAAAATACGGTAACAGATTTTTTCTCGGGTACGATAAAATGTAATGTTGGTTTCCGGAGTAAGCAAATTTTTTTCTTTTAAACGACATACTAAAATTTCAGAAGCTTCTTTTGGTAAATTCAGATCTCTTACTAAGTCATTTAGTTCTTTCTGATTAAATGGTTGAGGTTCTGAAAGGCTACATTTGTAGTCTGAATCAGACTTTTCACTTGATGTATTTCGTTCGGGTTCACAGAGATTTGGATCATCAGAAGATTTAGATGTGCTGGGTTGTACCTCTTGTGATTTTAATTGAGGTCGTTGAGCAGAAGATAAGTTAGGATATGACCACTTACTTTGATTTCCAGGGTTAATTCCGTTTATTTTCACAACGCAGAAGTAGCAATCGTCATGATGGTTTCGAGGTTCTCGTCAAATCATGGGTGTTACGAACATTATTGCATCTCTTTTTCCACTGGACCATAACCGTAGACATACCACACATTTCTGGCATACAATATGAGGAACCCATGGCTTGTCCTGATTACACAATTTTATTTTAAAGTATTGATGATACGCAGTTTTCACAAAGTCCGATATAGGTTTTCGATATTTTGCAAATATATATTCACCACAAATATAGCAAAAACAATCGGGATTAAGCACACAACATCTTCTTGACGAAGCCATATCTAAAACAACAACAAAATAGATTTTAGTGTCCAATAAAAAAACGAAAATCTAAGTAAAAATAGTAAATGAGGGTAGTTAGCTATAACTCAAAAACAAAAGCTGTTAGAGAAAAATTGTTGCCATATTTAAAAAATACGCGTCAATTTGAGATAGAAACAAAAAAAAAAAATCACAAGAAACAAGCAATTTTCTTTTTTTTGTTGACCAGTGTTATCAAAGGTAATGCACTCGTGATAATTTTCGTTCAATCTACACCCTATGGAGAATTATCCAGAATTTTTTCAAAATTTTTCGATTAGTACATTTCGAGATAGGGTGGGGGCAGAGATTTTTGGCAATTTTTTTTTTAAATAATACAAAAAAAAGTGTATTATATCGTATATATTTTTGAACTCGTGTTTTCACAAGCTCTCATTTGATAGCCTACTCGATGACAAAAAACAAAGAAATGTTTGTTTCAATTCCAATGTTACTCCCCAAATCTAACCCCTTAAGTTAAAATTTAACTTTCAAAACTACACGGCTTTGATTGGGCCATCAATTCCTATATTTATGCCAAATTTCAACTTTTTATGTCAAATAGTTTCGGAGAAAATCGGGTGTGAGACGGACAGGCAGACTGACACCGAAGTGATCCCATAGGTGTTCCATACAGAACAGTAAAAAATAAGTATTTAGAATTTTTGCATTTTTATTTTTGTAAGTAGAAGAATATTTTGCTGGCTGATTTGTAGATAATGAAATAAGAAGAAAATTATTTTCAAAATAATTTATTGTTATATTTATCCTATAAGTTATAAGTGCATTTTATTGTAAAAAAGTAAATAACACATTTTTATGCTTACCTATATCATCTACAACTGAAAAAGGCTGGTTGTCTAAAGCTATTTCCGTGTATACAGAAGTTGGGAAGAGGTGGTTATTGTTCTGCTTCGTCCTTATCTTCATTGGCCATAAAAATGAAGTACTAGCTTTTTTCCTAAATCTCGGGTGATTTTTACGCTACAGGTTCCACGAGCTACTTTTGATTCATTTTCCTCATCATCCTCGTCATTAGTTTTGGACTTTGTTTATTTTTTAAAACCTTGCCTGCGATAATATCCGAAAAATATTTATTTAGAAAGATAATGTCATTCTGGATATTTTCACACTACTGTTATCTTGCGATATTGGAAAAAATCCTTAAAAGGACCTTCTACCGTAAAAAATATCGGAATAATTTTTTTATTTTGCTCGGAGATTTATATTACCGCTAAATAAGGGGTTTCACTCAAAGCAGCCCGTTGCGTCGTTGCCTAAACGTAATATAATATTGCCGGATTTTATCATGCCGGGCACCTAGTTTTACCGGATCCTACGTAGCCGGGTACATGGTTTGGCCGGGTCCTACGTAGCCGGGTACCCGGTGCTACCGGTTTCCAAAAAAAGTACTACCCGTTACATCTCTACCTTTTTCCCTATATTCAATAAGCAATATTCCTTCATAGTCGCCATCTTCGGAGGTGGAGAGCCTTTAAGAATCCATTACATTGCCTTCTTTTTGAAATGATTCCAATAGCACATCAAAGTTCCATTACCTGCGATAATGTCCGAAAAGTAACTCTCATCGTTCTCTAAAGTTGCCAAATAGGCTTGAGAAATTTCTTTACTCGCCAGTTTGTGCTCTAATGTAAGTGCGGAATCTTTTTTCATTCCTAAATCTTCATGCATAATTTTGAAAACTGTTAGTTTCCGATAATCCACCTTATTTAGCAGGCACTGGGATCTTCGTTCATTGATCTAGCAGCAGCACATCTTGAAAAAGTCTGATGATATCCTCAGTTATCTCTTCGACCAGTTTTCCTGATCTAGGGTCATTCGAAACTGTTTGGACCAAGATTTTTTTTGAAAAAGATTGGCTGTCGTTACCATATACCTGGGACATTCTTTCGTAAAGAGCCTTTTTTTTATTTCCCTCTTTAGTAAGAAACTTAATCATTGTGCTTTCACTTATTTTTCAGAAGATAAAAAATCGTAAAAACTGTAAGTTGTAATGAATACAAAATTTAGTCAAGATACATAGGAACAGTAATTTGATAACCAAGCAACTTGTATTACATGATTTGTATGATAAGAGAGATGTCATTCTGGATATTTTCACACTACTGGTATCTTGCGATATTGCAAAAATCCGTTTTTTTTTTTTTTCCTTCAAATGGGAATCGACGGCGACGTAGATAAGAGTTAATAAAACTACTTATCGCTTTTATCGATTTAATTTTAGTTTTCTAATTATAGACAGTTTACGAGAAAATATTTATTTCATAAAAAAGCCTGTTTCTTTGGCTTTCGTTTAAGGAAACATTGCACTTTCTCGGTCGGAAATTTTAATAATTTTTATGGTACTGTAAAATTAATAAAAAACATTTTTTGAGTCCATAATTTTTCTGACATATACTTTAAGACTTTAAATACAAGTAAAAAATTTTTATATAATTTTTAAATTATTTTTTATATGGGTTTTTGCAGCCTCATGGAAGCAATTTTGAAAATTTTTATCTGCTGGCTTGCACGATTGCGGCTCACTGGAACGTCTGAAAAAAATATCCAGTATAGACTACGACTATTTTGTTTGAGCAAAAATTCACAAGATGATGGACCTCCTAAGTTAGTGGTCTCAAAAATAGCATTTTTTTTGCAAAAAATAACTTTAAAAATTGAGTAGAAAATTAACCAATCTTTTTTTATTCTAGTTTATACTGGGGCTATTGTTGTGTAGAAGAACATATTAAAATTTCAGACCGATCGGTTAAATGGTTTTTAAGTTATCGTGTACACCGATTATAACAACGTTGTCTGAGAAAAATGCGTTTAAAGTTTTGACAAACGAATTGTCACATACAAGAACTACTTCCGTTCAATCAGCTCTGCCTGTTGCATACAAAATTCCTTCCGACTCCTCATACGCCTCGTTCTCCTTTCGTTCCTCCGTGCGATTCTACCCTCTCTGGCGGCATCGGTAATGTTGCGCTCGGAATCCCTGATGCGCGCTTCATCACGCTTCCGGGCGAGCTCAGTGGCTGCAGGACCAATTGTCGTTCCCATGCCCTCCATAATTTTTAATACTGCGGTAAAACCTGCATTAAAAATACACGCAAATGTGAAGATAGCAATTTCAATTGGCTAAGTGCCAAACACAAAAATTGAACGATTCATTGTTATTTTGTGTGTTATTCCCCAATTACCGCTTCAAAAGATCGTCTGCCGTTAAATCTTCATAAATAGCTTCGTGCTTTCGCCACTGGCACTATGATTCAGCTCCAGGAGGGCATTACGTATGTTGTGGCCTTTCATCAATTGAAATCTTATGGTAAAATGTGGACCAATTTTCTTTTTTCATTTCTTCCGCTGAATCTGCCATAGTGAAGTGATAAATCCTGCATTAATTTATTAGTTAGCTTAATTTTTTTAGGTTAAGATCTCCTTTCTTTGCGTTGTTTCCTTGTCTGCGTTAATACTTTTTTGGCTTCTTTTACTCTTCTATACACTCGTTTTTAGTGTTCCGTACGGAACACTTATAAGATCACTTTGGTGTCTGTTCGTCTGTCTGTCCGTCTGTCACACCCGATTTTCTCCGAAACTATTTGTCATAGAAAGTGGAAATTTGGTAATAATATAGGAATTGATGGCCTCATTAGAGCCATGTAGTTTTGAAAGTTAAATTTTGACTTAAGGGGTTAGTTTTGGGGGGTGAAATCGGAAGTGAAAAAAAATTTTTTTTTACTAGGTAATCGAGTGTGGTGTCAAATGAAAGCTTGTGAAAACACGAGTAAAATATATATATATATATATATATATATATATATATATATATATATATATATATATATATATATATATATATATATGTATGTATATATATATATATATATATATATATATATATATATATATATATATATATATATATAATGTAATACTTGCGCGCACTTTTCTTTGTATTATTTTTAAAAAATCGCGAGAAACCGCTGTCTTATCTCGAAAAGTACTTTTTAAAAAATTTTGAAAAAATTCTGGAATATTCTCCACGGGATGTAGATTGAACGAAAATTATCACGAGTGCATTACCTGTAATAAATTATCTGGTATATAAAAAAAAAAAAACAGAAATTTCAAGGTCATTAATTTTCAATAAAGATTGGAAATAAACTTTGTTGAAAACTCATTTGGGGTGTGTTTTGTGAAGTCACTGATTATTTTATACTTCCGTTACAACATTTTTTATTTTAAAAGCAATCAACGTACGGAACACTAATTGCGCAAGTTCAACGTGCACTTGACCGGTTATTTTTTTACATGAACAGATTCTTTTTTTTTCTACAACAAAATCATCTCCATAAGGCTGCGCATCTAAAATTGAAGTGCAGGTTTTGGTGTCCCATCACCAATGTAATACTTGTATTTTGCATCGACCTCCTTCTTTCCGGCGCTTCCTTTATGATTTGCTGATCAATGCTCTTCATGCTCGTCCCAAAATACCTCAAATTTAATAGTATTTTCTTTCCATTTTCAACAAGCGTGACAAAAATTTGATTTTACAATAACGTCCAAAATCTTATTACTATATTTATCAATAAGAGACACGATACCCAAAAGAGACGTAAAGCCACGTTTTGCCCCTGATCCGTCACCTGATACCGATAATTCATTTTCTTTATTACCAGCTGCTTTGTTTTTAACTTTCTCTTCATTGGCGGATTTATTTATAACAACTCTGAATACAGCCTCAACTGCTATTTTAATATTTTCGATGATTTTTTAATAAGTTGTTTCATAAATGCCCGTTCCTAAATCCATCAGGCCGCAAAAATTGTTCACTCCAGCGATTCTACAGTCAAGTAATCTCATTACAAAAAAAGTCTATTAATTTCATATGATTTCCCAAGTTTGGAGCTAGAGTCAATGAGCGTATCGCCGCATTCACACACAACTCAAAGCTAAAAACCTACTCCTCTTTCGTCTCCTTTGAAAAATTTCACGTCTCCATCACAATCTTTGCACTTCAATTTTTTTTATAAAGTTGTAAAAACTAAAGAACGGACTATACAATAACTAAAAATCAAATCAGTACTTTGACTCAAATCAGAAGTTTTTACAATTTTTTCTGCAGATGTACTGACAAAATTAGAATTACTTTCATCTGAAAATCGATTACCATAAAACTGCCGTTTACGTGGTCTGTACACCCGCTTCGAACTAAATTTCCCGTATATTTTATTCATTTTGCACAATATTAGCCGAGACAATTACTGAGTGATGTTAGTCCTGCGAGCGATATTTTCGAACTGAGCCAGCGTACCGTTTGCTTTGAAGCTACAGTTTTGCCTAAAACTGAAAATATATTATACCCATTATAGTAAGCTCTCCTTTTATCTGCTTCTATTTTTCTTAGAATCATAAAAGTAGCAGCAGATGGTCGACGCAGGTAGAGCAAAACTTTTGTAAACGGCCGAAAGGTAAGTTGGCAGGGCGCGCGGTCGATTTGGCCTGCCTTACACTTGGCGCTATAATCGTCTATAACTTCGAAAGTATTTAAAATTTTCCTCTGAAATTTTCAGAGAATATTATTGAAATATAATACTTTCCAATAGGATACTTTCTAAAAGTCAATTTTTCCGACCCGTAATGTTCCCTTAAAAACAAACACACGTGATAATAATGTTTTTTTTTTAATCTTTACACTTTACTTTTCTCACTAATGTGGAAATTATGTCAACAGCCTCGCTATTTTAATAAAAAAAAAATGATCCGTTAATTTTGCCAGTATCGGAAGCCGTGGGTGTTATGAAGCTCGCTAAATATATTAAAACTGATATGTTTCTGTACCAAAATCAATGAAAAAAATATCGATATATAGCGCCTCTCGATATTACTACGTGAAACTTAACTAAACTTAAACTACTTGCCGATACTTTAAATTTGAAGCAGTTAACTATTTCATTATTTACATGCTTCAAAATAAGTAACAAACAATTTGTTTCTTCTGAGCAGTAACAACTTTCATGGTAAAAAAATGCATTAAAAGGATCAGATGTAGATTAGAAATTAGATATGACGAATGTTAGGCTATGATAGAACATGCGTATGCGATAATTTTTTGTGTGAGAAAACCGCTAAGAAAACGTTGGAAATGCTTCAGTAGGCCTACCGGAGCTCAAGTTTATCAAGCGCTCAACTGTTTAGGTAGCACAAGAAGTTTAAAGGGGGGAGAGAAGCCGTCGAGGATGAGGAACGCTCCGGTCATTCGTCAATGTGGCGAATTTTGGACAATATGGCGCGATTGATGGGTGTTTTGCTGTTGCGCTGAATCAGTCGGTAGTGGAAATTGACCAGGCTCATGGGGTGATAACGTAACCCCAAAATAAAGTTTTATTCAAAAAAATTGCATTGCTCCAGTCTCGATCTATGGTTTCCTCTGTACACGCGAATCGTTTTTCTCTTTGTTTTTCGCCCAGCAATGGTTTCTTGATTCTACTCCGCCACATCAAATCGTTAGCCGGGAGATGAGTGCGAATTGTTTCATACGATATATGCAATCCTTGCAATGCTTTAGTTTTTGTGCCCTCTTGGCGCACAAAGCATTGTTTGCAGGGGTACCAACAAAAACCTAACAAAAAGGAATTTCTTTTGCCGACTACAAGTTGTAGGCGACACGGTCTTACTTGACCTACTGTATATAGTCTGATCCATAATTTTATTGTATATACAGGGTGAGTCAATGATAGAGTAAAGTTCATTATCTCATTCTCTTCGGGAATGACGAAAAAATGTTAAATACAATAGTTTTAGGGAATGTTAAGGTGCACAGTTTAAAATTATTTTTGAGTTTACAGGGTACTTCAAAAAAGTGTGGCCGATATAACATATGTTTTTTTTTTAAATGGAACATCCTATTTTCTAATTTATTTTTAAATTCTGCGTAAAATTTTATAACCTTTTTATTAATAATGTTATATACCTAAACCTAGTAGTTTTTCTAATATTTTAATTTTTTTTAAAAAATACTAGTTTTCAGTTTTGTAAAAGCGCTATGGTTTCTAAAGGTGGAATACTCATAATTGGTACGAGCGTTCTATAAAGATGAAAAAAAAAACATATGTAAAGAAATTTGAGTTAGATGCTACAGGGTGTTCAAAATAAATTTATGCATTTCGACTATTTTAAATTAAAAAACCTCAACTTTTTACACGGCACACTCTGTATATTATATACCTATTTCTAATAGTTTTCGATTTATTTAGAATTTTTCGTATTTTTACCCTTGTTTTTAATACACTTACGCTATAACATCATAGTTGCCAAGGCAAAAGAAAAATGTAGACATTGTCAAATTTTAACATGTCTATTAAGCAAGTAAAAATAGTTTAATTTGTTGTAGTAAATGACGTATAAAGGTAATAGTTATGGATTTTCCTAAAAATGAATTAATTGATATTGTTGATATGCTGGGCGAGGCGGGAAAAAAGTATCTTTTGGCAGTAAGGCTTTACGGAGCGAAGTACCCTAATAGACGTATACCATCTAAAAAATCTTTTCAGTGCTTAATGGAACGGTTTGATGGTAGTGGTAGGGTTGAGTATACGCAACAGAAAGTAGTAAACCAGAATGCTACCAATGAGGAAAAAGAAATGAAGATTTTACTTCATGTTGAAGATAATCCCCAGGTCAGCAGCCGTCAACTAACTGACTTATCTGACACATCCCAATCTACGACTAATCGCACCACGAGAAAATACAAGTATCCTCCCTTTCATATGGAACTACACCAAGAACTTCAAGACCGTGATTTTGAACGATGAGTAAACTTTTGTACCACCATGAATGGAGCAATAGAGGCCGATCCAAATTTTTTATCCAAAATAATGTTTTCTGATGAAGCTGAGCAGTTAACAGCCATAACATGCATTATTATTCAACAGTTAATCCATTTTAGGTCCGGGAAGTTCAAAACCAAAACCATTGGTCGCTTAATGAATAGTGTGGAATATTAAATTTTCGAATTATTGGTCCATATTTTTTCCACGAACCGCTTAACGGGCCTACATATCCAAATTTTTTGCAAAACGAATTACCCCAGCTTCTTGAAAAAGTTGATAACTTTGAAAGGGAACAAATGTAGATTCAAGAAGACGGAGCTCCTGCTCATTACCACCGGGAATGGATATGGAAAATAGGATACGGGATACATGCAGGACAATAACGCCCTTTATGCTAAGGAAAGTGAACATGTGTATTCAAGTAAACGGGCATATTTTTGAACATTTATTACGTCATAATAAATCATTAGATAAGTTAAACTATATTAAAATTATTATTAACTATTTGTTTATGTTTTCACAATAGCGAATGTGTATTAAAAACAAGGGTAAAAATTGAAAAATTCAAAATAAATCTAAAAATATTAGAAATAGGTAAATAACATACTTAATAAAAGTTGGAGGGTTTTGTAAAATCTATCAGAAAAAATAATAATATACAGGGTGTGCCGTTTAAAAAATTTGAAATTTTTCAGTTTAAAATAGTCGAAATGCATAAATTTATTTTGCACACCCTGTAGCATATATCTCAAATTTCTTTACATATATCTTTTTTTCTTCTCTATAGAATGCTCCTACCAATTATGAGTATTCCACCTTCGGAAACAATGGCGCTACTGGCAATTTTTTATAAAACTGAAAACTTGTATTTTTTAAAAATAAATCGAAATATTAGAAAAAATACTAGGTTTAGATATATAACATTATTAATAAAAAAAAGTTATAAATATTACTCAGAATTTAAAAATAAATTAGAAAATAGGATGTTCCATTTAAAAAACATATGTTATACCGGCCACACTTTTTGAAATACCCTGTACACTCAAAAATAATTTTAAACTCTGCACCTTAACATCCCCTAAAACTATTGTATTTAACATTTTTTCGTCATTCCCGAAACAAATGAGATAATGAACTTTACTCTATCGTTAACTCACCCTGTACAGTCTGTCAAGTAAGACCTGACCGTTCGTATTCTTGAAAAAAAATGTGTTTCGAGAGCATTTTTTGCCATCAATGTATTCTTTGGTATGTTAACAACGGCGCAATTACCTTAGTAATTGCGCCGTTACATCAATAATCGCCTGGCATCTTCGAGGCATGCTGTCGACGAGATTTTCTAAAGTCAAAGTCCTCAGAGTCTTTCCTCTGAGCTTGCTCTTTACAAGGAACCAAACGTTTTCAATAGGATTGGCGTCCGGCGATTGTGAGGGCTTATCGTGTGCCCAAGCGAGCCGCTTCGCGATGTGATTTTCGCCCAGCAAAGGTTTCATCAAAATGCTTCGGAATGTGACATCATTAGCACGAAGATTTGTCGAATGGTCTTATGAGACACATTCAAACCCGATTTTCTTAATTTTGCCGCTCCTTGACGCAGCGTCAATTTTCGGGTCCCGTGAAAACAAAGACATAGTTCGTTTTTCGACTGAATTATTGCGGACAAGTTCGTACTTGACAGACTGTAAGAATTCATATCTAACATTTTTTCAACACTGAATGGAGGTAAAGAAATAACGGTCCAAATCTTTGATGGTTTACTTTTGTGGTAAAATCTATGTAGTAGCTTTGTAACTGAAAATATTATTCACTTTATTTTCTAGCCTCTGGTGAACATTTACAACAGTTTGCACTTGTTGTTTTAGCGGAAGTTCAAGGTTGGGAATTCAACATCAGCCGCAATCTGAATCACTACATTAATAAAGATAAAATGACGGCAACGATCATACCCAAAGATTTCTGTGATAACCCATCTTTCTTAGTAATAATATGTATATCCAAACCCTCCGGGTTTGAGGCCCGGAAAGCTATACGCCACACTTGGGGAAAAGACAGAAGTGTCATGGGCCATAATGTATCTCTGTATTTTTTGATGGGTCAAACGACTAATTTAGGTGTACAGGTAAATATTTGGAATAGAAAATGGCCATATGCTATATTACTTTTCCAGAAAACTATGCCGCAGTAAATATAAAACACAGTAGCGACGCTCAAAAGAAATTTTTAGGTTCTGTTTTTTATCACGCATGTATCCCCTATCATACCAACAACATGGCTGCCATCGCGGTCGCGGCTTATGTTTACATTTGGATTTCAAGAAGAATCTTTTTATAACGTGCTCCGAAATTCATTAATAATTTTCCAATAAGTAAATGACTCGTTTGACATTATAACTGAAAATAATTATAAAAAAGATGTCAAGAGGAAGTTTTTGTTGTGCGGTTACTGCTTGTAAAAATATAGGTGGTATATCTAAAGGAGTTAGTTTTTTAGATTTCCCAAAGATCCTAGAAGATAATTTATTGATAATTCTTTATTTCTATTATATATATATATATATATATATATATATATATATATATATATATATATATATATATATTCTATTTATTCTACAGAATAGGATTTTTCTTCAAAGAAAGAATTTGAACATTTCAAAAACTCGCGGGCATCATACCAGCAATATGGCGACAGGTCATGTGATCATAACAAACTCGAACCCCTTGAGATCAAAAGTGCTGAATGGAACTGTCGCTACTGTGTTTTGTTTACTGTTACTATACTTTTTCCGATAGTAATTTACAAGGGGTGTCGTAATAGGTTTAATTTTCAAATATTTGTGGTAAAAAGATAAACTGACAACTGATCAAAAATCTTTATTCGATAAAATAGAAAATTATAAATATTATTTAAATCGACGTTTGCACATTAAGCCAAACAAATTGGAGTTCAATGATCTATGATGCGCGACTTATGAAATTAATTTTTGCCTCATATTGTAATTAAAATTACATCCTAATCCATTTCCAAAACAACCTACTAAATTTCTTTACTTATTAAAAAATTATAGATTAGGGCTCTTAAAAATGTTCAGGTACTACATAGCAGATGGCGTTACGTGAAAACGATACAGAGTTTATAAGCAATTGAAGAATCAATAATTTGTGGTCACAAACCATTGTTTATATTAATTTTCAGAAACTTATAATCGAAGAAGCTCACCAACATAAAGACATAGTACAAGAAAATTTTGTTGATAGTTACAATAATCTAACTATTAAATCCGCCATGATGTTGAAACTTTTCACACTGAAATGTCAAGGCCGTGCGAACTACCTCTTAAAGATAGACGACGACGTGTACCTAAATTTGCCAAGGCTGATAGATGATCTGACAACGAGAAATCGGACTGAAAATTTGTTGATGGGAGCGGTTATTTGCGGCTCCCGGCCTATTAAGGATTCTTCAGATAAATGGTAAGTAATATATAATATATATATATATATATATATATATATATATATATATATATATATATATATATATAGGTGTACAAGTATGAAATGCGGATTTCAGACAACAAATGGTACACCAATGCAGTTTGTGCTATAAAGATTTAACACTGTACCATTTTGTTGTGTCATCAACGCGCACGAGTGATAAATTGGAAAAGTGTGTGCATAGTGTTGTGTTGTTGTGTTCAATATGTCGAAATTTATACCGAACGAAAGAGCATTCGCGGACAGCATAAATTTTTTGTTTTCATTTGAAGAAAACTGCTGCATCATACCGATTACTTCGAGAAGCTTATGGTGAACATGCTCCATCGCAAGGTACGTGTGAACGATGGTTTCGGCGTTTCAAAAGTGGTGACTTCGATGTTGCAGACAAGGAACGTGGAAAATCGTCAAGAAAATACGAATATGTGGAATTGCAAGCATTATTGGACGAAGATGATTCGCAAACACAAAAACAACTCGCTGAGCAATTGGGCGTTAGCCGACAGCTGTTTCCAATCGGCTACTAGAGATGGGAAAGATTCAGAAGACCGGTAGATGGGTACCACCTGAGTAGAACGACAGGCAAAGGGAAAAGCGCAAAAACACTTATGACATTTTGCTCGCTCGGTACAAAAGGAAGTCGTTTTTGCATCGTATAGGTACAGGGGATGAAAAGTGGATTTATTTTGAGAATCCCAAGCGCAAAAAATCATGGGTAGATCCAGGCGCACCATCCACATCGACCGCAAGACCGAATCGCTTTGGCAGAAAGACGATGCTCTGTGTTTGGTGGGACCAGAGGAGCGTGATCTATTATGAGCTGTTAAAACCTGGGGAAACGGTTAATACTAAACGTTACCAACAACAATTGACCGATTTGAACCGTTCGCTGCTTGAAAAAAGGCCAGAATACCGAAAGAGGCAACACAAAGTCATTTTTCTTCATGACAATGCTCCATCACATACGACAAAACCAGTTCGCGACACGTTGGAAGCACTCAGCTGGGAAGTTCTACCCCATGCGGCTTACTCACCAGACTTGGCTGCTTCTAATTACCACTTGTTTGCATCGATGGGTCACGCACTTGCTGAGCAGCGCTTTGGTTCGTACGAAGATGTAAAAAAATGGCTCGAAGAATGGTTCGCTGCAAAAGGGGAAGATTTTTACTGGCGTGGTATTCACAAATTGCCCGAAAGATGGGAAAAATGTATAACAAACGATGGAGCATACTTTGAATAAAGCACTTTTTATCATTCTTCCGAATTTAACATGTTTTTTTTAGAATGTAATGAAAGACTAATATTGTCAAATTTCCACTTTATTAGTGGAAGTGGAAATTTGACAATATTAGTCTTTCATTACATTCATTATGAATTTCCATCAAGTCACAGCCACAACAATTCAATGTTTTTTTAGAAAAAAAATCCGCATGTCTTCAGTCTCAATTCCCTCCAGGGAATATGTGATCATTTTGTTACATTGTGGGATGTTGTTCTCCACATTTCTCCATCCTACGCTTCGTGGACCAGTGTGTGAAGTGGGTTATTCGCAAGATGGATAATTTGGGCCACCCAACGGGACGGAGAACATCTTCGAGGTCTTCTATCTGGAACTTTTCCTTGAATTGAGAGGACATATAAACTCTATATAAGAATTAACCCCTCTAATCGCCACCCCCACGCTTTTATTCCCTTATATGTTTTACTATAAATATTTACCTCCACCCCCTGACCAAAAACTATAGGATTTATTCCCTTATTAGATAATATCTATGCACCAAGTTTGAAATTGTAATCTCATTTCGTTCGAGAGTTATCCTGACAACAGACAGAGCGATGGAAATGAGTGACTATGTTTTTCGTGATCTAGGAACCCTAAAACATGAGAGAAAAGCGAAAATCTGAAAGTGTATTATTTTCACTAATACAATGTTTCCCTTAAGCAAGAAAAGTTTTAAGCAAATGCTTCAAAACCATAACAAAAGTAAATCGACTAAGTTGGGAATGTGGAATCTTTGGCACAATGATACTACTCAGTATATATCACCACTACACCAAACACTTTATTTTTGCACTCGACGCGCGTTTCGCTAACCATGTTAACTTCATCAGGAGCGATGATTGACTAAAGCTAAACTACAATGTATGGTATAGGTATGTGGATGATATTTTCGCGATTTTTGATACAAAGAAAGCAAACATTGATGATTTTGTTTCCAAATTAAATAGCCGGTGTGATTCCATTAAATTCACTTACGAAGTTGAGAACAAAGGACAATTGCCTTTTCTAGATATTTTAATTATTAAAAATAATAATAGATTAGAATTTGATATCTATAGGAAGGACACAGTAACAGATAGATATATTCCTAATGATTCATTTCATTGCAAACAACATAAATTAGCCTCATTACATTTTTTAGTTCATCGTTTGGTCACTTTCCCTCTGAATAGAGTAAACTTTAATAAAGAAAGGAATCGTATTAGAAATATAACTAGAGTTAATGGTTATGACGATGACTTAGTAAATAAGCTAATAAATAGACATAAGTTTAGGTTTAATATTCAGAATTCCACCTTTTTTACACGCGAAGAAAATAACATCAAGTATGTCTCCATACCATATAATCCGAAATATAGCAAGGGACTCGATAAGGTATTTAATAAGGTAGGCCTCACCTTAGTCTATAAGTCATCAGACAATCTGAGGAATATCTTAGGAAATCCCAAAGATAAGATTCCTAATTGTGAGAAAAGTGGAATTTATGAAATTAGTTGTAATGATTGTGACAAAAAGTATGTTGGGCAAACTAAAAGGTCAATTAAAACAAGATTTAAAGAACACTTAGCACACTTAAAATACAATAGAACAGAAAAGTCTAGCATTGCCGAACATGCCCTTGAAGCTGATCATACTGTAACATTAGATAATCTAAGATTATTAAAGGATGTATCTGATAGGAGATTGTTGAACGCATACGAAAGTATGGAAATCATAAAATGTAAAAGTAGTTTAAATAAAGACAGAGGGCCTATTCCTTATAGTCCCCTCTACTGGTTACTTGACCGGAACTGATGGCCTTGCCTATGTCATTAGTTCCGCTTGAGTAATTCAAGGGTTAGGCTAAGTATAAATAGGGTAGATTTGTAGTTTAGCTTTAGTCAATCATCGCTCCTGATGAAGCTAACATGGTTAGCGAAACGCGCGTCGAGTGCAAAAATAAAGTGTTTGGTGTAGTGGTGATATATACTGAGTAGGAAAAGTAAATCGTTTTAGGATCTTGCTTAACGATTTTTATTTATTGGTTTTCCTATTTTTCCACAATTCCTTTTGTATTGAAATACGTTTTACCAAAATTTCAAATCAAGATTTAACCAACATTAGGAAAATTTGATACGGAGAAACAAGGAACTATTCAACTTTAGGAAATACGAGGGTTGTATGATAAGTACCTGTCCTTGACAAGAAAAAACATTTTTATGTGTAAAATTTATTTTATTTTTCAACATAGTCTCCTTTTAGCTTGATACACTTAGTTCAACATTTTTTTATGTTTTGTATCTCATGTAAAAAAATACGATTTCTCCAACCTTCCAAAATAGGCGTTTGTTTCAGCAATCACCTCATTGTTTGAGCCAACTTTTTTTCTGCCGCGCCTTTTTTTCGTATTCGGAAATAGGAAATAATCGCTGGGGGCTAAATCTGGTGAATATGTATGCGGCATTGTCTTGATGAAAGAGAATTTCTTTCTTCGCTAATAGGTTGATATAATACTTTCTATTAATCGTATTGTTCTTTTCAAGGCAATAGTGGATTTTGCCGCATGCATGCTGTGGCGATGACTTTGTTGGCCGATAAAGTCGCCTTGGCCTTCTTTGGCGCCGGTTCGCCACAGAAAACCCATTGTTATGACTGTTCTTTGGTCTCTGATGCTGTGCTGAATCCATGTTTCGTCAACAGTTAGGAATCGACGATAAAAATCATTCCGTTAAATTGAGATGCCCATAGTCTCAGCAATCTCGCGCATTTTCACTCTTCATTATTTATTACTATATCGAGAAATTTTTCAATCATTTCTGATGTGGTGACCCCATTTGGACGCCCTGGACGTTCTTCATCAATGGCCGCATTTGAATTCAGCTGTCCAATATTTTAGGCTCGATAACGAAGGCGTAAAGTCCCCATAAACTCCGCCGAGTTCCGCTTTTATCTCGTCATTCGCTTTCTTTTTCGAAAACAAATATTTTATTACTGCTCGATATTCAATTTTTTCCACTGTTCTAAAATTACAAAAGTTGTTCTATTTAAATGGCTGCCACTCACAAACTATAGTACGCAGCGACTTGATAACATAGTGCAACACATAAAATGTAAACAAAATTCTGACTTCAGTTTCTGGAAGTGCCCACCCAAACTAGCAAAACCCTATTTGGGTTTTGATAGTTTAGTTCGAATTTTTTTTTTTACCATCATCAAATTTTTTGCTCGAGCTTTGGTTTTGCACGGCTATATCTCGTATATAATTGGGAATTTCACATTAAAATACACAATTTTTGTGAACATGTCGAGACCAGATTTTAGTGCAGAAAGCCCGAAAAAATGCCATTTTTTCACATTTTGGACCATAACTCACAAATCGTGCATATTTTAGCAAAACTGTCTTCGACAAAAATGTTATCTGCATAAACACGAGTAACTTTGCTGAACATTGCAGTAACCTACAATCGATCCTTATAGTTCTTTTGGCCGTTGTAAGGAATTTCACACCAAAATTTCAGCTTTTTTCAGGTTTTACGTTCAAGAAACTGGTTTCTAGCTCACTTTTGAATGTTTACTAACCATTTACATACTATTTTTGGAAAAGAAATTGAAAAAAAAATGTTTGTAAACTGCTATGGTACACACACACACGCTGGAATAAATACACACACATTTGAACGGGGAATCACTTGTGTGTAGTATGGAATTGACACGCACTGTGCTAATATTGGTACAGTGCCATATACTTAACATGCGCACGTGTTAGATATATGGTATTGTACCAATACTAGCTCAGTGCGCGTCAATTCCATACTACACACAAGCAATTCCCCGTTCAAATGTGTGTGTATATGTAAGGATTCAGCTCTCCATGTTTCTTACTATAAAATTTTTTAAAATAAAGCTAGAAGATATTTAACGTTTTCTTTCATTTAGGTACGCAGGTCCTAGTTACCTATTTCCGTACAACACGTATCCTGATTATATTTCTGGTACTAGTTACTGCATGTCTGGAGACGTGGCGAAAAAAATATTTAATGCTGCCGTGGAGACGCCTATATTTCACCTGGAAGATGTCTATTTAACAGGTAAATATTTTCATACGCAGGTAGTTTTGCAAGTTTCCAGTTTTTATATACAAGATATTTTTTATTTTATTACTTTTTAACCATTATGTCGGAATGGTGGGGGGAAGACTGATACCTCAGACTAAATAAAAGATAGAATGGGTCATTGATTCCTAAATAGATTTCTTACACCAAAGGTCATGGAACGTGACACGTCAATTATGAATGACTTGCTGACAAATATGTGAAAACAAAACACTAATTTTAAAATGATCTGCAGAAAATTCATAAATCGAATGTTGCCAAGGTGCGCCTATAACATAGATGTAGCATGTGAGGATGAAACATTAATTCGTTTGGTGTACCTTTCGGTGATAAAGTTTAGAATTTATGTAATTTTCAGAAAATCAATTCGAAGCAGCCTTGGTAATTTTTTAAAGTAGATGCTGGCAAGTTAAATCTCAGTAACTCAACTCCTAACACAACAAAAACCCAGATAATATATATTTTTTTTTAATTTCAATGAATTATTATTTATTTTCACACACACAGTCTAGAAAATCAGAAAAATAATCATGATTTTCCAGAAATTTTCTCATCTATGTGACCTCCTTTGTTTTTAATTACCCCTTTGCAGAGTTTCGGCATTCTGTTCAGTAGTTTCTTCAGTTATTTTGACCCATTCTGCTTGTAAAAGCTCCCATAAGTGATTTTCTGATCTGTCCACCTATCCAAATGGTACCACAGCGATTCGATGGGGTTCAAATCGGGTGATTGTGGAGGCCAAGTCATCACTTCCAGGACGTCATCGGATTTTCATTCGTCCAAAAGTTCTCTAATTTGTTTAGCAGAATATTTAGGGTCGTTGTCATGCTGAAAAATAAATTTCCCCTGAAAAATATCTCTTCCAGAAGGAAGCATTTATGTTAGCAAAATTTCTTGATACTGTTCTTTTTGCATGATTCCTTCTATCCTAAAGATTTTTCCAACTTTACCGTTGCCAAAACAACCCCAAACCATTACTGAACCTCCACCTGTAGACAACTGACAGGCTTCCAACATCCTGTCTCCAGCTGACCGCCGCACGTAAACTCGTCGATTTGAACCGAAAATGTCGAATTTAGATTCATCGCTCCAAAGGACGGAATTCCATTGTTCTGATGTCCAATTTTCATGTTCTTGGGCCCCCGTTTATTCACTTGCCTAAGAAGTGGTTTCCTCACCGCAACTCTCCCGTGTAGTCCTTCTGCTAACCTGTTCTTCACGGTTGTCACGCTAATGGGGATGGGCCGTTCCAGGTTTACTTGAGCCGTGATTTCTGCTGCAGTTAGGCAGCGATTACGTCGGCTGGACATTGTTATAGCTCTATCTTCAGCGGGAGTCGTTTTTCGAGGCCTTCCTGAACGTTTTTCGTTGAGAATTCTGTCCCGCAGAAAATTTTTTTACGATGTAGTCCACCGTTCTCCTTGGCATCCGCATATCACTCGCGATTTGTCGCCTCGAGTGACCATTTTGATGTCTCGCAATTATCAGAGCCCGCCCCAAAACGATTATCATGCAAAACTTGGAAATTTGTTCTAATTGGTTTTTAATTTGTAATTTCACCAAAAAGGCAGTTGGCATATATATATATATATATATATATATATATATATATATATATATATATATATATATATATATATATATATATATATATATATATATATATATATATATATATATATATATATATATATATATATATATATATATATATATATATATATATATATATATATATATATATATATACGTAACGTTTGCACCATATGGGGAAAATTTTTATTATAAGAATTTTTGAAAATTTAACTTCGAAATGTGTTAGTGCATGTTATATGTTTAGGATTACACCCAAATAAGGTAAGAACGTCACAAGCCTTGCCTATCAAATTTGACATTTAAAATTTAAAACTGGAAAAAAAACCGTTTTAAAAAAAAATATCAAAAAAGTTTTACGTCTCTATGCCAATTTTAAAAAAAAATTTACAAAATTCACTTTTTTTAATTATGTCCCCCGAACATGATAATCGAAAGTTTTTTCTTATAAATTATATTATATACTTTCTTAATGGTTAATATTTTACTAAATGTTACGAAAAAAAATTAATTAGGTCTTAAAATTAGACTGAAAATTTATGTTTTTTTTTTTAAAAAGTTGTAATTTAACAATGCAATAATAGTACAAAGCTGCTTGATATTTATGACAGGTCAATTTTTAAGAATTACTATTATAAAAAATTAATGTTATTTATTAAATTTTAAAAAAAAAAACGTTCTTAGGTTTCTACGCTTCTTCCTTCCTTTTCAGTGCACATAATAGTTCTGTTATAAATTTCATGACGAACATTCGCATAGAACGAATGTTCGCCATATAATTTTTAAAAGAACTATTTTGTGCATTGAAGAAGGAATTAAGATACTTAAAAAACTACAAATTTGCTCAAATTTATTACATAACATTAATATTTATTATATTAGCCCTTAGAAGTTGAGCTGTCATGTCAGCTTTGCACCAAATTACATTGTTAAACTACGACTTTTTGACAAAACTCGTTTTTCAGCTTAATTTTAAGGCCTAATTATTTTTTTTCTTAACATTTAGTGAAACATCAACTAATAAATAGGTACATGAGATAATTTATGTGGAAAAACAGTTGATTGTCATTTTAGGAGGAAATAATTGAAAAAAAGTCAATTTCATCAAATCTTTTCGAACATTGATACATAAATGTGAAACTGCAATACAATCATTTTTTCTTTATAACTATTTTCGATATTTTCAATAAAAGTACGATTTTTTCACATTTTAAAATTTAAAAGACAAATTTGGCAGGCAAGGCATGTGACGTCACAACCTAATTTAGGTATAATCCTAAACATAAAACAGGCACACATATTTCGAAGTTAAATTTTCAAAAACTCGTAGGTATTTCGACAATCTACTAAATTTATGTTTGGCACAGAACATATTTAACAATATCGCCGCGCTATTGGGTTCCGTACGGAACACTTATAAGATGACTTCGGTGTCTGTCTGTCCGTCTGTCTGTCTGTCACACCCGGTTTTCTCCAAAACTATTTGTTATAGAAAGTTGAAATTTGGTAATAATATAGGAATTGTTGGTCTCATCAATGCCGTGTAGTCCTGAAAGTCAAATTTTGACTTAAGGGGTTAGTTTTGGGGGGTGAAATCGGAAGTGAAAAAAAAATTTTTTAGTAGGTCATCTAGTGTGGGGTCTAATGAAAGCTTGTGAAAACACGAGTAAAAAATATAAATATAATGTAATACTTGCGTACACTTTTCTTTGTATTATTTTTAAAAAATCGCGAAAAATCGCTGTCCCCCCACCTTATCTCAAAAAGTAATGATCAAAAAATTTTGAAAACATTCTGGAATATTCTCCAGGGGGTGTAGATTGAACGAAAATTATCACGAGGCATTACCTTTAATAATTTATCTGGTATTTAAAAAAAAAACAAAAATTTCAAGGTCATCAATTTTTAGTAAAGATTGGAAACAAACTTTGTTAAAAACTCATTTAGGGTGTGTTTTGTGAAGTCACTGATCATTTTATACCACCGTAACAACATTTTTTTATTTTAAAAGCAATCAACGTACGGAACACTAATTGTGCAAGTTCAGCTTGCACTTGACCGGTTATTATTTAATATACATATATATATATATATATATATATATATATATATATATATATATATATATATATATATATATATACATATATATATATTTATTTATTTCTTGCTATTTATATTCAGTTTTTCTTAGTCTCATAATTAAAAGATGGTATCTACGATAATTATTTTGAAGAAAATCAAACGATGAAACACAAAATTGGTGCTTTCTCCAGTAAAAATTCCTTAAATCATTGTTTATTGTAACGCTTGCGTGCCCTGTGGTTAAAAAAAATATATTTTTTTAGAATATCTTCTAAATAAAAGAAAAATTCAAAATTTGGCTCACATCAATTTGGGGGGGGGTCTACTAAGATTAAAACTATAAGCACAATTTTTTTGTTGAAAACTGGATAAAATTTATGGAAATTTTTAAAATATTCTTTGAACCCATTTTTCATTCATAGCTTTTAGCGAAAAATATGTTTTATGGTTTTAATTCTAAAAAAAATTTTTATATCCCGAGTCTGCGAGCTTGCCGCTCGCCTTAATATGAAGATTTCTAACTGGAATATTTACTGAAGATTAATTATGTAAATAAGTACTTACACTTGTTTATGCAATTTTCTTCCGCTCTTCGGTTTGGTAGATAACATATTTTTTATGACGAGTCAGACAGAGTCAAACGAAAAACACGTCTCCTGAGCATGTACTTTTTTTTGTTCTTTTTATATTAAATGTTTAATTTACGTGTGGTCAGGGTGCTATTTGTCTGTTTTCTTTTTAAATTTGGTATTAACGAAAATATTCCCCTGATTTTTTGGATTGCTTCATTTCAAGCTATAATCTGCAAATAGCCCTCTGCAGGAGAAGATTTTATGACTCAAAAAAGGAAAAACGAGGAGGAAACTCTCATCAAGCTCGAGATAAAAGTAAAATTGAATTTTTTTTCTTTCTCTCTCTGTGCGTTGACGGTATTTCAAACTTCCCGCTCAGTGCGACGTTGGCAAGTCGCGAACTTTTATTTATGCCAGGAAAACTATAAAAAGTAGCTCATTTTCAACATTTTTCTATAAAAAACGAATACTGCTGACTATAATTTTCTTTACAGAAAAATATTTGTTACATTTTTAAATAATGATTCTTAGTTTTTCAAAACAATCGTAAGAAAATTACCATTGTTATATAATAAAACATCCATTTCAACATAGGATAGAATTTTTTCTACTCTACTAAAGGACATTAATAAACATATGTATTCAAATTTCAAATTTTCTAGATAATCGTAAGAAAATTTATTTTCTTGGGATCGTCCTTAAAAAAATCACCCTCGTATTATTAAGGTGATCAGGGTATTATTAATCTTGTAATTTATTTTCCTTTAGGAATTTGTGCCAAAAAAGTTGGCCTAAACCATACCCAAAACGAACGATTCATTTACCACTATCTCAAACCGAATTATTGCCTGTATAAGCCTCTGATAACCATTCACTATCAAACACCGGAAAAAGTCCTGAAGATCTACCACTCAATGCACGATCCAGAAGTTGAAAAATATTGCCAGCAGGAGGAACAAGTGTTTCTCGTCCATAGGTGGTTGGTGAAAAACGTACTGATGCTGAATACGACTAAAAGGAGGTCAAAATGTCCGTAAAGGAGTATCTACAAAGTAACTTAGAATGTTGGAAAACGTTGTTCTTTAAGAAGAAAATTTTTGGTCAAATTATTAATTTTGTTTTTCCAAAGAACAAAACGTAAGTTTTTTATGTTCCTTGTTAAAACCGCAAAGTATGAGACATATTCATGGATTGTAACTCTTGAGATCAAGGATTACTGAGACTGCCTTGTAAAGTGATATGTCGTACATGTATTACAATTTGACATATGATCAACTAAAGGCTATGGATCATTTTAAAGATAGTTAAATTAATTAACTCGGAGAAATATATTGTTTAATATTTTACATTTATTAAGGAACACTGTGCAGGTTCTTTGATTGGATAGTTTCGTTTTGTGATAAAAAGTTGTAATATTAAGGAAAAATTCATTTTTGTAAAAATAAATTGAAATCTTATAAAATAATGTGCTTGAAAATCGGAAGGAGATCTTTTTGGAAATGTCTCTATCACCGCCGGTGGAATTATGCATATATACCAATCCTCCGCATATTTATCGACTGCTAACGAATCGGTCAAAACTACAGTGTTGCCGGACTTCTAAAATTTAAAATATTGCTTGGTTTACTGACTGTCTCAATATCATTAAAACTTTAATTTAAAAAAGTACATGGTTTTATCTAACGAAGATGCAAATAAATAACGTAACAGATGAATATGTTCTAAATTTGGATTTTAATAAGTTTCATGTGACCACATACAGTCGGCAATTAAAATTAATAAATATAAGTGGCAATACCGATACGCATCCAAGGAAGATCTTACTATGAAACAGCCGGCGTCCATTACTTCGTAGTTTTGCAGGAAAGTGGAGCACCGTAACCTCGTTAAGACAAGGTTGTAATTCCTCCTCCTAAGTTCTGTCACCCTCGAGAGGGCATGGTGACTCAATAAATGGATTGAATTATCATCTGCCACTGTTCTCGGTTCTGTGCATGCTCTGATCCTTCATGCAATGGCTTCCCGTTTAACTGTATCATCTGATCCACCCAACGTGAAGGTGATTTCCCCCTGCAGCGCTTGCCTTCCAGCTTTTCCTGTATAATCAGTGCCTCCAGTTCATGTCTTCTGCTAAGGTGGCCGAAACAGCTCAAGTATGTCTGGTTCAGTCTTTTAGTGATTTTTAGTTCTTGTAAAGTAGACTGATTAGTTCGATGTTTTTCCCACGATATCCTGAGGAGTCGACGATACACCCACGTCTCAATTGCAGCAATTTTATTTCTGTCAGCTTTCTTTATCGTCCATGTTTCCCATGCATATGTTGCGATCGGAAATATAAGCATTCTTGCGAGCCTTAACTTAGTCGATCGCGAGATGCTCGAGTCTTTCCATATTTTGACTAATTTTGTGGTTGTAGAGCGAGCAATTGAGAGTCTCCTACGTATTTCTGAGTAACACTGACCGGTATTGGTAATTAGAGGCCCAAGGTATTGATATGAATCTACGGTTTCACATCCCAGTAGTTGAGGTTGATTATCATTCATTCTACTAATGATCATTATTTTTGTTTTGTTTTTGTTTACTTCCAATCCGCAGCTTTTACTGTTCTTGTCAGTCTTTGCATAATGACCTCTAATTCACTTTCATTTGCGGCTATAATCAAGGTGTCATCTGCATAGCGCAAGTTCTGTATGCGTTTTCCTCGCAACGTCGATACCACCATTCTAGTTATTGAAAACTTTGCGTATTATGTACTCCGTATAAATTTTGAACAGTAGTGGCAAAAGAATGCCGAACACCAGTTGTGTTGAAGCTTTCTGTGTACATGTTATTAACACTCACTTTATCTAATTGAATTCGTAAAGCATTTTTATTAGCTTTAATAACTATCCAATTCTTTCTGATAGTCGATGAAGTAGAGATAAATTTTGATGTTATATTGTCTTCCTTTCTCTATCAGTTGACGCACATTCAAAATTTGTTCCCGTGTTCCCTTTCCTGGTATAAATCCTCTTTGTTCTTCTGATATTTGTGGCAATAGATAAGACTTGAGACGCTCATTCAGCATAGTTAGAAAAACCTTGCTGGCGTCAGAGATCAAGGATACAAGGGTTGCAATTACTCCACTCTTTTCTACCTTCCATTACTGAACATATTGGAATTTTAAGTGGATGATTGATTTGAGGGGAAGTAATTTCATAAATGTCGTGTTTTGTCTCCCCTTGGATATAACATGTTTTTGGTATATACCAAGAAAACGTCAGTATTATTGCTCCTATAATAATGAGAAGTATTAACAGTAAGATACAAATTTTATATTGTCAACTCAATATTAAGAGCATGCTCGAACTCTACCAAAGGCCGTACAGTTACAAGCTATAAATTGATAGAGGAGTTTTGAGAGAAATTAAGCGGGCTACATCCTTCGAACACTTTCCATGAAAAGGTGTTATGAAAATAGTTTAAGCTATTAAGATGAGTGATTCCTTGGATCACGTAGACAACGTTCAATACGTTTTTCCTTCTCAGTTTGGACATACTTAGAATTCCCATTTATTATTCCAGTCGGTTGCGTATGATTATGTTGCCACATATAAATTTATTCCTTAAAATAACTTAAGTTTTTATCAAAAACATTTTTATAAATTAACAGAATTTTCAAGTTAAAAATCAACAAACTGTTGTTAATATAATAATAATAAATAGTATTTACCCAAATATTTTTGTTTTAACCAAATATGCATAACGAGTATTTAAAATGATTAGTTACTTCATGTTTGTTAAGTTTAACAAGTTATTTTGTTTTCAGTAAACAACTATGTATCTGTATGATCATATATATATATATATATATATATATATATATATATATATATATATATATATATATATATATATATATATATACATGTATATATCACCGCTACACCAAACTCTTTATTTTTACGCTCGACCCACGTTTCTGTAACCATATTAGCTTCATCAGAAATGATGACTGACTAAAAAAAAATCGCTCCTGATGAAATCAACATGGTTAGCGAAACGCCCGTCAAGTGCAAAAATAAGGTGTTTAATGTAGTGGTGATATATACTAAGTAGTATCAGTAACCAAAATTACCCAGAAATAAGAGCATTGTTCCCAAAATATATTTTTTGTGTTGTATTGTGGTACATATACCTCATAGAATGATTGAATGTAGAACAAATTCATATATATATATATATATATATATATATATATATATATATATATATATATATATATATATATAATATAAAATTAGTGTGGAGAGTCAGCCATGGTAAACCTCGACCAGGAATCAAAATAACTAAAACTTTGAGAAATGGACTATTCAGTCCATATTTCAGCAATTATTTATTGCACTCCATCTGTAGAAGTATTTTAGCTCGTGAGTGTCGTTTTATCACAACTCGTCAGCCGATCTAATCCTCTATCTATCTATGACCTATAATCGAACAGTCTTTGATGGAGGTGTGCCGATTTTCCCCCTTTCTATCAATCCTAGCTCGGCTGATCAAACGAGATACGCACGTCATAAGATGGTTCGATAGATAGGAGAGCAATAATTGCGAAGATTTGGACTTTGTTGAATTTTGGTTGTTGCTGTAAAAGCAATACTTCCATCTGAATGCGGTTATCTCGGTACGTATGCATAATTTGGTTGGCGGTCATATATACATTTTCAATAATTTTATAAATGTTTGGAATATTTTTAATTCATGATCGCATACCAACATTAGTGCCAATAATTTCTATTTCATAGGATCCTTAATGTAGTTTTTACAGATCTTTTGGATCGATGGTAATTTATAAAGAAAGTTTCATAGAGTTTAAAATACGCTAGTTCGAAAGTCACCGTTTACTTTCTAAACTTTTTACTATTTTCTTAATTTGGTCATAGTAAAAGGTTAGATTTATTTGTCAAAATCAGCCCTTTTAAATAGTTGATTAACAGAGATTACTAAATTTTAGTCCTGATTTATCGAACAATTTTTAGTTGTACTTAGTATCGTTATTGTGAGATGTGATATAATGTGGTGCTTGAAAAGGCACTTTTTGCTTCTGAATCGTAACTATTGGTAGTTTTAATTTTTTTGCGTATTAGTGCTCCTGAACCACCCTGTACGCCGTAAATCGGTTTTGTGCTAAATTTGTGAAAGAAAATATGTGGATAAGAGTTATTTTTAACCTCTTGCAAACTTGAGAAATGAAGTTGTTTACGTGACTCTATGTTATAGCTTTTAATCAAATTGTATTCTTTTGCACTTATTGACGTTATGAGGTTGCCTGCAAACCTCCGATCCTATACGAAAAAAGTAACTATATGGCTCAGCTGAGCCTTAACCTTACTATCTGACCTCAAGGAAACAGCAACAGCGCGTCCGATCAGCCCCATCAGCCTGGGACAAGTTCGAAACCAATCAGGAGACGACACACATTGGGAAAAATAAGGCATATTTTGGACAAGAATCGAGACGTGGTTTACATTTTGACTAATTTTTTTTTAAAATACTGGTGAACACTTCTAGTTTACTCTTCAACTGTAGAATTTTAAACAAATTGACTTATGATTTTATCTGATCATATATCGGTTATATGAAAAATAAATATTTACAACTTATTAGGAATAGGAAAATTCGACTAAATTTAATATTTTAACGTATATACGCAATTCGAATTCGAAGATAATTTAAAAAGAAAATGTGATCCTCTAACCTCAAAAAATAGCTTCCAGTTGCAAATATTCTTAATTGTAAGAATGGAACAGTTCTTTACTGCACAAATCTATCTGAATATGATAATTTTGTGCATTTTGATTCAGCTGATAAAAAACTGACATCAAAATTATCCCTGTAAAGCTTGTGGTATATACCATTCTGCCCTCTTATGTCTCTAACCATTAAGTTATCTTAAGTTTAAAGCTTGTGATGTATACCTTTCTGCTCTCTTATGTCTCTAACCATTAGGTTATGTTAGGCTTAAATCTCTTTATATATGCCTATCTGCTCGCCTATGACTTGATCCATTAGGTTATGTTAGGTTCAAGTGCTTATGGTATATGCCTCTCTGCTCACTTACGACTTGATTCACTAGGTTATGTTAGGTTTAAAGCTTATAGCATATGACTTTCTGCTCGTTCATGACTCGACCTATTATTAGTTATTAGCTTTTAACACGGATATAATTCTTTTCAGGTGCCATATTTTATTCTAAATCTAATAACATTCAGTCCCCAGGGAAAAATGCTAAAATGTCAATTTTTTTCCAACAAAGCGCGTCATTCGCGCTATTTTTGTCTAATATTACTCGTGCGCCACGAAAATTTCTCGGAGATCAGTGTCATTTTGTATCATAAAACACGGTCTACAATACTTCCTGTCAATTTTGCAGAACTTTTTTGAAAGGAAAACGCATTTTTTCATCCTTAATACGCACTTAACATGAGGATTGTGTAAAATTGAAGAATTTTAGAGGGAAACGGCCTTCGGGAACGGACTCGACATCAAAAAATATACAGGAAAATACCTTCATAATTCTTAAATTCAAATTAGAAGTCTAATAGGGGGCTGTTGAAGGGGAAAAAACGATTGAGAAGAAAATATATATTTTCAGTCGATGGATGTGACCTCTAAATATTAATGTTTTTTTCTAAAAAATTAGGGGCTTCATTTTGTCATAGCATTGAACATTTTGAGGGGGTAGGACCAAAGAAAAGTTGTTAGGTTTACACTTACCATACGTAGCTTATTGTTTGCCTATCAGTCAATCTACATATAAAAAGTTTTTGTATTTTAGATACTTTTATGAACTATATAAAAGAAATGGCTTACTTATAACCAATTCAATTATCTTCAAATTTGAATTGAGAATATGACTAAGTATATACGGTAAAATACCATATTTAATCGAATTTTGTACTATTCCTAAAATGGGGTAAATATGTATTTTTTATATTTTTTTATATTTTATATTTTTTATATAATAAGGCAATTTATTTATTTTTTATATAATAAGGCAATTTATTTAAAATTCTACAGTTGGAGAGTAAACTAGAAGTGCTCACGAGTATTTAAATAAAAAATTATTCAAATTTGTCAAAACGTAAGCTACGACTCGATTTTTGTCCAAAAAATGCCTTATTTTTCCCAATGTGCCACATCGCGAAACATTAGTAGCAAATTTCTGAGTTCCGTAAGACTAGAATTAAGTAAATTGAATTGAGCAAAAATACTATTGTCCCAGTAACCAATTTGTATTGTTGTATGTTGTAAAGAAAATGATTTTATTTTATTTTTGACCGCTTATGGGTATTTCTGGGTATTAGTTATGGTGGTTGGAGCTTCACAAGCTTCAAAAGTTTTTTTCCTACATTTACTAAACAGGTTTTGGAATATTTTACTTTAATTAATTTTTACTTCAGATCTTCTCAGTCGGTCAATCTTAATCGACAGTCTTTATTCAAATGGTTTGGTGTCGAACCATACTACATCATTTTGTTAACCATTTGTCAATCATGCGGTGTGTATCGGAAATATTTGACAGTGTATCGATCGATATTGATCTCACAAATCCTTTCAAATGTTAATCAAGATTAACCGTCTGAGGTGACCTTTATGTAGTGAGAAAAAAAATTATGATACTAATCTGTATTTAACTGATCTTGATACACTACTCCAGTACATACTCAATTTTAAAATTTTGTTATAATGAAATATGATATATAATGAAGAAATGCTACATATATATATATATATATATATATATATATATATATATATATATATATATATATATATATATATATATATATATATACATATACATATATACATATATATATATATATATATATATATATATATATATATATATATATATATATATATATATATATATATATATATATATATATATATATATATATATATATATATATATATATATATATATATATATATATATATATATAATATATATATATATATATACATATATATATATATATATATATATATATATATATATACATATATATATATATATATATATATATATATATATATATATATATATATATATATATATATATATATATATATATATATATATATATATATATATATATATGTATATATATATATATATATATATGTATATATATATATATATATATATATATATATATATATATATATATATATATATATATATAGATAGATATATGTGTGTGTGTTACAATAGAGGTTTCTACAGATGGTGGAATGTAATATATTAAAATTCCGGATTTCAATTCGTTCGTTTAACAATGAATTTGCACGACGTTTCGCCAAAATCTCATTCGGTATCTTCAAGTGCTCTTGCTGCTGCTTCTCGATACTGTGATCTTGCTGTCGCTGCTTGAAGCTAACCTAATTAACTGCTACTCGATACTGTGATCTTGCTGCCGCTGCTTGTAGCTAACCTAGTTAGCTTCGAGTAGCAGTAGCAAGATCACAGTATCGAGTAGCAGCAGAAGCAAGAGCACGTGAAAATTGAAGACGAAGATTTTAGCGAAACGTCGTGACGTTAGACGAACGGATTGAAACCCGGAATTTTAATTTTATATATATATATATATATATATATATATATATATATATATATATATATATATATCTTAATATCTTAATAAAATTAATTTAAAGAGAATCATTCTGGTTTCTTTTAAAAACATCAAAACGAATCGAGAGCACTGGGTAGTGTACTAAGTTTTTATTGATAATATTAAAAAGCGTCCACAGACGATAAGTTTAGATTTGTCTAAAGAGTCCGAGCTTACATATCATGACAAAATGCTTGCTCATTTGAGTTTTATATTAAGCTTAGTTAAAATGCGTTTAAAACAACCCTATTATCTCAAGAACCACTAAAGATAGCATAAATTGCGCAAATATTTTCCGCTTTTCAACGATTTACTTTACAAAGGTCATCGAGTTATTTTCTGCTCTAATCCAGTTTTTCAGAAGAAAGACTATTATATTACATTCGTTTTATATTATCGCGCTTGGGATAGTAGCTCTCTGACGAACTCCTAATATATTCACTACCGTCCAAAAGTTTAGAAGCACAATTTTAATAAAAAGGTATTTACATCAAAACTCAGTTTCATCAAAATAATAACCTGTATTTTAAATCACTTCCTCGCAAATTTTCTGATTAATAATGTATTAAAATACTCGGCGTCAAATTTATCTATTCGTTTTTTAGGTATTTCCAAAGCTGGGCAGAGCTTGTCGGACAACAATTTTTAACTTTCCGATAAACTCATTTTATACTGGTTCGATGGATTAAGACGGCCACTACATTATATCTATTAGTTTTTGTTCTTTTTAAGATGCCCTGTTTTAAAGAGTGTTGGAAGTTCAATTTATCCGTCCAAAGGACTATATTACTATTATTATATTAGTCTATCGTTCAATTTCTATCTGTTTCAACCAGTTACAATTTCTTGCTTTTCTCTGATTGTTATTTCGGTTTCCTGACTGCATTCACCAATCCTCTCTTAACAGTAAGAGTTAACAACGCGTCAACACGAGTCTAATTTAAAGCAGCAATATCTCGAGGAAGATTTGGTTTAGACGTCACTTTAATGAACTGACCTTCGGTTTTTCTTCTGGCTTTAGGCCGACCAGACCCCTTCCTGCCATCATTTTTTCCTATTACTGTTTTCTGTCAAGGATGTACGGTAAGGTTTTATTTTAAATATCGATTTTTTTGCGATTTGTCTCTCACACAGTCCTATCACTGTTCCGAACACATTTTCATGCACAATAAATTCAGAAATTTTAACTCTAAATATAACCCTTTTTGGATGGGATAATACAAAGAAGAAATATATATAAATAATATATATATATATATATATATATATATATATATATATATATATATATATATATATAAAGTCGTAGGGATTCACAGATAGAAAAGTATGTAGAATTGGTCCGGGATGATATCCGTTCGTTTATTGCATTCCGAGTGGAATTCTTTCGTCTGGCTGCCGCCTCACATCTCCAGCCCATTGAAAGCGTCTTGCGTCGACTTCGTTAAGAATATTTGGTGCTTTGTAGAAATCTGCGAGTTCCTTATTAGTACAGAGACAGGACCATTGATTTTTGTAGAATCTTCCTCTCGAATAGTTTAAGATGCATTTATCACGCTGAGGGTCCATGCTTCACGATCAGACATTAAGACAGGTCTGACGACAGTTTTGTAGATAAACATTTTCGTTGTCCTTGTAAGATTCTTCGTCGTTAGTAACTCCTGTAGTGCATGAAAGCATCGGTTGCGGACTTGAATCCTATTGTTAGTGTCGTTCCTAAGTATTGAAAATGTTTTACTCGTTCAAAATTATATTCGTATATTATTATATTTTGGCCCACCCTATACCTGTATTGATTGTTTCCGGTGGTATACATATATATTTTATTTTCTCTTCGTTGAAGCGTAGTCCCACGGTTCGAGCCTGTTTTTCAACCTTGACTTTTAGTCGGTTATTTTCAATCACATTCACGTCATCGGCAAAGGATAGTAAGTAGGTTGGGTCCCGTATTACAGAATATGAACGTGGGGACCCGGATGTCAGTATTTCTAATGTCATATTCAAGGGCGTTGTTGAATAGTACAGGTCTCGGCTGAACTACCAGCACTTCTCCATGACTCGTTTTATAGAAAGTATCTGATCGATAGTGATTTGCCTCGCCTAAAACCACACTGGTAATATCCCATCATTTCCTCTACATACGGCTTAAGCCTGTTGACAAGTATAGTAGCCAGAAACTGTATTCGGTGTTTAAAAGTGCAATACCCCCATAACTACAACACTTCATCTTGTCCCCCTTTTTAGGTAGTGAAACAATGACTTTCTGCGTTTATTTCTCCGGTACGACTTCTGGACGCAATTTAACCACTATTAGGTTGAATAAAGCTTTGTGTACTGCTTCTCCTTCATATCTTACGCACTCCGTAGGGCTTCCATCGCTTCCTGGTACCTTATTATTCTTAAGTTTCTTTATTGCTAACCATACTTCTTGGTAGGATGGGCTTACATCTATATTTTGCTCTTTCTGCCCGTTTGTAGCTGCGGTGGAGATAGGGTTTTAATTGTTCTCTAAATTTAACAAATCATGAAAATAGTCACGCCTTGTGTAAGATCTGTTATTTGTCCATCGACTCGTTTTAGAAGGCAGGTTGAAAGCCTTTCTTGAATTTATATTTACTATAAGTTCCTACTCCATTTCAGGTATTTATCTTCTTCTTTGATCCTACTAATCTCGAAAGAATTTGGTAACACTAAGTAGTGGCTATAAGTATTTAAATTTTTGTTCTTCAAGTATGTATCAACAGAAATAAAACAAATATTTACTTGATATCAAGCGAAAATTATATTGAACTGTTTCCTCTGTCTTTAGTTGTTTTTGAGTTAAGTAACTAGTTGATCTTGTTTTGAATACCGTTCATAGTGACATCTAAATTTAATCAATTACGCTTAGTAGTTAGGATTTATATGGCGTAATGCAATTATAGTTTGTTTAAATTATAAATAATGTTTATACTAAGAATAAGATACGTTACGGTTAGTGACTTTCAATTTTTTTAGGTACTAATAAAATGTTTCTCACAATTGTGAAATAAATTCCGTGCCAATATGGAATATAATAGTTTATAATTAGCTATTTTTCTATTACAACGCTTTGTAAAGTTACGGGATACATCACAATTTTGAATTATACTATTGTAAGTAAAGTGTTAATATTTTTCACTAAACAAGATTTATTTTCTTTTACTGGTTTAATATAACAAAAGAATAAACCCAGCAGCTTACCAATCGACATTCTAATGTATCCAATATTGTTTTAGGCAATTAAGATTTTATATATAATCAAGGAAGAAGTTTCATTTGCGATTTATTTATTTTCTCTTTGAACTACATGCAGAGAGTTCACTTTAATAGAAATCGATAGCAAGTTTCATACGCATTCTTAGTTCCAGAATACACATTATTAAACAATCTCCTCATACTACATGACAGTTACCACTACACCAAACACTTTATTGGTAATCTCGACGTGTGTTCGATATAAAAAATAAAGTTTTTGGTGTAATGGTGGTAACTGTTATGTAGTATTATTGTGCTAAAAGTTTCAAGAGCAACAAAGAGAGAATTTTAATTTTTAGTGTTTCTTACCAAAATTGAAAAAACGGAACACTTCGGTGTCTGTCCGTTACAGCTGATTTTCTGCGAAACTATTTGACATAGAAAGTTAAAATTTGTCACAAATATAGGAATTGATGACCTAATCACAGCCGTGTAGTTTTGAAAGTTAGATTTTGACTTAAGGGGGTGAAATCGGAAGTAAAAAATTATTTTTTTCAAAGTCGTAGGGTGTGTTTTGTGATGTCATATATACAATTTTATGCCTCCGTAATATTTTTTTTTTAATTTTAAAAGTAATCACCGCACGGAGCACTAATTTAGGCACCGGATTGCAAAACTGCCTCTACGCGTGACCTCTGTTTCCCTAGTAGGCAGGAGAGAGGATAACGCTGTAAATGCGTCGATCGACGGACAAAATCAATTTACAACGCAATAATCAACTCGTCGTTGTTCTGTTAATAATTAACGAATCAAGTTGATTTTCGCGTAGAAACACTCTTTGGACTTACGCGCTTCTTATGGATATAATTGTTTGATAGAACTGTTTGTTTAGTTTATTATTAGCAATGAATAAACTTTACGCTGAAAAATTTCAATATTAATTAAATAATTGGCCAAAATAATCAATGTCGACTTATTTTGGATACATTTGCCAGTTATATATCAAAAATTCAAGACAGTATATTAATTTTTGTAGCAATGATGTGAATAAACAAGCACGCACGTGCTCTTAGCGCATGCTCGCCTTTTCATGCGGTTAATCGCAGTGAACATTTGTTTTTTGAATGCTTTCAACTACCAAAAACACATATCGTTTTCTTATTTGGTTATTCTATTAAAAAAATCTATATTGTTTTTTTTTTCATAATAGAACACTAAAGTTTGATGTTTTTCGTAAGGAAAAACACTCAACTTAAGTGTACAAAAATACGCTCAATTAGTTAAGTGTTTTTTTGAAGTGTTTTTTTTTTATGTAAAGGTATGCAGATACAAAATTTTTCAAATAAAAATTATAAAAAGATATATGCACGCTTTAAAGTCATTGTAACAATTTTTCAGCCTAAAATTCAAAAGCCATTTGGTTTTTTAGAAGAGTTGAATACAGATGAAATCGAATATTGAAGAAAATGTTATAGAAAAATTTGATACTTTTAAAAATATTAACCATTATTGTATCGTTGTGGAAACTTAATGAAATAGCGTCTATTGACTATTTGGTTCTAGAATTTGGTTTTCATAATAGTTAACCAAACGGTTAAACCAAATAGCGTTTGAATTTTGGCTTTAAAAACTGTAAAAACGGTTTTGAAGCGTGCATATACCTTCTTATAAGTTTTACTTTGAAAATTTATATCTATTCAGTTACACCATTTGATTTTCTTATTTGATTTTGTTAAGAAATTAACATTAATATTTGGTTATTTTATTTTCAAATGAAATAACCAAATAAGAAAACGAAATGCCTTTTTGGCAGCTGAATGCATTCAAAAAACAAATTTTCACTACGATTAACTGTATGAAAACGCACGTGCGTTAAGAGCTCGTGCGCGTTTGTTTATTTATCGACATCATTACTGCAAAAATTAACATACTCACCTGAATTTTGGATATAATATTCGCAAATGTATAAAAAATAGGCCGGCATTGTACATTTTGGCCAATTTTTTAATTAATATTGAAATTTTTTAGCGTAAAATTTATTCGTTGTTAATAACAAAATAAACAAACAATTTTATCAAACGACTATGTTCATAAGAAGCACACCAGCCTAAAGAGTGTTTCTACGCAAAAATCAACTTGATTCGTTAATTATTAATAGAAAAACAACGAGTTGATTATTGCGCTGTAAATTGATTTTGTCCGTCGATCGACACGTTTACAGCGTTATCCCTTCTCCTGCCTAGTAAGGAAACAGGGGTCACGCGTACAGGCAATTCTGCAATCCGGTTCCTCAATTGTACCAGTCCGATTGGCACCTGGCCGGTTTTTTTCTATAGCGATTAATGAAAGTGTTTTAATGAATTTTGGAAAGAGTAGTTCCGTTAATCGGAAATATCCTGTATATTACCCTCCCTCTCACCCAAATAGGAGTATCGGTAACACTATACAGTTGCTGCCTTAATAGTCATCTCGATCCTGCGCGACCTGACTTGACTCGTTGACTTGACTCGTGCATACCCATACCATGAAGAGATCTTACTTAGTCGTAGCATCTTGTTGGAGGCCCAAAGATGAGTAAATAAATAAATTAATTCTCACGCTGGGTTTATTTTACTGAATCTTTTTTCTTAACGCCAAAAACTCTCATTAGCGGAAAATATAGTGTCTTTATTTAAAAAAAAAATGTATATTTTTTAATTAAAAGTTGTATTTTAGTTTAAAAGTCCTACAATCACATTTAGTTATATATTATATTGAATCTTTTTTAAATGCTTAATCGATTAAACCAATATTGAGATGTAACCTTTATTCTGTAAATATGTTTAATGTTCCTAGCGATAATAGCAGTCTGTAAAAGATGATAGAAAAGTAAAACCGATTTTAATTCAGTGACCACATCATGACTCTACGTCACCGTACTTGATCACATTGTTCTATATGTTAAATATACAGTAACATGTAAGAAGTGTGTGACATATTGGATTTTTATTTAGTATTGAATTCAGAAGAAAGGTTTATAGTTGGTTCTTGCATCACTCGAAACTCAAAAAATGATTTTCCAGTGCCGATTGCCATTTATCGTTTGGCCTAGCATTTCAAGTGTCCCGGTTTGCGCGGGATGTCCCGATTTTCAGGAGTCTGTGAACACGTCTCGATTCACCCTTGATCGGAACAAATGTCCCGATTTTGGGTCAATCGGTAATTATAAAAGGTTCAAACTTCACGCGTATCGTTTTGTGACTGCGAATAGCGTTATAAAGGTATCACGGTTTCCTGTTTCGTGATATTTAAGAAAAGTTTATCGAAGTTAGTTACCAAATAGGTACTGCCAATTGTACTACCCTACCATTATTTTCGCGACTTAATGATAAAAATAAACCTTATTTTATAAAAACCTTGTTTCCTTTAGTTGTCCCAATTGGGCAACCAATCTCCCGATTTTTTATCATATAGGACCTGGCATATATATATATATATATATATATATATATATATATATATATATATATATATATATATATATACATATATATATATATATATATATATATATATATATATATATATATATATATATATACATATATATACACACACCAACCCCAGTATCATTTTTTTTTAGACGCACTTTTTTTAGGTTTCAGGAATAAGCCCTCCAAATTTTATCAAAAATAATAAAATTTAAAGCCCGTTTTTTTGCCAGGATATCACATATTTTTAAACGTCGGAGGTTAAATTCGATAAAAAAAAATATTTTGAGCTTTCATTATCTATATCTAACGAAATTTAAAGAAAAAAAAAGCATTTTTGACGTATTTTATCGATTAAGACGGGATCTGTAAGAAGTCGGGACTGATTTTTTTTTTTATATATAAGATAATATACTTTCGAGGTCCCTGAAAACGATGCCATTAGTGGGTTGGACGTTACTGTAGTATAGTTCGAGTTACCAACAAAAATAACCAACATTATTCATAGAAAGATGCACTTTTTACGTAAGTTATCGATTAGATGAGGCTGGAATACGCTGTATAAGAATACTGTACAAAAAGAAAAACTGTATTATAATAATAAAAAATACAAACATTCAATCTTTCATTCGAGGAAAAAAAATATTTTCTGTTATGCCCAAAATACCTAATATTATCATATGATTTGAGGTCTGAGAATGACATTTTTATATGAAAATTATGTTTAATAAAAAAAAAATAATTTTTTTCTATAACTGTATCATCTACCCAAAAATAGTATTTTTATTAATGGCATCGTATTCAGGGACCTCGAAAGTATATTATCTTATAAAGCAAATCAGTCTTCTGATAAAACCCGTCCTAATCGATAAAAAACGTCAACAATGCTTTTTTTTAAAAATTTCGTTAAATATTTTTGTTGATTACTCGAGTTATACTTAATGAAATCATGTTCAGAGGCCTCAAAAAAACATATATATAGTAAAAAAAAACAGGCCTGAGCGACTTTGTATTTTAATATTTTGGATAAAACTTGGAAGGCTTATTCCTGACATAGAATATATATATATATATATATATATATATATATATATATATATATATATATATATATATATATATATATATATATATATATATATATATATATATATATATATATATATATATATATATATATTATATATATATGTATGTATATATATATATATATATATATATATATATATATATATATATATATATATATATATATATGTATGTATATATATATATATATATATATATATATATATATATATATATATATATATATATATATATGTAGATATGTATATATATATATATATATATATATATATATATTATATATATATATATATATATATATATATATATATATATATGTATATATATATATATATATATATATATATATATATATATGTATATATATATATATATATATATATATATATATATATATATATATATATATATATATATATATATATATATATATATATATATATATATATATATATATATATATATATATATATATATATATATATATATATATATATATATATATATATATATATATATATATATATATATATATATATATATATATATATATATATATATATATATATATATATATATATATATATATATATATATATATATATATATATATATATATATATATATATATATATATATATATATATCGGTTTACAACATTTTCCGATTTCCAATCTTCAATGTTTTTTTACGTCATTCTATAAATCTTCCAAATTTCCTTCCTCAATCTCTCTGTCTATCCTCTCTTTCCAACTTGTTCTCGGTCTACCCCGCCTTTTCTTGCTTCCTAATTGCCACTTTAGTATTTGTTTTGGGATTCGATACTCGTCTTTGTATGTGCCCAACCAGATAAGTTGTTTGGTTAGAATGTCATTTGTAATAGTGTGTTTAATTTCTATGATGTCTTTAATACTTGCGTTGGTGATTTTTTTCTCTTCTGGAATTTCTTGCTGCTCTTCTCCAGAAGTCCATATTCGTTACTCTAGGCGTGGCTAATGATGTTTCCGTTAGAGGCTATACTTCACAGGTACGAGTATATAATACGTTAGTTTTAACTATGGTTTCATATATACTCTTTTCATAAAAATATCGAAAATATGTAGCAAGGAAAGTGTTCGAAATTTAATTTTATGGAAATGTGCAAAATTGGACAAAAATCTAATATGTCAGTTTTTGACCAATAAAAATATGATCACAAGGAAATATTTAATATATCTTTCAAAAACAAATGCTTGAAACTGCCTACTGTAGGGTAAAAATTTTCGATAATTGTCCGTGCTACGACAATCATTTTTTAATTATTGGTTGTGAAAGAAGTAAAACCTATCTAACCAATGTATTTCGAATTCAAAAAATACAAATCTTCTTGCCATGATATTTTTATTAGTCAAAAAAAATTTTGCACACTACCATCAAATGAAATTCTAAACACTTTTTCCTAATAAGTGTTTTCAATATTTTAACAGAGTGACTTTTAAACTTTAGAAAATTCAACTGACCCGCCAAACGAAAAATGACAATCGGCATTGCAAAATCATTTTTTTGGGTTTCAAGTGATGCAGAATCTACCTATAAATTCACTTTTTCTCTCAATTTTGTAACAAAAAAATTTCGTATGTCGCACACTTTCTGCCTGTCACTGTATATGGTAAAGTAAAGGAAGACTTTAAAATATTACAAAGTGACATGTCCCAGTGTTATCATGTAGTGTGACGAGGTCGAAACTGGGCCAATAAATTAAAATGGCTTTATTATTAATACGCATTATATAATACTGAGTGTTAATATATTCTGGATTAATGGAGATAACTGAAAAATTATCAATTTTTATTGGAAAATCTTTTTTAACATTAAGAGGGGACCCTACGAGCTTGATTTTTATTATTTTTTTATTAGAAGAAAAATCTAACACTTTTGAAATTTGGCAATGGTTTTATTATAAAGGGTGATTCATTTAGAGGTACTTTTTTTTAAATAAAAAAAAATGAATAAAAACAATTTTATTTTATAATCTTTATTATCATATAAAAGAACCATTCTTTACAATTATTTCTTAAAGATAATTTCTTTCAAATGTTGTCCGCGACTACGGTTAACAACGTCCATTCTGAAGTTCCAATTTTCAATGACGCGTGTGAGTATTTCGAGTGGTATTTGGCCAATGACTCGAGTAATATTGGCCTTCAATGCCTCAATTGTAGCTGGCTTATCCATGTAGACTTTGGCCTTTACATAGCCCCAAAGGAAAAAGTCAATAGGTGTGATGTCACATGATCTAGCCGGCCAATTCACTGGTCCAAAGCGTGAAATGATCTGTTCGCCGAATTGCTCTCGCAGTAAAGCCATGGTTTCACGGGCTGTATGGCAAGTGGCGCCATCTTGTTGGAACCAAATTTCGTCGAGACCACGGGCTTCAATTTCTGGCATCAAATAGTCTGTTATCATGGCGCGATAACGGTCACCATTCACAGTAACATTACGGTCGGCCTCTGTTTTGAAGAAATATGGACCGATTATTCCACCGGCCCATAAACCACACCAAACAGTTTGTTTTTTTCTGGATTTAATGGCAGCTCTTGAACCTCTTCAGGTTGTTCATCACCCCAAATACGGGCATTTTGTTTATTCACGTACCCATTAAGCCAAAAATGGGCCTCATCGGTGAACAAAATTTTTCTCGAAAACAGTGGATCTTCTGCAAGCTTGTCAAGAGCCCAACGACTAAAACGGAAACGATTCGGAAGGTCGGTCGGCTTCAGTTGTTGCACTAGTTGAATTTTGTATGCTTTTAAAGAAAGATCCTTACGTAAAATACGCCAAGTTGTTGAATATGACAGGCCAAGCTGTTGAGAACGGCGACGAATCGACACTTCACGGTCTTCGCGTACACTCTCCGCTACCGCCCCTATATTTTCTTCACTACGTGCTGGATGTGGTCTATTCGGACGAGCATTATCCAATAATGAAAATTGGGTCTCAAACTTATTGATGGTAGAGCGAATTGTGCGTTCGGTAGGCCGATTATGTGGACCATAATTTGCTCTAAGCGCCCGATACACATTCCTCGTAGAACGCCCATTTTCGTAATAAAGTTGAACAATTTGTAGACGCTGTGCCGGGCTAAGTCTTTCCATTATGAATTGTCAAACACTACTGAACAGAAATGCCACTTCAGTTGACACGACGCATGCGCAATCTGCAATTAAATCCCCAACACAAAAAGTACCTCTAAATGAATCACCCTTTATATATCTGAGGATATAAAAAAAATTGATTTGACAATAATTATAATAATAATGGTATCATAAGAGGTGATCAATTTGTTCTACTTTAGTAGGAAATCTGATTCTGCAGCATACATATTCTGTCTCAAATACTGGATAATATAATCTACTTTTTGAGCCCCATTGTGAGTTTACGAAAGATCTTTATTTTGGTTAGATAAGTTCAAGTTCTGCCTAGTGATCTACTAGAAAATAACTGTTAAAATGCCTTCAAAATAAGTATTTATTGCCAAATTTGACAAATTTTCAAAAATGTCCTCCTGTATACTCTCCGGTAAAGATTTGACTGATATTTTCTATGCTTCATTTCTAGTCCATTTTTCTGAGTGAAATTTATACAACAATGATCTGTTTCTTCTACACTAATCTGACTACAAAAAATTCTCAGCCTCAAAAGGTTGTAGATCAGTTTTTTGGGAAACTACAACAGTAGCCCACGAGGGCAGGCGTTATTGGATCTACAGGGATCATCGTCTGATTTTGATTTCAGTTTCATTAAATGGGTGGTTCTGGTGGTTCTTGAGATTACACCGTGTCAAAATAACAATTTGATACAGTCTAAACCCAAGAACCATGATTTCACATCTATCTAAAATTCAAGTTTGTATGTGTTTATATTTTGTTGGCGATTCAATTCAGCAGTATGTTCCAATATATAGTCGATAGTTGTCCCTCCCGTTGTCTTAGGGGTGTTAACACTCGGTGTTATATAAATTCTACCCCAGGTGATTTATAAGCAAATATGCAAATGTTACATCCATCGAAAGCTAATTGCACTACTTGAGATGATATTTGAATAACATTTTCCTGACTTTGTCTCATTTCCAGCTTATTTTAAACGGTCCATTTCTTCTGCGTTCATCAGAGGTCCGACAAAAAAAAATATATTTCTTTTCAAATCCTGGATAACATACTGTCCTGTCCCTCAGCTTGAAAGTGTTGCAAAGCAGTTCTTGGCGTAGCCTTAATCTCTTTTTTAGTGTTCCGTACGGAACACTTATAAGATCACTTCGGTGTCTGTCTGTCTGTCTGTCTGTCTGTCACACCCGATTTTCTCCGAAACTATTTGACATAGAAAGGTGAAATTTGGTAATAATATAGGAATTGATGGCCTCATCAGAGCCATGTAGTTTTGAGAATTAAATTTTGACTTAAGGGGTTAGTTTTGGGGGGTGAAGTCGGAAGTGAAAAAAAAATTTTTTTTACTAGGTCATCGAGTGTGGTGTCAAATGAAAGCTTGTGAAAACGCGAGTAAAAAATATATATATAATATTATACTTCCGCGCCCTTTTCTTTGTATTATTTTTAAAAATTCGCGAAAAATCGCTGTCCCGGGCCTTATCTCGAAAAGTACTTATCAAAAAATTTCGAAAAAACTCTGGAATATTCTCCACGGGGTGTAGATTGAACGAAAATTATCACGAGTGCATTACCTTTAATAATTTATATGGTATATAAAAAAAAACAAAAATTTCAAAGTCATCAGATTTCAGTAAAGATTGGAAACAAACTTTGTTGAAAACTCATTTGGGGTGTGTTTTGTGAAGTCACTGATCGATCATTTTATACCTCTGTAACAAAATTTTTTATTTTAAAAGCAATCAACGTACGGAACACTAATTGCGCAAGTTCAACTTGCACTTGACCGGTTATTTTTCTTGAATTTCCTTTTGATCTCTATGGTGAGTTGACAAAAGAAATATATTTTGTTCAGGCTCGTTCAAGTTCTATCTATTTATTTACTAAAAAAAAAATTATTAAAACTTGTAAAATACTATTTATTTGACCAAATCACAATATGAGAGCAACAAGTCCCATTCCATAAAATCAATCGGACACAACTTCTCAATTATTTTTTTTCATTTTCACGGTCCTTGAGATCATCACATCATCACTGTGTCGAATTGGCAGTTTGACACTGTCCAAACTCAACAAACAAAACTTTACATCTGTCAATAATTAAGCAGTTTTGTGTGTTTTATATTCAGGAAGTTTCTGAGAGTTTCATTGTCGATTTGTAGAAGATTACATAATGTATTTTACTCATGCCGTTTAACGGAACAATTTTTTGAAATGGGCGGTAGCCTTAGGAATTTTACCATCTATTTCAGGAGTGTCATCTCTGTTCTGATCTAGTTTTTCCATAGGAAAACACACAATTATAACCATGTAAAGCGTATTGCATTTATAACGACAAATCTTAAAATGTCTCTTGTTGTGTGCTCTTTAATGAAGATCCGATTCACATTTTCCCTGCTTCTTTTATTTCTAATCATGTTAGTGCAGTTTGTAGGTATGTAAACGATCTATTTTTTTGTTTTAATGGGTGGTTTGGATTCTATAAAATACAGGTAAATTTTTCAGCTCCTTATTTTGCGAATCATTTTGGTTTTTTTGTAGCATTGTCATCTTTTAACTATTTGCCAGTATTGTTTGTGCAATTTTTGCTCGCAAGAAAGATGGGTAATTAATTCTACCAAAGTATTATTTAATATGACGAAAAGTAAATATTTGTCCGACTCGTACACGCGTTCGTCATAATTAATCTACAACTTTTCAAATATTCTACTTTATTAACACCCAGTATTGATAACAAAAAGACACGTGTTCACTGCACAAAAAAGTAACAATATAAGGTGTTACACCAACACATTTCTGTCATTGCAAGATAATTTAAGACACAGTGGTAAACAAGAATGAAAATGTCATTGTAATAATGTCGCGACATTAACTGTAGCTGCTCGGCCTAATATGTATGCAGTATTAATGCATGTATATTCTTGTTTATTTTTTTTTTTCTACGTTCATACTACGAACATAAAGGGCCATCTCGGGTGATCGTCGAGAATTAGACAGTACACCCGAATATTTGCTAATTTATTTATTTATTAATTCGAAGATGTTTTATTTTTGTACTTTAAATTTAAGGAATTACTTCTACAGTAAAACATTTTTTGTGGAAAATGTTTATTTTTGGTTTTAGTGTAAGATTTTATGTTTGTTTTTGTTAAAAATGTAACTATGTGTCTAAAGGCTTAAATGAGAAAGGAAGTTAAGATAGTATAAAACGCTAATTAACATACGCGAAATTACTCTTTGCAAATTGCTTTTTTTTATTGCAAAACATGTTCGTATTAATAAAATTTATATAATAGATAATTGCAAAGAACAGTATGGTCTATCGCTATTAAGAATTTTGTTAAATCCTGAAAAAAACATAGGTAAAGTAATTTGCCCAGTACTTTCCTTACAAGCATGCAGTTTTAAAATAGGTAGCGAATTTGACTTTCTCAAGTGAGGGAAAAGTAAATTTCCATAATACAATTAACACCATGCAAAATATTGACACCCTCCCCTTTCTCTTAAAACCATATCGCTCAAAAACTATAGGTTTCATTACTATTTAAAGTATTATATCATTTTGTTTGAGAATTATGGTTCTAACAGATCGACAGGCCGATAGTCAGGTAGACACACCAACAGAAAATAAAACCTAAATTAAAGCAAAAATCGCGGAGAGTATTTTTTCACGAATACAATGCTTTCCTTTAATAAGGAAAGTAAAATCAACAATTTATTTCCTGTGTCAAAGGTTAGTAAGTTTAGGCCAAGTTAACTGTTTGTATTTCTAAAACTTGTTCTATAATCAACTTAACATTTGTTTAGGTCCCTCTGTAACCAAACTTCAATCCCTTCTACATACTATTTCTGTTAAAATTGGAAATAATGAAAAAGCACACACTGAAAAAAGACATGATCCATCATTTACCCGAACTCACTTTTACACATCCCTATTTAACTGGTGTGTCGAAAAGGCACTACCCATCGTGTCAACTAACCAGTGAAGTCCCATTACGACATTACTTCTTCAGACAGGTAAATATCCACGCACCTATCACAGGTACACCCACATAATCATTAAGGCCCTTCAGGTCAACAGCCTCTGGTCTCTTGCTCCATTGACGGTCACCTCTTTGTCACTTATTCATATCTTTTTAAAATACCTTGAGCCACGCCCAATGTTTGGAGGATGTCGATGAACAGACCCCTCGCTCGCAGTACCACGTTAGCTTAACTACTGAATTAAATTTGTTCAATGCTAACTGTAGTCTACTGAAACATGTTTCTAACCTGAAAATCCTAATGTATCAGTATGTCTAATTTTCGAGATATTAAAAAAAAGTAATCAGCCAAAATAACCAAACATCAAAAACGGCTTCCAGGTAAATTTTTTCAGTTCTGACTAAGTCTATTTTTGGAGATATTAATAAAAATAAGATAGCAACCAAAACAACCAAATATTGAAAACAGCTTGGAAATAAATTTTTCTAGTGTTAATCGTAGTCTGTTGAGCCCCGTTTCTAACATGCGATTCCGAATCTGTTAGCGAGTTTTCGCGATATTAATAAAAATATGTTAGCAGCTAAAATAATCAGAGGTTGAAACCTACCTGCAGGTAAATTTTTTTCAATGCTAACCGTAGTGTATTGGGCCCTGTTACTAATCTGAGAATCCTAATTAATTGGTTAATATGTGTAGTTTCCAGATATTAATAAAAATATCTTAGCAATTAAAATAACCAAATAGTACAAAGTGCTTGTAAGTAAAGTTTTCCAGTCCTAACAGTAGTGCATTGAGCTCTGTTTCTAACCTGAAAATGATAATCTGTTAGTATGTCTAGCTTCAGAGATATTATTAAAATTAAGTAAGTTAGCAGCCAAAATAACCAAATATTGAAAACGTGTAGAAAGTAAAATTTTCCAGTGCTAACTGTAGTCTATTAAGCTCTGTTACTAACCTGAGAATCCTGATATTTTGGTGTGTCAGCAGCCGAAATAACCGAATATTGAAACGGCGGGCAATTATATTATATATACAGAACCACCTTTCTAACCCTGTACTTTATTTCTTTCACCCCAGATATCTTTTACTATAAACAGTAAGCTACTGTAATATTAAAACTATACAATATTTAATGATCTCCAACCTTTTCACTCTTTTCCCCTGTTAACATTAAAAATAACGAAGAAATAATGTAATTTTTCGACCCCTCGACTCAAAGAACCCTGGAAAAGACGCGTAATATAATAAATACGAAATAATCCTTCTAACTCCCTTCTCCACGTTTTATAATTATTTATAGTAATACATAACTATTCTTAAAATTTGTGCATTATCGCATCCAAAAACCTGGAAAAAATATTACAAAATGCTGTTCAAATTATACAATATTAAATAATCCCCTCCCGTTTTGGCATCTTCCTGGGTCAAAATCAAAAGTAATGAAAAAAAGTTTTTGGATTTCTAGCTTGAAAAACCCTAAAAACGACATATAACAGGATATATATGAACCAACCCCTCTAATCTCCTTCCCCACGCCGTTTATTCCTTATATATTTTAGTCTAAATATTTATTCATAAATTAATGAATTAATTCAACAAAAAAAAATACAGGATAAGTTACTATATTACTTTAAAAATCATACAAAATTTATCGACCCCCATCATTTTCACTCCTTGGTCGATATCGTTAAAAAACTATGTATATGCACCAGGCTATATATAAAAACCGGATTCTAGATAGAGTTTTTCGTTATGAAGGTTTTGGAGAGGGGGAGCATTTAATTTTTCAAAGTAATTACAGTAAAGTCCCCCTTTTGATAGTCTTTTGACATATTTTGTTTTTCTATGAAAAAAAAAATGTTACAGAGTTATTCAAAATTGTTATTTTTAGCTGGGTAACCCTTTATCTATTTTTATCGATAGCCCATATTATTCTAGAATATACAGGATGTCCCGAAACCCAGACCATATTTCTAGCTTATATTACGTCGAAAAATAAGACAAAAATTTCGTGTGATATGCTCCGAACAATTCTTCCAAGGGACACCAAAATTCTCTAAGGGATAAAATTGAGAATTAATTTGTTAGAAATACCATCAGAACTCTTTATGTTAAAGATTCTCGTCGTAACAGGAGAAAATGGTTTTATTTACGTGGCAGTCCGAAAAGTTCTCGGCCTAACAACGAAAGAAAAATTTTTTCACGTGAAATATATTTTATTTTTCAATATAATCTCCTGAAACTTCAATATATTTATTTCAACATTTTTCTAATAATTCATTATCATCATTAAAGTGTGATTCCGGAATGTCTGCAAAATATCCATTCACGGCTGCAATAGTTCCGTCATTTGATGTAAAACGCTTTCCAGCCAGGAATTTTTTCAGGTTTGGTAACATATAATATGTCAGATGGAGCCAAATCTGGTGAATACACTGGATGTTCAAACAATTCGTACTTTAATTCGTTGAATTTTGCCAACGTCAAAACACTTGTATGAACACGTGCATTGTCTTGATGAAAAATGATTCTGTTCTTTAAAGCAGGTCTTTTCTCACGAATTTTTGCATTCAACTGCGCCAAAAGGTTACAGTAATATTCAGAGTTAATTGTTTTACGTTTCTGAAGATAATCGATCAACAAAACACCTTTGTAATCCCAAAAAACTGTTGCCATAACCTTCCCTGCTAATGGAACCGTCTTTGCCTTCTTCGGTGCACTTCCACCGGCTTCAATCCATTGTTTTAACTGTTCTTTTCGCTCTGGTGTATAGTGGTGGATTCAAATTTCTTCAACAGTTATGAAACGACGCTTGAAATCCATTCTATTTTGCTTAAAACGAGTCAAACACGCTTGAGAAATACGCTTTCGAATACGTTTTTGATCAATTGTCAGCAAATACGGACAACCATTTTGCACAAAACTTTTTCATATGTTCGTGCAAAATATTTCTAATTCGTTCTTTTAAGATGCCTATTGCCTAAGCTATTTCACGGACTTTCACTCGTCGATCATCTAACACCATATTGAATGATTTGTGGTGTAGCAGTTTTTAGACGACTTTCGTGTGGATCATCTTCGAGGCTTGTACGACCAGATTTAAAAAGAGTATCCCATTTCTTCATAGTAGCAAAAGAAGGTACATTTTTAAGAATTTCGCATGAATTTTTGTTGGTGTTAAACCATTTAAAACAAAGAATTTAATCTCTACACGATATTCATTTTTTTTCTATTTTAAAAACATCAATGACACTTTAATATTAAACAGCTGGTACAACTCGAATGAATTGACAAATCTAAATAAAATTTTACATGTGGTTATATAAAGGATGGAGCTTTCCAATACAAGTATGGTTTCACAGTTTCTAACGCTATCTATGTGTCAGGCCGAGAAATTTTGAGACGGCCTAGGTATAATATAGAACATTTTGCATAGTGCACATGGAGCTTTTGTCTTAATCAGTTCCTAAAGTACTAGGGAAAAACATATGTTCAACTTTATCATTTGCTTTTTGATTTACGGGGATGTAGAATACGCCCTAGAAATATCACCCAGTTTCAGGACACTCTGAATTTTGTTTTTAGGATAAGTTTTCTTAAAATGCTTCTAAATCAAAAAAATTTAAATAGGAAATTATGTAGAGGTCCTAAATATGCTTGGGTTCTTTATAAATTTCGTGTAAACTGTAATTTTTAAATTGTTTTTTGAGTTTTGTAAAAATAGTGAACCCAAATAAAAAAAATCTGATATAAAGGAGTGCCTTAAACTGTCTACACCCAATGGAAGTTTAGTGAGTAAGATTGGTTAAAACGCACTTATGGATATATTGTAACAAAATTTTACGCACTTAAAAGAGTGAGCAGGATGAATGTAAAGGCTTTCAGTCCATTGACTGGTATGTGTATAAAAAGTATTAGATTTTCCCGTCCTGGCATAGTTCCGCGTAAACTATGAAAGTTTTTTATTGTGTTTTCCTTAGATAGCTCCAAGTCTGCAGTAATTTTTGCTGAAGACAATTCACAAGTGAGCTCCGAATGCTTTGTTATAGAACATTTAGAGTTCATGGTCTGTTTAAGGCTAATTTAAGGCTTTTTTTGTTGTGATTTTTTTTTTATCAATGGACTAAGAGCATACTTATACACGATATATGAATAACTGACTGTAAATTTGATGTGAAAGGCTCTTTTTTTATATAAATAGACGTTTCTATACAAGTAAAATTTCGTTTTGATTTTTCTGAACTACATTGGATTACTATATAAGGCACAAACTCGAGGCAGGGCGTAGCGAGGAGAGTATCGCCAATACTTTGAAAATATATTTCGTCAAATAAAAAAAATATGAAAAGAAACATGAGAATTAAAATTGTGGCTGGCCCAAAGGAGACTAAGGAGCTTCATCGACTTCTGGAGACTGTACATCTGAAAATTTTGTCTGTTCTTTATAAGCCACTGCTTCTCCACTGCGGGGGATAGGCCTCTTCAATTGTCTTCCAATTGTCTCTATCCTGTACAAGATGGAGCCATCTACTGCCTGCTATCAACCTAATATAATCACTTCATCTTTTCATTGGTCCTCCGACACTTCATCTGCTCCCCCAAGGTCTCCATTTAAGTCATTGTTGTCCATCTACCATCACTCCTTCTAGCCACGTGCCCCACCCATTGCCACTTTCATTTTGCCACTCTCACTGATATCTTTAATTCTTGTTCGTCTGATATCCTCGTTTTTAAGGTGTTCTCGTAAACTAACACCTAACATATGTCTTTCCATTGCCTGTTGAATACATTGGAGTCGACAAATACTATTTTTTGTAAGGGTCATGGTTTCTAGCTACTACACACTTACTGGAGGTATACAGCTCTCGTACACTTTTCTTTTTGAGGTCAAGGGGATATGTATGTTTTTAATGTTCCGTACGGAACACTTATAAGATCACTTCGGTGTCTGTCTGTCTGTCTGTCACACCCGATTTTCTCCGAAACTATTTGACATAGAAAGGTGAAATTTGGTAATAATATAGGAATTGATGGCCTCATCAGAGCCATGTAGTTTTGAGAATTAAATTTTGACTTAAGGGGTTAGTTTTGGGGGGGTGAAGTCGGAAGTGAAAAAAAATTTTTTTTACTAGGTCATCGAGTGTTAATAATTTATATGGTATATAAAAAAAACAAAAATTTCAAGGTCATCAGATTTCAGTAAAGATTGGAAACAAACTTTGTTGAAAACTCATTTGGGGTGTGTTTTGTGAAGTCACTGATCATTTTTATACCACCGTAACATAAATTTTGACTTAAGGGGTTCGTTTTGAGGGGTGAAATCGGAAGTGAAAAAAAATTTTTTTTACTAGGTCATCGAGTGTGGTGTCAAATGAAAGCTTGTGAAAACACGAGTAAAAAATATATATATATAATGTAATACTTGCGCACACTTTTCTTCGTATTACTTTTAAAAAATCGCTGTCCCCTACCTTATCTCGAAAAGTACTGATCAAAAATTTTGAAAAAATTCTGGAATATTCTCCACGGGGTATAGATTGAACGAAAATTATCAAGAGTGCATTACCTTTAATAATTTATTTGGTATATAAAAAAAACAAAATTTCAAGGTCACCAGTTTTCAGTAAAGATTGGAAACAAACTTTGTTGAAAACTCATTTGGGGTGTGTTTTGTGAAGTCACTGATCATTTTATACCACCATAACAAAAATTTTTATTTTAAAAATAATCAACGTACGGAACACTAATTGTGCAAGTTCAACTTGCACATGACCGTTTTTTTTTTTTAGAATTAATTTCAGACCAATTCGCCTTGATAATTCCGCTGTTTGATTATCCTTATCTATCTTATGTCCCAAGTATATGTACTCTTCCACTCTGTCGATCTCTTTCGTGACGATCTTAATTTTTGGGTTTTGTGAGCTTAGATGTTTTGTTTTCTTGATGTTCATTTCGAGTCCAACTCTCTGTGAAGCTCGATTAAGTTTTTCTATCATGATTTTGGGTTCTCTTAGATCTTCGCTAATCAATACTATATCATCTGCGAATCGCAAGTGATGTAAATATATGCGATCGATTTTAATTCCCACTCAAGACTTAAATACGTCCTCCAAGGCCAGGGTAAACAATTTTGGCGAAATTGTGTCTCCCTGGCTAACACCTTTCTTGATCTTTATGGGTTTTGTTTTTGGATCTTCTTCTAATTTAACCGTTAATGTCGCATTTTCATATATGAATTTTAGGAACTCGGGATATCTCGAGTCTACCATATTCTGGCATGAACGAAGGACTGCTTAATTGCGCAATGTTCCAGGAAGTCGAAAGCCTTCTTATAATCTATCAGAGCTAGGTGCAGCTTAATGTAATATTCGCTCGCTTTTTCTATTAAAAGATCTGGATATGATCTGTGGTTCCAAATTCCTTGCGAAAGTCTGGCTGTTCGACTATTAATTTATTAAGTAATAAAAATATTAAAGAGTTGAGTTTCGGTTCACGAAGTGTGTACATGTGAATCGAACGCCCGGCAATAGTCAACTCGTTCAACGAGCATTATTACGGTAGTGTTTCGATCGATTTAATTATTTTGTCGATTGCAAGCGAGAGGACTAGAAATAAAACAGAGTGTAATGTTAGAATTAAGATAATAAGTAAAAAATTTGGAGGTTTATGAGAATAATTCTGTGAAATTGTATGAAGCTCACGAAACGATAAGCGACAACCTTGATCGTTTTACTGTTTACGGTGATAAAAAATATAAACAACAGTTTTTTTCTTTTTGTCCCGTGTTTGAAAATGGAATATACGAGGAACACACGTAGAGGTTTTAAACAGAGAGAACAACGGATAGCGATGATTGTACCTCAAGAGACTCAAAAAGAGGAAGAAAAAGAAGAGCCAATGGGATTATTCAAGAAGAGTAAAAAGCTGATAAGAACACCACAGAAAGAGAAAAACGAAAGAGTAGATAAGATATACAATTTGATAGAAATGATCAGAGAGCTAATGTCAGATATAAAGGATATAAAACAAGATCAGAAGAGATACCAACAAGAGTTGAAGGAGAATGAAGTATTGAAAGAGGAAAATAAAATAATTAGAGAAAACATGAGAAGTATGGATTTGAAGATGAGTAGACTGGAAAAAGACAACCTAAGGAATAATATTGAAATATCGGGAATGAAATTTAAAGCGAATAGCCAACCAGGTCTGAAAATGGGTGTAGAACATTTTATGGAGAGGAGTATGGACACAAAAGCACAGATTAGAGATGTGATAAAAATAGGAGCGACTATATACAAGATAAAACTTGGAAACATGGGAGATAAAGAAGCTGTAATGAAAAATAAAAACTAACTGAGAAACCTAAGAGAGAGAGTTTACATAAACAACGATTTAACAAAAGATGATCGGGAAATTCAAAAGAAATTGAAACATATAGCAGAGAACGAGAGAAAGAATGGAAAAAGGGTGAAAATAGGATATCAAAAGATCGTAATTGAAGGAAGAGAATATAAATGGGACATTGAGGAAGAAAAACTGAAAGAACAAACAAAGAATACTACGACCATCAAGTCAAAAACTGAGAAAAAGGAGAGAGATAGGTAGATTGACGACCCTGGCAAAAATAAAGGATACGGAAGAGAAGACTAGTAAAATAAGAAGATATTCAAAGAAATAGATAGGAAGAAAGAAATGGGAAATAATTATGGAGTTATTAGATTGAAAACACGGAATAATAGAGGTATAAACGGAAAAGAGGATGAACTGACACAAGAACAACAAATGCACAATGTAGGAATCACTGAAACAGAAAGAAAAGGAACTGGATGCAAAACATTAGAAGGAAAAGCATACAAAAATCAACATAGAGACATAATACCGGCACAATATGCAGAACTCACACAAACAGAGGAAACTTATACAGAAGAAACAAAAGAGGCAATCGGCAATTTAAACAGGATAGAAGGATATAGAAGGAAATATGGAAAAGACAGATATAGAATAACTCAACTCCACGGGCCTTACACTCCTAACAAAAGGGGTAGAAAGGCATAAGGATTAAGTATGTAAGTAAGTAAAAATATTAAAATTTTGTCTCTGGCATCGTAAAAGAAATAAAACAATTACCCAACTTTTAAACCGCTTACTTCCTCCCTAAACCCACATATATATACGAGACAACCCCTCTAACACTCTCCTTTGCCACCTTAATCCCTTATGTGTTGTTTCATTATCCGACCAAAAAATCCAAAATTGATATAGAAATTAAGCAAAATTTATTGATATTGATCCTGTCATCTTAAACGATATCACTAAAGAACTACAGGGTTCATTCCTACTCCAAGTATTATACTGGGCGCGTCGCCAAAATCCGGACAAATCGCACAACTTTTTTAAGGACTTTTTTAATGAAAAATGAAGTTCGAAAAAAACCGTTTCACAGGGCACTTAGGACATCTGCATTAATAACAATCATTTAATGTATCCCCCATTAGCTTGAATAACCTGCCTCCATTCTCGGTCTGAAGCGACGACATGCGCTCTATAATTCCGCGGTGTCATTTCGGCGAGTGCTACCTTAATAGCGGTTATTAATGTTGTCACATTGAGTTGCCGAAACTTGTTTGTGACCCTCTCAACTACGTTCCATATGTAGTAGTTCCAGGGATTCAAATCTGGACTATTAACAGGCCAGAATTCCTTGGACCAACACATGTCAAAGTTGTCGGAGAACCAGTTCTGGAGCAACTGGCTCGTGTGAGCCGATGCACTGCTGGAAAACATATAACCTTCCCCTCGCAATATTTTTTTGTCCACGGCTTCACTATATCGTTCAGTACGTTTAAATATACCCCTTTGGTCACAGTTTCCCCTTTTTGGAAGGAATGCGTTGGCATAACATGACTCTTACTGGACACAACACTTAGTACGTAAACACTGGCCAGACATTTCCTTCTAGCAACCACAAGGACGTGAGCAAGCCAACGGTCATTTCTCCAGTTAATTTTTGCATCAACAGTGGACATGTTTTCGTTGGAGAAGAATCTGATGCATGCCACCGCTTCATGTTTCAAAGAATAGATAAGCAGATTGCAGCGAGTCGCTCGCTTTGTCCTGGCATCTTCAGAGAGCACCTGTCTTATCTTAATTTTGTAAGAATGGTCTCGAAGCTCCTTTTAATGATTTAAGGGTCCTTATGGTACATTCTTTCATGTGGCGCCTGCTCGCCAGCGTACTGTAACCTTCATTGGACTGTTCTTCAACCTTATACTTAGCTCAGCGTTTCTCAACCTTTCAGTATTTGCGACCCAATTTTCAAACATAATTTTCATCACGCCCCCCCTCCTCTCACACAATAACAATGCATGCAATAATATTGTATTTTCAGTATTTTGATGCTAAAGCTACACTATGACCTTAATTACAAACCTTACAAACTACCAATAAGTGCATTTATTTATATTTGGCAACACATATCTGCTGCGTCGACAAAACTAGAATCGATGCCTCTCTATTGCTCTCTGTCACGTCCACCATATCGGTAGCGGCTTCGCGAGAAGTTCCGAGTTGTCTCGAACATTTCGGAAAGGCTGCCCAAAAGTGTATAAATGCTGCACCTCGTTTAATTACAGCCTGTCTCAGTCGAGTTGATCCTTCTATTGCTATCGGAATGTGTATGTTGTAATTTACGTGTGGTATTAAATATTCAAGGCAGTAAATTTATACAAAATCATGGATACATTTTTAAGTGGGCGTAAGCGAGCATTAGACGAAAGTGAAGCATCAACGAGCGTTCGGAAAATTAAATCAAGAAAATATTCTTAACAGAACTTAAATTTGGGGTTTACCAGTACCGAAGTAAATGAAGAAAAAAGGCCCCTGTGTGTTATTTGCTCAAAAATCTTGGCAGCAGACAGCATGAAACCAAATAAACTTAAACCACATTTGGAAACGCTTCATAGTGAGTACCTTAACAAACCCCGAGAATTCTTCGAATTAAAATTAAGATCATATATAAAGCACAAATCATTTTTTAAAAAACCTTTATCTGTAAATGAAAAAGCTTTACTTGCCTCTTACAAAGTTTCATATAAAATAGCCAGATGTAAAAACCCTCACACCATTGGTGAAGAGCTTATTTTGCCAGCAGCAATTGAGATTATAGAAACTATGTTTGGGGATAATTTTGCCAAACAATTGCCATCCATACCTATATCAAATGACACTGTTGCCCGTCGAGTTAGTGATATAGCTGAAGATGTACAGCATCAGCTTTTCGGAAAGTTACGTGATAAATTGTTTTCAATTCAGCCTGATGAGGCAATAGATAGCAGTAAAGATGCTCATTTCATTGTCTATGTTCGATTTTGTGATAATATGTCGGCAGTAGAAGAACTATTTTTCTGCAAACCAATAGAACCCAAAACAACATCACTCAATATCTTAAATGATTTTAAACGAGGCAAATTCAATATGTACAAGCACTTATGAAACAAAAATCTCCACTGTGTGTGTGGACACATTGTATGATCCACAGAGAAGCTCTAGCTTCCAAAGAAATTAGTCCTGCTCTGAATATTGTGTTCACTACAGTTGTAACCGTAGTAAATTATATTAAAATGAGACCCCTAAAATCTAGAATTTTTTCTACACTTTGTAAAGACATGGGTGCCGAACATTGAGTGTTACTATTTTATTGCGAGTCGAGATAGTTTATTTGTGATGAAATTGAGCTACTTGGTCCATATATTCGAGAAACTAAATACTTTAAATCTTCAACTCCAAGGAACAAATACACATATATTCAATACAAGTGATAAAATTAATGCTTTTTGTAGAAAATTAGAATTGTGGAGCAGAAATGTAAAGCGAAAAAACCTAGAAATGTTTGCAAATGTGTTAAAACATACAAGGCTGAAGAATAACATGTGAAAATTGTTTTAGTAACCATTGAAAATCATCTAGGCATGTTGACAAAGAATTTTAAAAAGTATTTTCTTACTGACGACAACTTGGTAGCAAGTTACAAGTGGGTTAGGAAACCATTTCAAAATACTCCCGAAGGGCTGTCATCTTCCGAAGAAGAAATCTTCATAGATTTCACGGCAATTTAATAATAATTCACTCTTTGAATTTTGGATAGGGGTGAATGATGAGTTTTCTGCACTGAAAACAAGAGTATTTCGGATTCTATTACCATTTTCAACATCCCACCCTTGCGAAACCGGATGTTCTGCGGTGGCTGCTTTGAAAGCAAAATATATATCTCAACTAATTATAGAAAAAGGACTCCGAGTGTCTATTTCTAATATTAAACCATCCTTCGAAAATCTTTGCTCTACAAAACAGGCCTCAGGGAGTCACTAATAATTATTAAACTTGTTTTTAATTTAGTATTGATATGTTAATTATTAGGTAAATAGGTTGTACAGTACTAATACAATCCTATTTATAGGTGAATTACATCAGTGCAAATGTGTATTTTATTTTTTATTAGGTCAGAATGTATTTTGTTTTGCTTTCCTTTCAATAAATTATATTAAATGTTTTTAATAAATGTTTTTAATAATAATTTCTTTTTGATACGCTCGCGACCTTCCCCAATAGTGTAATCACGCCCCCCTAGTGGAGCGCGCTCCACATGTTGAGAAACTCTGACTTAGTTACGTCATAAATTGTTGATTTCGTGTATCCGAAAAACTGAATTATTTCCGGTGCCGTTTTTCAACTTCTTTATAAACTCCTAATCCGTTTTCTCGGTTTAGAATTTTTTCAAATATTGAATTGGATATTATTTTATTTTTTAATTGAATAAATTACTGTAAATGCACCAAAAGTACAGATTGGTTTGAGGCTCTTTTGAATGGCAAAAAAGAAATGACTTAGTTAACTGCATATTTTGAGTATTTATTCTGGAGACACAAAACTAACTAGCGATAGCTATACCACAGTAAACATAAAGCACAGTAACGACAGTCCGACTCGGTACCTTTATTGTCAAGGGGTTCGAGTTAGTAATGATCACATGACCTGTCGCCATATTGCTTCTTTCAAGGCAAATCCTATTCAGTAGAATAAAAGTGAAATTTGCTGATTGAAAGGAAGAAAAAAAACGAGAAAAGTTTTTTTTTAGAAACATTTTTTTATCAAGTTCTTATTAAAACAGATATACAAAAAAGGGGCAAAAAATACCAGCGTATAATGTCAACAATCATGCTATTTATATTTCAACGAATCCCAGAAATTATAATTATCATTTTAAGATGAGATCGTCTTTCTTCTAAACTTAAAAATGAAGTGAACACTCTTTTTGCTCCATTTTATCATTACTTAAATCTAATATAATAATTTTCATACAACTAATGACTTTTCGTACCTATATACTACTTATATAACAAAATTAAATCCATGTACTGATTTATTCAAACTCATTCGTGCTGGAGAATTGCCATTGCCAATGCCCAGATTGAGTTTTGAAAGTTTGGATAGAGAAGGTGATTTGGTGTGTTCGAAACTTCAGCGACTACTTCATCGTTGGGATCTAGAGACATACATTCATTATTTTCAGATTGGATCATGTAAAATAGTCATTGTTACCTGTGGATATACTTACTTTCATCATTTAATAGGATTCCAACTTCATTTCCCAAATTGATGACTGGATAAGCCTGATTTTGCAATCGATTCTTGAGGTTATTAAGAAACATTACGTTTGTGAAATGCAGGCTACATACTCTATACGTGTTATATAGTTTTCAAATATCCAAATTGACACTTGATCGGTCACATGCTGATAACCATAATTCTGCCCTGAATTCAGAAAAAAAAGTACAAGTGGAATGACATAAACCAATACTACAAACAATAATAAAACACAATTATCATAATCTTTATATAATATATTGCATAACAGAAATAAAGAATTATAAAGGAAATAACTTTTTTAGATTTCCCAAAGATCCTAATAGGTAATTTCTTTTAGGATCTTTGGGAAAACTAAAAAACTAACTCTTTGGAGATACCACATATATTTTTACAGGCACTAACTGCATAACAAAAATTTCCTTTTGACATATTTTTTATAACTATTTCCAATTATAACGTCAAACTTATTGGAAAATTATTAATAATGAATTTCGGAGCACGTTATAAAAGAATTATCCTTGAAATCCAGATGTAAAGACAACTCGCGACCGCTCTAGCAGCCATATTGTTGGTATGATAGGGGACGCATGCATAAATAAAAATTTTCTTAAGCGCCATTACTGTGTTTTATGTTTACTCTGGGTATATTTTCTGTGCTTGGTCACTCGGCATACATTAGCTCGAGTGGCTCGATATAGGCATGGTAAGCATTCATCATTTAGTCAAGAAATTTAGAAAATTTAAAAATAAATCCTAGTTAACAAAAGCTGCAAACAGGGGAGGCTATTTGTTGTTTATTGGATTTTATTCAGAAGAGAGCTGTTACGTGTTTGGGAGTCCCAGAACTAACCAGCAACCTTCGTGCCTCGGAACATCGAAGAACGGTGGGCGATTTGAATCTATTCTACAAGTACTTTCATGGAAAGTGTTCTACGGATATAGCTCACTTAATTCCTCCCAAAACGATCTGCTGGAAAAGACCGGGAATCCAGTCTATAGCTTTGCAGATGACAGTACGCTTCTCTTTTCATTCGCCTTGAACGCTCGGCTGCTCAGGCGAATATCCGCAGACAGCAGGAGGTCGTTCAACTTAACAAAGACCTGGAAGAAATGCTATCTTGGGGTTACAGTAACCAAGTGGAATTTAACGCTACAAAAACCCAAGCGGCAGTTTTTTCTAAAAAAGTTAACGTTGCTGAACCCGACATAGTTATGTCGGGGCACTCCATTCCCCTAGCATCGTCGCTCAATTTGTTGGGCGTTAGTTTGGGAGCAAATATGTCTTGGCATGAACATGTTGCAGGCATAGCAAGGAGAGCTTCTCAAAAGTTGGGAATATTATTTAGAACCAGAAAGCTTTACACCCTACAGCAACTGTTAATTCTTTACAAAGCCCAAATTCGACCAACTATGGAATACTGCTCCCACGTTTGGGGCTCCGCTCCCAAACATACACTGCATTTGTTGGATTCTGTTCAGAGAAGAGCGGTCCGTCTGATTGGGGACCCGGAATTGACCGGCGACCTTGATTCGCTGGAACATCGAAGAACGGTTGGCGACTTGAGTCTGTTCTACAAGTATTTACATGGAAAGTGTTCGAAGGATGTAGCCCGCTTAATTCCTCCCAAAGCGGTGCATGTTAGAAATACACGTCGCGCTGGTGCTTCGCATCCGTATGAGGTTCAGCTTGTTACTCCGCGTACAACGCTTTTCAAGCAATCTTTTATATGGAGAACGTCATCCCTTTGGAATGGTTTGCCCAGCGCTGTGGTTCCCACCGAGTACAATTTACAGCGATTCAAGAACAACGTGAATCGCTTTTTTTCCGCATTCGTGCCGCTCCTGGAGCGCTTTAGGGACTTCCCTGCAGCACGTGAGCTAGACCCATAAAAAAAAAAAAAAAAAATGCTAGGAATACACGTCGCGCTAATACTTCACATCTGTATGAAGTTCAGCTTGTCACTAATCGAACAACCCTTTCCAAGCCGTCTTTTATATGGGGAACTTCATCCCTTTGGAATAATTTGCCCAGAACTGTGTGTTCCACCGAGTATAATTTACAACGATTTAAGACCAAAATGAATCGATTATTCCGCACACGCCTCGCTCCTTTAGCGCTTAATGGGTTTCTCTCCAGCACATGTGCTATATGAACCTAAACCAAACTACAATAAATCCAATACAGTAGCGAAAGTAAGCTCCAAGTTGGTGACAAGATTTTGACGGCGCGCGTGCGTTGACGCGTCCCTCTTTCAAAATGGCCTCTCAATGTTTACATCTGATCTCGGAATGTGTCTTTTGAAATGTATTGTCGATCGTTTCTTGATGTGACTGCAGTTTATGTGAATTTAGAGACAGAAAAAAAGAGAGTTTGTATAAAAAGAGAACTAAAGACGTTTGTATGTAAAGGAAATCGAAAAGGTTGACAAACTATTTACCTAATCATAGAGAAAGGTTACTGTTCTGCCGTTGACAATTGTAAAAATAATTCAAAAAGTACGCCGGGGGTGAGTTTCTTCTTCCTCCTCAAAGATGTTGAAAAGTAAGCGATTTAATTAAAGTTGCATAAGAAATCTACGCCGATAAATTGAATAATTCTGAGAAGCTCTCTCTCTCTATACGTTTTACAGCCACCGCTGCCAGGACTATTCGGCCGAGTGTCAAACCTATATTTTTCTGTTATATTAAATGATTCCCAAAAAGGTTCACAACAAAGTCGGATCTGGATTCGATGTCCTTAACCTTGTAGGGATTTTATATTTTAAATATTTAGCTTAAGCTCTTCATACATTTCATGGGCTCTAATAAAGGTCTTCCTTGGAAAACTGCTACTGGTTTTGGATATAATCGTTTTCTGTCAGCCCGATTTTACAAATTTCATAAAAAGCACGGCCACACGTGCTCGACCACCTGCTCAAATCACATAACCTCAAACCGACGATTTAGGAATCACTCCGCACAGCGCTTAGCAACCCTCTGCGATTAGAACCCTTACCAAGCAATTTGTGGACCACCGTTCCACACTCCCGAGCCCCACAACGCGCGAACTTCGCCCTCAGAAGCCCCAACTGGAAACACACGTCCTCGTGCTTCGAACTGTCCAACAAAAGTCCTTCTGAGAAGCTATTTCTCTTATGACATTTTTTGGTTAAAAAGCAAAGATTTGGTTTGCAGCAACCAAACGCGTAATTCAGTTACTTTTTATTTAAAACTATTTATATTTGTGTAAATTGTAAATAAAGCATATTTTTTTCTAAAATGTGTACTCTCTTCTAGATGAGAGAGGGTATTTAAATCGCACTGATAAAGTCACATTTCAAAACATATTTTAGAGTGGTAAATTTTTTTTTCACATTCGTTGGGCTTAACTTGAATATAATTCTACCTGTGATAAAAGAATACTCCGTGTGCCAAAGGTTAATAACACAGGTAAAGATCCTTATAAGATTCGGATTTTATTGTAGTCACGACGAGGCCCAATCAGGACCAGAAACATTCAATTTGTATTTGGACATAAAATTCCTTGCTGAATTCAAGGATGTATTTAAAAATTTGGGTTCCAGTTTCAGTTTTCACTTTTGGGCCTTATAGAGTCGTTGGGCCCAAAATCTGAATGTCTATTCAATTCCCTGGAGAAAAGGCTAAAACTTTTGTCTGAAAACGCTTTCTTGTCAAGTATTCATCCCTCTCAGCGCTCCATTCTTTCTCTGTTTTTTCTTATATGACTCATGGATCATTAAGTTGATATTTTATTAAATCGGAAATTTTTTGTATAATTTACGATTTTGAATGATAAAACTTTACACAGTAACATTATTTCTATTTAAAAATCTCCCGCTGGTCCCCGTTTAAACATGGCGGATTGCCACATGCCCTCTTAAAACCGAGACCTGATTTACCTATATGGTTACCCCAGAGTTTTGCTGCTGTATGGGTCTTACTGTGACCAAACTCTTTATTATATTTTTTATCTCTCTCATCTCTAAGACAAAAGGGTCAATATATTAATTTTCTGATCCCTATTGTAAATAAGATAATAATTATCGATTTTTTACTTATTTAAAAAGGATTTAAAAATAAGGATGTCATAAAAAAACCGGCCTAATTTGAAAAGATAAATTTATTTTCCTTAATATTAGCATTGCGTAAAATAAATACAAAAATTTGACAAAATTACATATAACTCTATAAAAAACTGTTTGATTACAAATATTGTAACCTTAAATATTGCTATATGTTTTTTTTTTATTTTCAATATAAAGTACTTTTTCTCAAATATATTAAATATACAATATACTTATATTTAGTAACACAAATTCGCTTTCAAAATACCGCCCAAAACTGCACGTTTTCATTAAAATAAATTTAACAGAGGTACAGTTTATTCAGCTTCCCGATAACCAAGCATTAGATTGTCAGGTGGCAGATAAACTTACTCTCACATTTTTTTTTTTAACTTGTGCACGTTTGAGACGGTACAAAAATATTTTTTAGACCAGCTCTCCAAGACCGGTCGCAATTTTTTTTTTTAATTTTTGTTAAATCTTAAAGACTAGGTTATAAAAAATGTTGGATGGAATAAACTTTTCTCATTCGTTTTATAGTGAAAAAATACAATATACATGACATTTATTCTTAGAAAAAAAAGGCATTTTCTTGGTTCGCAAAAAAAATGGAAAGTCGCAGTAGCACATTAGCTAATTTTTTGAGCACCTAATGCCACTAATACCACGTCACAGTGGCGTCACTTGAAGGGTAAACGAATACTCTGTAAATTTTTAAATGTTAAATATTTTTTAAAGCATTTTTGTGTCAAGGCACCCCACCATGAAAAAATAACGCCACTGTATGTGTATATATGTATATGTATATATACGTATATATATGTATATATATGTATATATATATATATGTATATATATGTATATATATGTATATATATGTATATGTATATATGTATATATATATATATATATATATATATATATATATATATATATATATATATATATATATATAGGGTGTTATAAAAATAGTTTAATATATTAAAACGGGTAATTCCTTGGGTCAACTTTAGAAACATTCACGAATTGTTTTTTATCAAATCAATTACAATTTTTTAAAAACTCCAATCTTAGCTACACCCGTTAGCAATGTTGCAAAGTTTTATGGTGACCATATTGCCAAATGTTCAATTTTTTCTTAATTTACATCGTCTCTTCTCATCTACTTTCTGGGAGGTTTTCTTACATCTTGGATTTACTGTAAATATAAATGAATAGAGAATTCAAGTAGTGTAAGAAGTCCACTAAATATTGATGGAATTTATTATCCGGGTCGATCTAATTTGTATCAATCCAACATGACTTATATTATACCGATACTTGGGTAGCGCAAAGTTAATTTAAAAACCTCTGCTAATTTCGCAAAAATTTAAACATTTTCCGACTTAAATACCTGTTTTACTATTTCGTACCTAACAGCTAATAAATTTTATAATAGGAGTGCTCCATGTAAAAAGCATTTTCCTCTTTACTAGAATTTACACCGTATTGCTATGCCGAGCAATTTTCAAAATTTTCATCTTCGGTTTAAGCAGTTAGTGGAAAAAAAAATTAATTCTTATCTTTTTTACACCATGTAAGTGTGTTGAGTTAAATAAGAACAAAGTATGATCATGACTGGTGTTGGTAAAAATTTCAGCCTTGGAAGGAAAATTGTTAAGAGCAAATTTTTTCTTGTTAGTGAATAATTTCAAAACGCTAAACTTCTAATATAACTTGTTTTTGCAGCTGAAAAAAGGTAAAATTCTTTTAATTATTTCATAAAATATCCAACTTTGGTTTTGAAGTTTGGCAAGCATTATTATTGAAATTGGAATTAATTGTTTTTGACTGCCCATCTCTTATAACCATTAGCGCACGTGCTAAAAACTGCAAATCCATAGATTCGATTTGCTCGGTGGTTATAGAGGAGCGCTATTTATCATTATTTTTGTGCATTTGCTCTTGATACAAGGATCTACCGGAATAAATATATTAAACGATTTTCATGACACCCTAATATATATATATATATATATATATATATATATATATATATATATATATATATATATATATATATATATATATATATATATATATATATATAGATATTTGAGTAATAAACTATATTCCTGAAGACATAGAAAAAGGACTATAGTAAACGTTCATAATAAAAAAGTCTCCATTTCTACCCCTCCAGCATTTTCCGAAATTTTAGCAATTTTCCGCATGTTACAAAATGAACCTACATACTAGATTTTAATTCTTAAATACTTTAATTTATTACAACTAGATGACACTTCGAATGGTTCGTTTTACTAGTTTTAAGTTTTTGGTTTGTTCGGTGACAGATAAATGACATTTAGCGCTCAGATTTCCATCTCAACATAGAAAATCAGCAAATTTAATAACAGCACAGCCATTTTTTGTATAAAATAAAAAGATTCCAAAATAAAATGGCTAAAAAGATTACGCAGAAAAAACGTTTCGACAATGGACACAAGACAATTTTGCAAAAGGAAAAAAATCATCTGTCAAATATCTGTCATTCTATCAAGTAGTTACTTTTCAAAAAAAAACTATGGTAAAAAACATACCCTAACAATACAAAAGTTTACAAAAAAAAACGCCAGTATCAAAAACTGAGCTAGTATTATTAACAACAAACAATCTTTTATTGGCATCAATATATATATACGTCAATTTTTGTGACACGATTTGTGTAGATTTGACAGTTCAAATATAAATTTATTCCAATACAATTTCTTTTATATAAATAGTAAATTCTGCAAAACCTTTTTCACAAGCCAAAGAGGAACAATGTATTTTCCATCAAATTTCATTGAATTTTGAGCAGGGAAAATTGCGCGGGAGATTTTTTTGTAAAGTATAAAAGTACTATCGTTGAAACACAGCGTTTATATCGGCCCGTACGAAGTTATCAAAGCAAGATCATAACTGTCCAACCACACAAAACGATCACAGTCAAATTTCCTATTATAAACTAACTAGTTTTGGGGGAATTTGTGAATCAGGGGACGTAATATCCGCAGTACTGATGGGCAATCTTTGCTGAGAACTGCATGATGGTATTAGAGGGGCATTAACTGGCGTCAAACCGGTACCGCCGCCCATAAGAGATTCGAAGTTGAAGATCATGCCGGTTGACGGCGTTGAAATCGGGATTCCTGCGATCTCGTTGATTTTGGTCAAAGGGGCTGTGGAGGCAACGTTGAGACTGTTAGGGCGGGATGGTTTTGAGATTGGTACTGTTGAGCTTAACATAACCTGAAAATCAAATAAACAATAAATAATATTTACTGGTAAAATATGAACGTCGTTTGATTACATCACACATACATATTAAAAAAAAATTGTATTATATACGCTTGAGGAATATAAAAGCCAAAACATAGCCAACGTTAATTACGAACACGCCCTATAAAAAGTTGAACACAGCTCTTGAATTGTGTTTACGTTTTTCAAGAACGCGTTCATGATAAAAGAAATAATACTTTTTATTCATACAGTCGGTCAAGTAAGAACGTGACCGTTCGTAGTCTTGAAAAAATGTGTTTCGAGAACACTTTTGGCCATCAATGTATTCTTGAGAAAATGTGTTTCGAGAACACTTTTGGCCATCAATGTATTCTTGAGAAAATGTGTTTCGAGAACACTTTTGGCCATCAATGTATTCTTGAGAAAATGTGTTTCGAGAACATTTTTTGCCATCAATGTATTCTTTGGTATGTTAACAACGGCGCAATTACCTTAGTGAGTTGTCCAATCGCCTTCTGCATCAATAATCGCCTGATTTCTTCAAGGCATAGTATCGAGGAGATTTTCTGCATACTCTGCAAATTTTTCGAATCTCGCGAGACAACCGAGTCAAAGTTCTCAGAGTCTTTCCTCTGAGCTTTCTCTTTACAAGGGACCAAACGTTTTCAATAAGGTTGGCGTCCGGCGATTGTAAGGGCCACTCTAGTTTCTTATCGTGGACCCAAACGAGCCGTTTCGCGACGTTATTTTCGGCCGGCAAAGGTTTCTTCAACGTGCTTCGGAATTTGACATCATGAACACAAAGATGTTGTCGAATGGTCTCATTTAAACTCGATTTTCTTAATTTTGCCGCTCCTTGACACATCGTCAATTTCGGGTCCCGTGAAAACAAAGACACGATTCGTTTTTCGACTTTCGGAGCGACTTTGCCTACCGAGCCACGTTTTGGCAAGATGTCAACATTTTTCGTCTCCTTAAAACGATTAGCCCAGTTCTTCCGAAACGATACCAACTTTTTAATATATTTAGCGGCCGTGGAATGTGTCATTTTAGGGCCCTTTAGATGGAAACAAAGAAACACTGCCTCGAACTGACGCACAAGCAAGTGGCTCATTTTGGATTTTACTAAAATGCGTCGTAGACAAAGGTTCTCTTTTCCGATCTTTTGTTGAATCGCTAGAATCGCATCTACCAACAATGAATTATCGCGGACACGTTCTTACTTGACCGACTGTATATACCAATCGCTTAAACACGCAACACGTAAGAAAAGAGAAATCAAGTAGAGGAATAGTGGCATTAAGAATGTGCCGTTTCCATATATAATGTTGTCATCAGTTTGATAACACTTTTTTATATCCTTAACCGCAGTAAACTTGAGTTATATTATATTTACCTTTTTGGTAGGTGAGGGTAACAAAAATATGTCATCCATGTGCGGTATGGGTTCTATAACCTCAGTTTTAACTCTCTCGTGTGTCTTGTCATAGTATATGTGGTCGAATGGTTTAATATCAGGAGGACTAGATGTACTTTTACGACATGCCGAGGAAGATTGATGGCTTTCTAGGAGGTATTCCAGTTGTTCTTTAATCTGTTTCAGTTGATGCTGCTCGTCGATCAGTTTTTGGCGTTTGTGTTCTAGTTCTTCTACTTCCTAAAATTAAAAAAAATATATTATTGTCGACAATCGATTAATTTGTTGCAAAGAGTAAACCCTCACAAGCAAGCTTCCATATCATGAAAATAAATTTACACATAAAAGAACAATCCAGACATAAACATAAGTCTACACAGGATAAAACGTTAAAAAATTAAGTCAGCTAAAAACAATAAAATGGTATTCAGGCCAAAAAAAATTGAAAAATCATTACAATCACGCCAAATAGTAAATAAATTACAATTATTTGAAGAACCATAAGTTTCAATTATAAAACTTTTGCAAAGAATAAAAGGCATTTTCTACTAAGACTTTTAAAGGGATCCTAAATAATTTAATATTTGCTAGGTGTTTGATACAGTCGGCCAAGTTCATTAAAGAATGTATTTACTTAACAGTTTTTTACATTATTCGACACTAGAGGATTGCCATTAAAATGCTAATGATTCAGTAGTTCGTACAATCCCCAACAACGTCGATGATCGCTTGAATTTCCCTTTCTACTGACCAGAAGTTTTACTCCGATCTTTGGGCTCGTTATCCTCTTGAAGAATCCACTCCTCCTTTTTATCGATAAACCACCGTTTGGAGTTGGTACCAATTCTTGAAAATCTGAGCATTTTTCAGCATTCAAATTGTAGGTAAAGATGAAGAATCTCCCAAAACTATTTTCTGAAAGACATCCCCAAACATGGATTTTCACAAGATGTTTCACGGTACGCTGAACCCACTGGTGCGTGGAAATTCGCCCATCCAAATCTTCATCAGATCATTAACATTTTTTAACTAAGAGTATAGTTTCACCCACTTGTTAGCGAATGATCTTGACTTGGCCATATACTTAGCAGCTACTGTAGGCGTCATTTTCGGACCTTTTGGATTACATAGGAACCCAGTCTCGAAGCGCGAAACGTATGCAGCAGTTATCTTAGATAATGTACTATTTAACCACAAATAACGTTAGAAAGGAATCTCTTTCCACAAAGCAATGTTTATAAGAGAGCCAACAATAACCTCAAAAAAAAGGAATTTCTTTTACCGACTACAAGTTTTACATTCTTACTTGACCGAGTGCTTTAAGTGGAAACAACCTCAATCTCTTAAAAATATAAATCTGGCAGTATTTAACGGAATATTGATTACAACTGGTATGTTCAAATGACTCCGCTTGTTATTGATCTCTATTCCTCGGGTAACAATTTTCATACGTCAATTAAAGAATTACTATTATTTACCTTGATCAGTGAGTTTGTATGGTCGACTCTTCGTTTCCTACATCGTGCAGCAGCGGCCTTATTTCTTTCTCTCCGTATTCGCCGTCTCTCTTCCTCCTCCGGAGATAATTCTAGATTTTTCATGGGTTTTCTAAAATAATAACAATAAAATTAATACAAATCCAGACAATTTAAGCAAAATAAAATGAAAAAAAAAAAAATCAAAATTACAAACACCCTAGCAACATTAATAAAGACTGGTATTATGATCCGCAGCATACAAGGAAAACGATGGATTTAGGCAAGACGCTCTTCGACGCTGTTCTTCTCCGACACAGATAACCAAAAATAACATGAAGAGAAGTTATTCATGCTTTACAACTACAGAAGGATGGAAAAGCAGTTGGTCCAGATAAGATAAAGGGAGAAACCTCAAAATATTTTTGGACGAAGTCCATTTATTAATCGACTGGTAATCTTATTTAACAAGATCTATGAAACTGGACAAATCCTTCTTGACTGGCTAAAGTCGACTTTCATCCTAATTCCTAAAAAGTCAAAATCAATGAAATGTGACGATTATCGGTTAATAAGTCTCACGTTCTCAAGATATTCCTGATAATCATCCATATATAGAAAATGTTACGCAGAAATAGATAACACACAATTCGGATTCCGAAAAGGCATGAGTATACGGGAAGCTTTATTCTCATTAAATGTACTGGTCCAGCGTTGTAAAGATATGAATGTAGATGTGTATGCATGTTTTATAGATTATAATGAAGCTTTCGACTGTGTGATGTACGAGAAATTAAACAAATGTAGACAAAGGAGATCTAAATATTATTAAAAATCTGTACTCGAATCAATCAGTGGAAGTTAAAACTGGGCTGAAAAAGTCCGAAAGCATAAAAATAACCCAAGGTGTAAGACAGTGATGCATTCTCTTACCACTTTTGTTTAATCTTTATTATGATGTCGTGTTTAATGAGGCCATCTATGAATCCACTGAAGGAATAACAGTTAATAGGAGTACACTGAACACCACAGGGTATGCTGCTGAGACTGTTCTATCAGCAAATAATATCAAAGATCTCCAGGAAATCGAGTCGTAACAGCCAGCGAAAGATTCGATTAACTATGAATATAAGAAGAACCAAGTAGATGATAATAACAAAGGAAAATCTATCAGAAATCAGGGACAACACCGTAGAATAGGTCTTGACATTTAAATATTTGGGAACCAATATAAATGACAGGTGAGTGAGGAATTGAACAGGCCCGAGTAACATGTATGACTATGAATACATTTTTTCATCGCACAAGTCTCAGTCTAGAACTCCGAATGAGAATGGTAAGAGCGTATGTATTCTTCGAGCTATTGTATGGATGTGAGTGCTAGAACGTTGACCCTGGCTCAGAGAAATGACTGGAATCTTTTGAAATGTTCATTTACGCCTTCTTCGCATCTCCTGGGTACAGAAAATAAAAAAAAAACACATAGAAGTGCTGGAAAGAATGAACGAAATGAAGGAATTACTAACGACCATAGAAATAAGGAAAACTCAATATTTCGGACATATAATGAGGGGCCCAAAGTACGAATTGCTACGTCTAATTATTAAAGGCAAAATAAAAGACAAACGATCGATCAGACGACGACAGACTTCTTGGCTGAAGGACATGAAAAGGTGGTTTGGATGTCCTTCGAGTGATATTTTTCGCGCAACAGTCTCTAAAGTTCGTTTACCTATATGGATCGCCAACCTTCGTGAGGAGACGGCGTCGTAAGAAGAAGTGATTCTCGAACCACATTCTGGTAGATCTGCAACATTTTTTTTGACTGAGAGTATCGTTTCACCCACTTGCTAGCAAATGCCCTCGACTTGTCCATATACTTATCAGCCGCTGTAGGCGTCATTTTCGGACTTTTTGAATGATTACATAGGAACACAGCCTCAAAGGGCGAAGCATATGCAGCACTCATGGTCGATAATAATAAATAAGGAAGAAATGAATCTCTTTCCACAAAGCATGTTTGTAAAAATCCAACAATAATCTCAAAAAAAAATTCTTTTACGGACAACAAGTTACAGGCGACACGGTCTTACTAGACAAGCTGTAACAAAAATTACAGATACATACCTTCCACCCATGTTCCTTCGAGTAGTTCCCTGAGGTGTGTTGTTGATTAAATTCGTTTTCTGTGTAAGTGGAGGCGTGGACCTGGTGTTAGAGTCCGAACTGGACTGCGAAAGACTGCTCTGCCAAATGGATGGCGATTTTGAGGCGGGGTTCACGTAGAGATCCGTGGCGTCAGAGGCTGAGATATACTGATTGTTACCTACGGAAGAAAAAATGCTATTAAAAATTATGTAGCGTATTTTTAACAGAACTCTTAAATACTTGCTTAGCTGAGTTTCATGAATTTTTAGATACTGATAGTTATAGCTCGGAATTAAGCGTTAACATGACGTTGACAAACCCGTTCGAAAACGCTTAAACCGCGAAACTATATGTTCGTTTGTTTTAAGCGCACCTGTACTTTTCTAAACTTACCTATTGAGTGCACCATCGGTGGGACGAAACCGGCTTCGTTTTCGTGTCGCTCCGGCTTAGATTGTAACTCTATAAAAGTTTGCTCTATATTCCTGAGAGTGGTCGGGGTAAGCGTAGGGGTGGTCCTGGTTGGTACTCCCGAATTTAGACCTTCAAGGGCTATAAACTGTAAAAAAAAAAATTATAAATAAACGAAACGTCTCTGTTGATAAGTTAAGTCGATTTTAAAAGGGTTGTCTTTTCAAAATCTCACTTTTAAGCGGATTAAGCCGCAGAACCAATGATGTGTTATATCTATCATAGAATGCAAAATATGCCTTAAAACATGACGTCACAGTGTTAATTTTCATAATTAAAAATTAAATGTTTTAAGTAAATAATTATCACACCCATGTTAGATCACATTTCAATTTATTTGGAATAAACATCAATAGTAATTATAGCTTGTATTTATTGTTGTATTGAAGGATACCATCACGAGTATGTTCTGGTTAAATAATAGTTTAATTTTACAAAGTTACATAAAAAAACACGTTCTTTAGATTTCTTAATATATATAATTAAGACTACCCTGAAAACTACTACAGGGTTAGCCATATAACATTGCAAAGAGCAGAATCAGAGTGAGGTTACAATTCGAAATAATAATGGTGTCTGATTTATATATACATACATACATATATATATATATATATATATATATATATATATATATATATATATATATATATAGGGTATTCCAAAAACCAACGTATTCGCTTTAAGGGCTGAAAGGCCAGCTCATAACTCACCAGAATATGTATATATTGATACTTTTATGAATTTCGTGAAAATCTACATCTTAGATCAGTTTATCGAGTGCCACAATTGAGAATCCCAAGCGCAAAAAATCAGGAGTAGACCCAGGCGCACCATCCACATCGACCGCAAGACCGAATCGCTTTGGCAGAAAGACGATGCTCTGTGTTTGGTGGGACCAGAGGGGAGTGGTCTATTATGAGCTGTTAAAACCTGGGGGGGGAAACGGTAATACTAAACGTTACCAACAACAATTGACCGATTTGAACCGTTAGCTGCTTGAAAAAAGGCCAGAATACCGAAAGAGGCAACACATTTTTCTTCATGACAATGCTCCATCACATACGGCAATACAAATATGTATAACAAGCGATGGAGCATACTTTGAATAAAGAACTTTTTATCATTCTTCCGAATTTAACATGTTTTTTTAGAAAAAAAATCCGCATTTCATAATTGTACATCTGGTATATATATTATATATATATATATATATATATCTATATATATATATATATATATATATATATATATATATATATATATATATATATATATATATATATATATATATATATATATAGCCCAAGCAGTTTGGTGAAAATAGTTAAGAAACTAAATCAAAATTGATACCTGCAAGAGCATGCTATCTGGGAAAAAATAATTTTTGATAATTTTATCTTTCCACAAGATAACGACCCTAAACATCTAAATCATCATCCAAACTTTGTCAAGGTTGTCTTAAAGATAAAAAAAAAAGAAAAATTAATAGATATAGCGTAATTACCATCTCAGTCCCCCGATCTCTCTCCCATCGAAATAGTATGGGATCAGTTAGATCAGATAGTTAAAAATTATTAGTTGGACGCCCAGTATATTAATAAATACAATGCCAAACATTTATGGGTGAGTAAGGGTAGGAATTGATGTAAATATTTATTTAGTAGTTTATTTATTTTTGTTACTGGCTACTGAAAACTACTTTAATAAAAAAGAAATTGCTACAAAACAAATGGTGAACTCCATTAGACTCTCAAAGTTTTCATATTGACAGCAAAAGGGGGGGGAAGGCAAAAATATCTTTTTCATTATTTTTTGGGTCGATTAACGAACATTTTGGATTATATTTCTTTGGAACGTAAATAACAAAATTTTCCAAGTTCTAAATTGCTTATTAGTATTTTTTATATAGTATTGACTTAAGCCAGTCAACAAACACAGATAACATTTTTATTTTTAGCCGATTATCACATAAGATATGTATGCAGGTGTGGTTTTTGGAAATTATAAATATTATAGGTTTTTTTTTTTAATTTTAGCTATATTTCCCTCTATCATATTTGCATGGTCCCTATTTGTAGGTGTATAAAATGAAAAAAAAATAATAGGGAACCATGTCTAGGTCCGAGGGTGTTTTCTTTAAGTCCAATTACTGCTGCTATTCTTAGTATTGACGAAATTTGGACGAATTTAATGAGTTTTGCAGTTTTTACGATATTTTTTTTTCTTCCGAAAAAAGTTTGTCACTAAAAAGAGAAATGGACCAAAAGTTATTTACGAGAAAATGTTTCAAGTATATGGCAATATCGGCTCATCTAATTTTAAAGTAAAATCTTGATCTGAACAATTTAAATGAAGCCGAGATTCAATTGATTGACCAATAATCAGAAAGACCGATTCAATCAAGAAATGAAGAAAGTATTAAGCTTCCTGAGGATATGCTACTGTCAGATCAACAAATAAGAATTCCAGTTCTTGCTACAGACACTAAATTGTGCACGAAGGCTTTGAGAACATTTGGTCACTTTAAAGAACGATGAGAGTTATTTTTCGCCAACTGTCACAGGCAACGAGACTGATATTCTATTGGGATCTTCCCATGAAGCACGTGACGTTGCTCTGGGTTCATAAGGGCTGTTTAAAATATTTAAAATAAGTGTTTAGAAAGGACAATTCAAAAACGGGTCCCCAGTATGAAAACCAAAACAAAGAATGCTTACCGAATTGGATAAAAAAAGGACACCCATGATTGTTTTTGTTGCTTTTGTTACAGATCATAAGTTTGTCGCAAATTTTTACCACAGATTATTAGTGGAAAGTCGCTGTAACGTGGTTTTTGAAAACGCAATTTTTTTTTTTTTTTTGGATGGAATGAAACAACTCGAGAAACGCTAGACTAAGTGTAATCTTACCGACGGTAGCACTGAAAATATAGTCTAAAGAACACAACAAAAATCCAATATATTGTTCTGAACGACCGCAAAGTGAAAGTGGAAAAGATAGCTGACATCGTGAAAATATCAATACGTGAGGCATATTTTGCACGAATATTTGCAGAAGAAGAGATGAACAATCACCGGAGACTATTCTGTTGGTTCACTGGACTGTTTGAATGGTAAAATCAAGAAAGAAAAATGCCGCATTTAGCGAAGAAATAACCGACCAAGTGCAAGTCGGATTTGTGTAGTTAGTGGTCCATACGTTGATTGCTTTTAAAATAAAAATTTTTGTTACGGAGGTATAAAATGATCAATACTTCACAAAACATACCCCAAATGAATTTTCAACAAAGCTTATTTCCATATTTGGCAATTTTTTAACAATAACACAAAGAAAAGTGTGCGCAAGTATTACATTATATATATTTTTGAACTTGTGTTGTCACAAACTTTCATTTGACACTCCACTCGATGACGAGGTAAAAAATTTTTTCGCTTTCGATTCCATCCCCCAAAACTAACCCTTTAAGTAAAAATTTAACTTTCAAAACTAGAAAGCTCTGATGGGGCCATCAATCCCTATATTAGTGCCAAATTTCAACTTTCTATGTCAAATAGTTTCAAAGAAAATCAAGTGTGAGAGACAGACAGACACCAAAGTGATCTTATAAGTGTTCCATATGGAACACTAAAAAGTGTTTTTTGACCAAGATAATGCACCAGCTCAGAAGTCCATAAAGTAGATGGTGAACTTGGACCAACTGGGCTATAAATTGCTTTCTCATCCGCCATATTCACCACATCTGGCCCCAGCGATTATTATCTCTTTCTAAATTGGGAGAAGTGACTCCAGAGAAAGGGATTTGGCCCAAATGAGGAAGTCGATGGAAAACTGGGGCTTATTTTAGAAAGCTTGACAAATTGTACTATACAATATGTATCCAAAAGTTGGAAAACGCTGGAATAAGTGTAACGCTCTTGAAAGAAGTACTCGTATGTTGAAGATTTGTGGCAAAAACATTGTTTTTACTTTAAAAGTCTCGTGCTTTTTACCCCATGTAGTAAGTGCATAAAACCGAAAAAAATTACATTAAATAAACAATTTTTGTTTTTGAGATTTGCATGTTCCTTCAATACTATGCTAGAAACTTATCAATACGCCCTAATAACAACTCTCAAATCACTTGTTTTACTTCAATATACTTTTAAACTTAAATGATTTATTACAATAAATTACGCACAAGTTGTTATTATTTAACGTTTAAAATAACTCTAAAACCAAATCTAATGAACAATAAAATTATTGCTACGTAAATTACATTAACAACAATTTACTAATTATCTAGTGAATGAGAATTAAATTAGTAAAAAGAACAACAAACACATATAGTATTCCTGTTAATTTTACTAAAAACGAAATGCACTTTATTAATATTACATAAAAATAACACTGTAAAAACCAATATGAAATTTAATTTCGTAATATACCCAGCCGAGTGGCCGCTGTTAATATTAAAAAAAAATAACCATATTAAATAATAATAGATGGTTTTTCTCTACCTTGTTCCCATAATTTGCACAAGGTTAATTGTACTTGACCGTTGACAGAATTCCCCATAATTTTTATACGTAATAATTTAACATATTAACCAACAATAACAAGCCTTTTTTTTCCCTGTAAAAACATCGATTGCAAAAAACAATTAACTTATTATTGTTATTACTTGAAGTTCTTTGTTGAAACATCTTTGGATTGTTTTGACTGTCCCTTTAGAGTTTTGCCAATTTTTAGTGTTTCGTACGGAACACTTATAAGATCATTTCAGTGACTGCCCGTCTGTCTGTCTATCTGTCCGTCTGTCTTTCTGTCCGTTTGTCACACTCGATTTTCTTCCTACTGCCTTATAATTAGAAAAGCCAATAAAAATTAAATGTGAAAAGGAACGAGGGTCTTTTAACTTCCTTTGCTAAATTCGTGAAAAAAATCTCAGATTTTTAGTATTCTATCCGGAACACTTATAACACATGGGCTGAAAAGTCCCGGGCCTAACAAAGAAAACACGGTTTTTTTGGTTCAAAATTAGCTTTATTCATCAACGTAATCTCCATCAAGAGCAACGCAATCATTCCAGCGCCGCTCTAACATTTCAATACCACTTTTGTAGAACGATTTATCTTTTGCCTCAAAATAGGCCTCAGTTTCAGCGATAACCTCTTCATTCGTGCGAAATTTCTTACCGGCGAGCATTTTTTTTCAGGTCTGCGAACAGCCAGTAGTCGCTGGGAGCCAAATCTGGCGAATACGGTGGATGTGGGAGCAATTCGAAGTTCGATTCATGTAGTTTTGCCATTGTTTTGATTGACTTGTGACACGGTGCGTTGTCTTGATGAAACAAAATTTTTTTCTTTGCCATATGCGGTCGTTTCTTTGCAATTTCGGCCTTCAAACGCTCCAATAACGCTATATAATATTCACTGTTGATGGTATTTCCTTTCTCAAGATAGTCGATGAATATTACACCACGCACATCCCAAAATACCGAGGCCATAACCTTTCCAGCCGATTGTTGTGCTTTCGGGCGCTTTGGACGAGGTTCACCAGTTGCTGTCCACTCAGATGACGATCGTTTTGATTCCAGAGTGAAGTGATGGATCCATGTTTCATCCATTGTCACATATCGACGCAAAAATTCCGGTTTGTTACGTTTAAACATGGCCAAACACTGCTCAGAATCATCAACACGTTCTTGTTTTTGATCAACAGTGAGCAAACGCGGCACCCACTTTGAACAGAGCTTTCTCATAGTCAAATGCTCATGCAATATAAAGCCAACACGTTCTTTTGATATCTTTACGATGTCAGCTAACTCACGCAACTTCACTTTTCGATCATTCAAAACGATTTTATGGATTTTTTTGATGTTTTCTGGTGTTACCGCCTCATTTGGACGTCCACTGCGTTCTGCATCATCGGTGTCTCTACGACCACGTTTGAAGTCAGCAAACCAACGTTTTATTGTTGTTTCTGATGGAGCGGAGTCCCCATAACACTTTTCAAGCCATTGCTTCGCTTGAACGGTATTTTTTCCCATCAAGAAGCAGTGTAAAATTAAAACACGAAATTGTTTTTGATCCATTGTTTTGAAAATAACAAAAGTAGCGTCACTCTTAGCACAATAACTCACAAACTAATGAATAGAATATCATGAAATTTTAACAGCTGTCTTTTGAAGGTTAGTATTAACTGAAAAAAAGGTGACTGCAATAAAACTAGCGCCATCTATGTGTTAGGCCCGGGACTTTTCAGCCCATGTGTTAAGATCACTTCGGTGTCTCTGCGTCTCTCTGTCTGTCCGTCTATCTGTTACACCCGATTTTCTCCGAAAGTATTCGACATAGAAAGTTGAAATTTGGCACTAATATAGGAATTGATGGCCCCATCCGAGTCGTATGGTTTTGAAAATTAAATTTTATTTTCGACCACCTCCTGTAATCTTTTTTCTAACGTGACCTAAAATTGTACTACTATCTCCAATTTTAGTTGGGTTTCTCCTTAAAAAATCTATTTCCTTTTCACAAGAATTATCATAGATATTTAATATTTTTAAAACAACGAAACCACATACTAAATTTGGCATATTTTTAGGTAAGTGACCTCCCAAATTATCTAGGCCAAATAAATAAAATGTCATTTAACTGTTTATTTCTAAACGATCAACAAAAACATATTTTTGTTGAGTCCTCCAAATAAGAGAGGTAGTTAAATGTCGGAATTCAATTAGACTCCTCATTTCCATAATTCTACTATTTCGATTCTATTCCCTATATTTCATAATACTCTTTAAATATATATGTGGTTGAGTTTAAAAAGTAGAATAATGCGTAATTACATATAATAATTACATTATTACATTCAAGATACTACTAAAATTTTACTGCATTAACAATACAGTACTGTATTTATGATTTACAAATATGAAATTAAGCAATTTAAAAAGAAAAAGGTATTATTACAGTAAACATAAAACACAGTAGTGACAGTCTCACTCGGCACCTTTGATCTCAAGGAGTTCGAGCTTGTAATGATCACATGACCTGTCGCCATTATGCTGGTATGATGCTCAGCGAGTTTTTGAAATATTCAAATTCCTTCTTTCAAGAAAAATCTTTCTGTAGAATAAAAATGAATTTTGCCGATAGAAAAGAAGAAAAAAACGAGAAAAGTTTTTTATCAAGTTCTTATTAAAACATATACATAGAAAACAGGGAAAAAGGCAACTCAACTAATTTTTCAGCGAATCCGAGTAATCTGGAGGAATTGAAAATAATTATAATTATCATTTTAAGATGAGATCGTCTTTCTTCTGAACTTAAAAATAAACTGATCACACTTTTTGCTTGATTTTATTATTAATTAAATTTAATATAATAATTTTCATACAACTAATGACTTTTCGTTCCTACAATACTACTTATATAAAAAAATTAAATCTATGAAGTGATTTATTCAAACTCATTCGTTCTGGAGAATTACTACTTTTGCATGCCCAGATTAAGTTTTGAAAGTTTGGTTAGCGAATTTTAGCAAATAATATAACTAAAGTCTAGCAAACATTCTGCACTAAATTCAGAAAAAAGAGTACCAGTGGAATAACATAAACCAATACTTAACAATAGGATCAAGTGTTTTACAAATAAACTGTCTTTTTAATATGAAAACATAATTATTATAATCTTTATATAACATATTGCATAATAGAAATAAAAAATTATGAATCAATTACCTTTTAGGATCTTTGGGAAATCTAAAAAAACTAACTCCGTCGGAGATACCACATATTTTTTACAAGGACTAACCGCACAACAAAAACTTCCTTTTGATATCTTTTTTATAATTATTTTCAATCATAAAGTCAAACCAGCCATTTACTTATTGGAAAATTATTAATAACGAATTTCGGACCACGTTATAAAAAGATTCTTGAAATCCAGATGTATACAAAATCCGCGATCGCGCTGGCAGCCATGTTGTTGGTATGATAGGGGACGCATAGGTGATAAAAAATAGGACATAAAAATTGTCTTGAGCGTCGCTACTGTTTTATGTTTAGGGTGGTATTATCATAATATGAAAAAAAAATTCAGAGATTTCCTAATGTTTATATCGCATCTAGGAGGGTGGATTCACAAATCTAGTAAATTTCTACGAAATGACGGGAATTTTTTGTTAAGCGGCATAACTGTTGGCAAGCGCGATTCTTGTAACAGTAGTGTTCAAAGTTTCGAACAGACGCATCGCGCAGTTGTTTGTTGGCAGCTGTCGTAAGTGACCGGTGTTATATATTTCACAGAAATGGATAAAGCAGAGTATCATCCAGTGATAAAACATTTTTATTTAAAAATGTGGACTGCGAGCAAGTCAGAAACGGAACTGAACGAAGTTCATGGAGACCACCACTCAAGACGATTTATTACTGGATAAGCGAATTTAAACCTGACCGCAGTTCCTGCACTACACTTTCAGAACGCCCGATTGAAGTTTCATTTGAAAAAATGGTCGATAAAATTCATGGTATCGTGATGGAAGATCGTCGCATTAAGTTTCATGAGATTGTTGAGATGGTAGGCATCTGATATGAACAGGTACATAATATCCTGCATGAGGTTCTAAAAATGAATTGAATAAGTTGAATGCGCGATTGGGAGCAACGTTCTCCAGACCAAAAACGCACGAGGAAGGACATTTCAAAATCGTGTTTGGAAAAGTTGCAGCGTAGTAATTCGAAGGACTTCTGGCCCTGCAGACAAAATGGCAGTCGAAAACAATCTGCTCACACGCCGGCCGTTGCAATGACAAAAGTGTATAAGCTTGCCTCGAAATAGTTTTCAATTCACTCTATTCCCCAGATATGGCCCCGTGCGAGTTTTTCTTATTCCCTAACCTCAAAAATTGACTTGGAGGGAAGAAGTTTTCATCGAATGAAGAGGTTATTTGTGCTGTAAGCCAGTATATGTACAGTTCGAAACCATTTTTTTTTTTCTGAGGGGATCAAAAATTAAATCTTGCTGAACTACATTTATAAGCTCCATGGCGATGTTGTTGAGCAATAGGTTTTTGTTTTTGCAAAAAAGAATGTTATTTACCGTGTTTATTACAAGACCTTTTCAATTTACCGTCGTATTGGAGATTTTATGATATAGTCAGTTTAAAGCGTCAAAAATTTTTAGTTCCTGTTTTTTATCACGTATGTGTCCCCCCATCATACCAACAACATAGCTGCCAGCGCGGTCGCGGATTATGTTTACATCTGGATTTCAAGGAGAGTCTTTTTATAACGTGCTCCGATATTAATTATTAATAATTTTCCAGTAAGTAAATGACTCGTTTGACATTAGAATTGAAAATAATTATAAAAAAGATGTCAAAAGGAAGTTTTTGTTGTGCGGTTAGTGCTTGTAAAAATATATGTAGTATTTCCAAAGGAGTTAGTTTTTTTAGATTTCCCAAAGATCCTAAAAGGTAATTTATTCATAATTCTTTATTTCTATTATGCAATATATTATATAAAGATTATCTTTCATATTAAAATTGTTTGCTAGAGTTAAGTTACATTATCTGCTAAACTTCGCTAACCAAACTTTCAAAACTCAATCTGGGCATGCAGAAGTAGTAATTCTCCAACACGAGTGAGTTTGAGTTTGAATAAATCAGTGCATGGATTTAATTTATATATATATATATATATATATATATATATATATATATATATATATATATATATATATATATATATAGAAAGTATATACAGGCACGAAAAGTCGTTAGTCATATGAAAATTATTATATTAGATTTAACTAATGATAAAATGGAGCAAAAAGTGTGTCCACTTCATTTTTAAGTTCAGGAGAAAGACGATCTTATCTTAAGATGATAAATAATTAATTAAAATAAATTTTCAATCTCTCCAGATTACACGGATTCGTTGAAAAATTAGTTGAGAAATATAAATTCAACAAATGAATAACGTGCTAAAAGCCTTGAAGCTAAATGTATTTTATCCTTGTCTCTCTTTATCTCTGTTTTTTTTTTTGTATATCTGTTTTAATAAGAACTTGATAAAAAAATGTTTCCCGTTTTTTTCTCCCTTTCAATCAGCAAAATTCATTTTTATTCTACAGAATAGGATTTTTCTTGAAAGAAGTAATTTGAATATTTCAAAAACTTGCGGGCATCATACCAGCAATATGGCGACAAGTTATGTGATCATTACGATTCGATCAAAGTTATCGAGTCGGACAGTCGCTACTGTGATTTATGTTTACTGTAGCGTCATCTCTTGAAGCGCAAACCAAAGAATTTTGGAGTGGGATGAAACAGCTCGAGAACTTATGTAGAATTTTTCATGCTCTGAGAGGTTCCCTTTATAGCCAGATAGATAACTTGTATTTAAAAAAATCCTACATTTTGCCGAATTGAAAATCGAAAAGCTTTTAATCCAACTCTCCAAATTCTAAAAAAAAAATTATCTTGGCTTTAAACAGGTAAACACTAATACATTACTACATCGTTATTATTAGGTATCTTTTTTTTATTTACCATCAATTCACCTTCTCTGTAATAACAATTACGCTCAATGTCGGCAAAAATTTATTTTCTGGCCGTATGCCTCGTATTTACGTCTAAAAATAATGCTGATCTAGCAAAACACGACTTGGGCGTCGTCGTCAGAAAATAGATTTTAACAGTATATAGTAAACTCCTATGTTTATTTTCTTTGAATTTAGCAAATGGAGTGCTTAGGAATAGGCGCTTTAAGCCCACGCCAAAAAGTGCCGCGAGGTGCCACTGGGTTTTCTTTCATATTTTATAATTTTAAAGGTTCATACCATAATAGTTATCTGGAAGAAGTTAGATACAGTGATGTAAAAAAAGGTCAAAATAATGATGAGATAGACATAGTTTAGATACAGCGATATTATGATTTTATCCTCTCTGGGGTATCACCAGGAGTTTGTCCTGAGTGTTGGACCTCGAAAAACTTGTGCTCTTTTGTTTATAAACCATTTAAGTTTTCAAAACGCATTTTTTGGGCTTAAAATGTGAATAACTCTGGTAATATAACTCAGATCCAGACAAAAAAAAACAAACTCTTCGTAATGAAATTGCCAATAACTTCTCGTTGGTTTTGTCGCTCAAGTGCGTACGTAACCTACAAAATTGAAAACCAGGCAAAAACTGTTTTTTTTTTCATTGGTACAGGTCGAATAAGTGAACCGATCGGCTTAAAACTTTCAGAAAATATGCCTTTTGTTATAGCAAAAACAGCCTGAAATTTTGGTACAAAGATATTGAACCCAGTAAGCACAATTAAATTTGTTATATAAAATTTGAATTGCTCCCCATTTTATACTATTTGGTTCAAAACGGATCTTTTTTTTCAAAATTTAGTTCTCGATGCCAGCTCGAGCACAAGCTTTTCGAAGTCCAAAACTCAGGACAATACTCCTGATGATACCTCAGAGAGAATAAAATCATAATATTGCTGTATCTAGACTGTACAACTTCAAATGCTTTTTTTACTGCACTAATAGTCTGATGAGAATCATTTTTTCGTTTTTGGTTGTAATAAATTAGAGAAAAGTGAGCCGTCCCCTCATATCTTTGTCACTGCCAATCTAATAACTGACAATTTTCGATTGTGCTACTTATTTTAACATCATTATTATCTGAGCAAACTCAGATAATCAAAGATAAGCGCTCTCTGCAGGCACTTTGCGAGTAACTCAGCTCAGATGCTCCTCCTCATTCCTGCTACTCCATGAGAGTATAGTAACACTATGAAGCAATGGCATATATTGTGCCTCTCCAAGTGTCCCTGTTCTTAGCTACTACGCTAGCCTCTTGCAAATCGTGGCCTCACAAGGCCTTCATTTGATCCACCCATCAATTTGGAGATCCTCGAGGCCGTTTCCCATTCACTTTGCCTTCCACAATCAGATTTTCCAGGCAGACCATCAGCCATCAGTCCTAGATATGTGACCGAAGTACCTCAGATAGGATTGATTTATTGTGGTGGACAATCTTTTTTGACATTCAGTTGTTCAAGGATTGAAGTATTTGTTCGATGCTGAGATACTACAGTTCCGAGACTTTTCGAGAAATGGCATGTCAATTATTGCTCCTGATGAAGCTAACATACTTTGCGAAACGCGCGTCGAGTGCACAGATAAAGTGTTTGGTGTAGTGGTGATATATACTGAGGAGTGTCATTTCCGACATAGTACAAACCCTTATACAATTATTACCTGGTGGTACAACAGCTCCTGGGCTAAAAAATGGGTAATATCCTTTTGGTCCAAATAATCCATAGTTGTTTTAGTACCAATCAGTTAAACGAGGAAAAAAAAAACTTTAAAAGCACTCGGCTGACCGAAAAACAAAACTGAATGAGAAAATAAAAGTCCAATTTTCCGAAAAGTTCCGGAAAATCGTCGTCAAAAATTGATATGAGTATAATATCACAACGCGCTGACTCTAATAACAATAAACAAATTCAACGCATTTGTCTTTGTGATAACAATTCACACACTGTGATAAAATGCACAGTAAAATTAAATATACGCCTCTTGTGATAACAAAAGACGTCTGAATTGAAGTGTTGGATAGTATCGAGTATTCCGTAATGAGCACAAAAAGTTCTCACGTATAGCTGTCAAAGAAGGGCTCAGTAAGATCAGTAAAACCGTTAATTTTAGTATAGCACTGGTATATGTACGTGGAGCGAGCAATAGAGTCCTTTGTGATAAACCAAAAGGCTATTTAAAGCCTTCTCAGTCGGAATAAGCGCGAGTGTAGTCTTCTGAGTAGACAGAAGGTAGTCGGAGAGGCTTGCAAAGCCTACTAAGCGTTCGAAAAGCGGGTAAATCGGAAATAGAGAAATTCCAAATTCGGCGGAATTCGAATTCTTCGCGCGAAGAGCCGAATTATCTCAGAAATAATCGATAAAAATTCGTCGTTCGTTCGAAAAAAAATTGGCGTTTTGCCGAGATCAGAACGATGTTCCAACCGCGGCAAGTTCGAAATTAAAACTGGTCTTTGAGTTTTGCCAATTTTGCGGGGAATTTTGGTGCGTCGCCCACGGGAACGGGCAAAAATAGATACGCTCTGTCCGATGTTGGCTCGCTAGGAGTAGGTGCAAGTATGTATTTATAAGATATTATTGAAGCGTAATATTTTTATTATTTCAAGTATTTTTGGCACTTCCTAAACTCCTTGAAAAAATTACTCTTTATTTTTTTGATTCATGTTTTACGAAGCAGTAATCTAGAAAAAAATAATACAATTTAAGGCAATTTATTGAGTATTGTTTGCAGGCAAAAAACAATAACGAACTCTGTCCAGTTTCATAGTAATTTAGGACGACTAACCTGACGATGTCTGAAGGTACGGAGCGAAAAGCAGTATGTAGTAAAGCAAAGGTCAAATCACAATTGTTTTTACTTTGTGTTGTTAAATTTGTTATGGTTTTCCTTGTTAAAAGAAAATATTGTATTCATAAAAAAAAAAAATAACCGATCAAGTGGAAGTTAGACTTGCGCAATTAGTGTTCCGTACGTTGATTGCTTTTAAAATAAAAAAAAATTGTTACGAAGGTATAAAATGAGCAGTGACTTTACCAAACACATCCCAAATGAGTTTTCAACGAAGTTTTTTTCCGATTTTAATTGAAAACTGATGACTTTTGAAATTTTTTTTTTTTTTTTATATACCAGATTCAGTTCAATCTACACTCTGTGGCGAATGTTCCATATTTTTTCAAAATTTTTTTAAGGCAATTAATTGAGTATTGTTTGCAGGCAAAAAAAAATTACGAACTATGTCCAGTTTCATAGTAATTTAGAGGACGATTAACCTGACGATGACTAAAGGTACGGATCGAAAAGCAGTACGTAGTAAAGCAAAGGTCAAATCACAATTTTTTTTACTTTGTGTTGTTAAATTTGTAATGTTTTTACTTTCCTTGTTAAAAGAAAGTATTGTATTCATAAAAAAAATAACCGGTCAAGTGGAAGATGGACTTGCGCAATTAGTGTTCCGTACGTTAATTGCTTTTAAAATAGAAAAAAATTGTTACGAAGGTATAAAATAATCAGTGACTTTACCAAACACATCCCAAATGAGTTTTCAACAAAGTTTTTTTTAATTGAAAACTGATGACTTTTGAAATTTTATATATTTCTTTATATACCAGAAAAATATTAAAGGTAATGCACTCGTGATAATTTTCGTGTAATCTACACTCTGCAGAGAATGTTCCATATTTTTTCAAAATTTTTTGATCAGTACTTTTCGAGATAAGGTGGGGGGACAGCGATTTTTCGCGATTTTTTTTTTAAAAATAATACAAAGAAAAGTGTGCGCAAGTATTATATTATATATATTTTTGAACTCCTATTTTTATAAGCTTTCATTTGACACCCCACTCGATGACCTAATAAAAAGATATTTTTTCACTTCCAATTTCACCCCCCAAAACTAACCCCTTAGTCAAAATTTAACTTTCAAAAACACATGAGACCATCGATGCCTATATTAGAGCCAAATTTTAACTTTCTATGTCAAATAGTTTCCGAGAAAAGCTGATATGACAGACACCCAAGTAATCTTATAAGTGTTCCGTATGGAACGGTAATAAGACCTATTAAAGGGATGAGGCCTGTAGTTTTTGAGCGATATCGCCCTGTAATTGTTGAGCGATATCGCTTCAGATAAAGGGGGTGAAAGAGGGGGTCGATAAATTGTGTATGGTCTTAATAGTAATATGATGATTTTTTCTGGTTTTTTGTTGCAATAATAAAGAAATATTTAGCATAAATATTTATAGTAAAACATAAAAGGGGTGGAGAAGGAGTTGTTTCATCCGTATAGCGTTATATGGTATGTCTTTTTCAAGGTTTCTGCGGACAAGAAATTCAAAAGTTTGGTTATTTTTTCATAATTTTCAATTTTAACTCCCGAAGGGGGTGAAAGGGGTTTGTGTGGTAAAATATTGTACAGTTTTTAACAGTATTTTGGGAATTTTTCCCAGAACAGGTTATATAACACGATATATAGGAAGCAACCCCCTTTAATTTCCTCCACTACCCCTCTCCCCCCTTATAGGATTTACTGTAAATATTTATATATAAAATTTTTTTATTATTCAACAAAAAACTAAGAAAAACATCCATATTACTACTAAAACATTTTAAAATTAATCGACTGCCGCATTTTTCACACCCTTAGTCTGAAGCGATATCGTTAGAAAACTATAGGCTTTATCTCCTTGTTAGATGTTATTTATACGTATACCAAGTTTGAAATTGATATCTCATTTCATTCGAGAGTTATTGTGCCAACGGTCCGACAGACAGACAGATGGAAATGAGTGATCTAGGAATCCTAAAACGTGAAGAAAAGTAAAAATCTCGAAGTGTGATTTTTTAACGAATACAATATTTTCCTTTAGCAAGGAAAGTAAAAAGGAAGCAGTCATAAATTTATTTATATAGTTTTGTTAAACAAGCGGCTTCCGTTTAAAATTGTACTAATTTGATCTATGATCTTTCGATAAGCATGAATCACGATTTCAAGTTGTTTTTAATAAAGACTGAAAATTAAATCTGGTAACAACCAAATCTAATTTGCGGAACTTGTCAGGAAATCGCCGGTAACTTTACACAATTCCTTGAAATAATTAGCTCATTTAATTTGGCAATTAACGGGGACACAAAATTATTATTACTATTGCCATTTTTTTAAGACACAAAATGTCACAAAAACTCTTAGTATGGAGTAATATATAGCACAATTTCTGAAGTTAACGAACATACGTGGTCTGGACTGGGTCATCAATCCAAACTTTGAGATTTTAAGCAAAACCAAATAATTAAATTTATTTGTTAATTAAGTATTGATAAACTAACTAAATTTAAAGTTGAGTTTTAGTTTTCGTTTGTAGTACTGCTCTTTTTTGACAGAAAGTTAAAGTAGATGAGTATTAACATCAAAAATTACTTTTTTGTGTTCCGTACGGAACACTTATGGATCACTTCGGTGTTCGTCCGTACGTTTGTCACACCCGATTTTCTCCTCCGAAACTATTTGACATAGAAGGTTGAAGTTTGGCACAAATATAGGAACTGATGGCCTAATCAGAGCCGTGTAGCTTTCAAAGCTAAATTTTGCCTTAAGGGGTTAGTTTTGGAGGTGATATCGGAAGTGAACATTTTTTTTATCAGGTCATCGAGTGAGGTGTCAAAAGAAAGCTTGTGAAAACAAAAGTTCAAAAATATACATGATGTAATACTTGCGCACACTTTTCTTTTTATTATTTTTAAAAAATTGGCAAAAATCTTTGTCCCCCCACCCTATCTCGAAAAGTATTGATCAAAAAATTTGGAAAAAATTCTGTAATAGTCTCCATAAAATGTAGGTTGAGCGAAAATTATCACGAGTTACGCTTGATAATTTATCTGGTATCTTTAAAAAAAATTATTTGCTCGACAAAATGGTGAAGTTTATTTCGTCGAAAGTTGTTGAAAATATAATCAGGACTAGGAGCTACTGCTTTAAGCATTTGGCGACCAACGAATAGGTACCGAGACAAAATAATTTTATTTTATTTGTTTATAATTAAACAAATATTTAGGTAGTAAATACTGGGGTTACAACACTAATCGCGCAACTGGCCAGTTTTTTAAATATGGTAGTAAGAAAAATTGTGGTAAAGGAAAAGTGTACATCTATATATTTATATATTTTTGTGCTTTGCCGTTTCAAATTGCAAAATAAGTGGTACTTTGTTCAGTAAAACCAAGGAACAGATACAAAAGTCACAGATTTTATACAGTCTATTACGATATTTGGTAGAAAACTGATTTTCTTTACATTGATATGAATTTTGAGTACTTACAGATTATTTTTTTAATAAAAAAAATTGTTGCGTAATAGTTTTTTTAAATTACATAGTCCACTGATTTTATGAATTTTCAACTATGATCGAATTTATTAAAAATAAGTAATTGGTCTGTCTTAAACTGACCCGAGAAGTACACCCTTCATATATACTACTTTATGGTGAGCTGTTAATTAAAAAAAAGATACTACTCAGTATATATCACCACTACACCAAACACTTTATTTTTGCACTCGACGCGCGTTTCGCTAACCATGTTAGCTTCATCAGGAGCGATGACTGACTAAAGCTAAACTACAAATCTACCCTATTTATACTTAGCCTAACCCTTGAATTACTCAAGCGGAACTAATGACATAGGCAAGGCCATCAGTTCCGGTCAAGTAACCAGTAGAGGGGACTATAAGGAATAGGCCCTCTGTCTTTATTTAAACTACTTTTACATTTTATGATTTCCATACTTTCGTATGCGTTCAACAATCTCCTATCAGATACATTTTTTATTAATCTTAGATTATCTAATGTTACAGTATGATCAGCTTCAAGGGCATGTTCGGCAATGCTAGACTTTTCTGTTCTATTGTATTTTAAGTGTGCTAAGTGTTCTTTAAATCTTGTTTTAATTGACTTTTTAGTTTGCCCAACATACTTTTTGTTACAATCATTACAACTAATTTCATAAATTCCACTTTTCTCGCAATTAGGAATCTTATCTTTGGATTTCCTAAGATATTCCTCAGACTGTCTGATGACTTATAGACTAAGGTGAGGCCTACCTTATTAAATACCTTATCGAGTCCCTTGCTATATTTCGGATTATATGGTATGGAGACATACTTGATGTTATTTTCTTCGCGTGTAAAAAAGGTGGAATTCTGAATATTAAACCTAAACTTATGTCTATTTATTAGCTTATCGTCATAACCATTAACTCTAGTTATATTTCTAATACGATTCCTTTCTTTATTAAAGTTTACTCTATTCAGAGGGAAAGTGACCAAACGATGAACTAAGAAATGTAATGAGGCTAATTTACGTTGTTTGCAATGAAATGAATCATTAGGAATACATCTATCTGTTACTGTGTCCTTCCTATAGATATCAAATTCTAATCTATTATTATTTTTAATAATTAAAATAGCTAGAAGAGGCAATTGTCCTTTGTTCTCAACTTCGTAAGTGAATTTAATGGAATCATACCGGCTATTTAATTTAGAAACAAAATCATCAATGTTTGCTTTCTTTGTATCAAAAATCGCGAAAATATCATCCACATACCTATACCAAACCCTTGGGAAATATTCGAATTCTTGACTGGCTTCGATTTCAAACTTACTCATGAATAAATTGGCTATGAAAGGTGATAAGCAATTACCCATAGCTGTTCCTTCTTTCTGAACATAAAATTGATTGTTATATTGGAAATAATTTTGTTCCATACAAAGAGATGGTATTAAAACCGTAAATAACGAGAAAATAACATAATTTTCAGACTTTTCTACTCTCAGAACTCCAGCCTGTCTATTCCTGTCTATAGAAATACTCAGAAGTTCTTGTATTTCTATACTTAAATTTTGAGATGCGCGAAAACGACATTTTTCATATGAAAGTTTAGACGAACCGATACAAATACGACCAAAACAAAAATATAAAATAGATTTTTTTTTCTTTACTATAGATCAGGCGATTAGTGCATTGGAGCCGAGGTTCAACCTAGTAAATAGTCCTAATGACTCTTTTAAATTTTTATATGACGTTTATAAACTTAAAGAAATGTGTATAAATGAACTACTGGCACATGGTAAAGATCTCAAAAACGTCTTGACAGATGGTGATTCGTCCGATCTTAACGCTTTAGATTTAGCTGACGGAATAGGCCTTGTTTCTTCACTTTTAACTAAGAAAGAAGGTCCAGCTAACGTTTTTAAATTCATTACTTTCCTTAAAATTGGGCCAAATTTGAGCATTGCTCTAAGAATTCTGTTAACGCTGCCCATAACTGTTGCTACCGGCAAAAGGAGGTTTTTCTACATTAAAATAATAAAAAATTATTTAAGAACTATGAGTATACAAAATCGTTTTAATGGGTAAGCAATGTTGGCCACTGAACGCGAATTGAGTAGTAAATTAGATCTGAAAGAAATTATTCGCGATTTTGCAGAAATGAAACTTCGAGAAAAATTGTTTTAAATTAGGTTTAGATTTTGTATATTATTGTACTAGTTTTGTTCATTGTTTTAAAAGTATAATTAAATTATCTCTGAAAGTAGTACTAGTTTCAGTTTGTAAATTCGTTGTTAGCTCGTTAAAAATGTAAAGTTTGTTTTTCAATAAAACAATTTTTCATAAATCTGTATTAGTATTATTGTCTTGATTCAATTATGTCATTTTCTTGGTTAACATAGTTTTCTTTAAGCTTGGGTGCAGCGGCAAAAAAGCTAGGGCCGGCCCTGCACAAGCTAACCCCTTAAGTCAAAATTTAACTTTCAAAACTGCACGGCTTTGATTGGGCTATCAATTCTCATATTTGTGTCAAATTTCAACTTTCTATGTCAAATAGTTTCGGAGAAAATCGGGTGTAACCGACGGACACCGAAAATGATCCCATAAGTGCCCCGTACGGAACACGAAAAATCAGGGAAAATTATCATAATACCTTTTAAATTATACAACATTTATTGATCCTCCACCATTTCGCCCTGTTCCCCGAAACGATAGCAATCAAATCTATAGGTTCCATTGTTACTTCCAGAATTATCGGTCTACAAATTTCAAATCGACTTACGCCAGAAACGTGAACACATGCAAAATTTGAGTGATTAGTTCACGAATAAAATGCCTCCTTTAGCAGAAATAACAACACAATAATAAATAAAAATTTAAAAAAAAAAACGCGATAGCAAGTAAACTTATAGAAGTTTGACTTTTAGAACAAATCAATAAATTTTGTCCTTAATCTCTTTTTATAATAAAGTATAATTAAGTTTTTTCAAAGGTTTATTCCTAAATTTTTTAACTCATATAAAAAAAATTAAAAAATCCGTGAACCAAATCAAATCTCAAGAAAACAAATACCGTTTTCAATTATTTCAACTTATACAACACCGAATACTTCCTCGTACAAAAAAGGAAATAATTACTCCACTCAAAGGTCATCGTATAAAAAGCATTTTTCTTGTAAAACACCATTGCAATGGTGATCTATTATGCATTTTTTTATAATATAACAATCAATTATTATGCCACAAGATACCATGAATGAAAGCAAATGGTACTACGGGAAGTCATTCATAAAGTATGCGGTGTTACATTCTACAAGGTATGACTCAAGATTCTTCTCGGAACTTTAAAACTCGATAGTAACATAAAAAATAATAGGTTCCGGTGAATTGGACCGACTTATGGTAAATACTTTCAAAAGCAGTGCCGATATGTCTTTTAAGATCATAACGTAATGTTAATAATAATAATAAAGAAAAGCCGGAAGTTTTTCCATGGCATGGATTTACTATCGGGAAGCGTTCGACACAACGTTTCACGAATTGATCCCTTACTTCTTAATAGGACTAAAAGTCGCGCTTCCTTTCTTTTAACTGTATACAAGGTTTAGTGAAGCTTTGGGAAATTAAATCTGCCAGGCGAAGCTCCTTCAAAGGTCAATACAAAACAAAATTATTTTATAATCTATTATTACTTTACTAGTGATTGGGTGCAGCTCTACTAATGACTATACGGTTACAAAAAAAAATAATTCTTTTGGTCAGAAAATTATATTTTCTTTTCCAACTCCACAAACAATTATAATAAATATTCACCCAAATCTCTGTCACAAAAATTACTGTCTTCAATTTCTATTTTCGTCTTGCAAAAGTGCAAAACTGTTCTGCTGGAAGCAATTTAAAGGTTTTTGGCACCGAACCAGCAAAAATTATCTTCTCTCTTGGACGGTGATAAATAGATCGAGAAAGCGAGTGCTCACTTACTCAACAATTTTTCCAATTAACACGGTTTTAAAAGAGGATATAATGGTGTTTGAATTTTGTGTAAATGGCGTCTCAGTAAGAAAAAACCTTAAAACTACGAGGATTTTTTTCAGGTTATCTATTTAGCTATAAAAGATAACTCACTGAGCTTAAAATAAAATTTCTTCATGAATAATTTTTGGTTTATTTCCCGCTTTATTACTTCGCGATGCTTCCAATTACTTTCACTCATTTTTCGGCAGACAAAAAACACGCAACATGTACAAAATTTCATTAAAGCACTTAGGATAGTGACAATAATTGTGACAACCAAGTAATTTTTTTGTAAGACATCAGTTTCGTGGCTAGGTAGATAACTCTAGAAAACACCTTCGCTGCTCTTTTTGAATTTCAAACATGTTATCACCATCAGCCTGTATCGGTCCATGTCTAGACATAGGTCTCCCTCATTCGTTTTCAGTTTTGTCGGTTCTACGTCTTGCACACCCACGAGAATCCCGCGGTTATTTTATTTCTCTTTCTTTGTCTTAAGGATACTACGAGCATCTACCTCTCCATAGCTCTTTGTATTATTCTGAGCATTTTCAAGAACTTCTTCGTCACTATCCAGGTGTGGCAGCCATAAGTCATAACAGAGAGTATACAAACGATCTTTCCGAATGGTGACCATGCTACCATAATCTCCTCCCTCTAATTATCTCTTCTGTTTCATTTTCTTTTGTCAAGAATATTGTATCTCCTAAATAACCATAGTTTGATACGTTTTTTATGAATTGATTTCTTATTAATTTCACTGAGAAGTGGTTTTTTGGTATATGTATTTCAAAATTTGTATGTAGCGGCTTCCTATTCTTGCGTCTTGGAGAGATTTCTGTTAGAATCTTCTTTGTTAAAAGATAATCACATCTACCGAACTGTGTTCTAAAGCCGGCTTGTGCCTTTGGCTGGTACTCATCTATTTTATTAGTAAGTCTATTGGTGAGGATCTTTGTAAATAATTTGTACACCTAACACATGGGCTGAAAAGTCCCGGGCCTAACACATAGATGGCGCTAGTTTTATTGCAGTCACCTTTTTTTCAGGTAATACTAACCTTCAAAAGACAGCTGTTAAAATTTCATGATATTCTATTCATTAGTTTGTGAGTTATTGTGCTAGGAGTGACGCTACTTTTGTTATTTTCAAAACAATGGATCAAAAACAATTTCGTGTTTTAATTTTACACTGCTTCTTGATGGGAAAAAATACCGTTCAAGCGAAGCAATGGCTTGAAAAGTGTTATGGGGACTCCGCTCCATCAGAAACAACAATAAAACGTTGGTTTGCTGACTTCAAACGTGGTCGTAGAGACACCGATGATGCAGAACGCAGTGGACGTCCAAATGAGGCGGTAACACCAGAAAACATCAAAAAAATCCATAAAATCGTTTTGAATGATCGAAAAGTGAAGTTGCGTGAGTTAGCTGACATCGTAAAGATATCAAAAGAACGTGTTGGCTTTATATTGCATGAGCATTTGACTATGAGAAAGCTCTGTTCAAAGTGGGTGCCGCGTTTGCTCACTGTTGATCAAAAACAAGAACGTGTTGATGATTCTGAGCAGTGTTTGGCCATGTTTAAACGTAACAAACCGGAATTTTTGCGTCGATATGTGACAATGGATGAAACATGGATCCATCACTTCACTCCGGAATCAAAACGATCGTCATCTGAGTGGACAGCAACTGGTGAACCTCGTCCAAAGCGCCCGAAAGCACAACAATCGGCTGGAAAGGTTATGGCCTCGGTATTTTGGGATATGCGTGGTGTAATATTCATCGACTATCTTGAGAAAGGAAATACCATCAACAGTGAATATTATATAGCGTTATTGGAGCGTTTGAAGGCCGAAATTGCAAAGAAACGACCACATATGGCAAAGAAAAAATTTTTGTTTCATCAAGACAACGCACCGTGTCACAAGTCAATCAAAACAATGGCAAAACTACATGAATTGAACTTCGAATTGCTCCCACATCCACCGTATTCGCCAGATTTGGCTCCCAGCGACTACTGGCTGTTCGCAGACCTGAAAAAAATGCTCGCCGGTAAGAAATTTCGCACGAATGAAGAGGTTATCGCTGAAACTGAGGCCTATTTTGAGGCAAAAGATAAATCGTTCTACAAAAGTAGTATTGAAATGTTAGAGCGGCGCTGGAATGATTGCGTTGCTCTTGATGGAGATTACGTTGATGAATAAAGCTAATTTTGAACCAAAAAAAACCGCGTTTTCTTTGTTAGGCCCGGGACTTTTCAGCCCATGTGTTATGATTAAAGGGAGATCTGCCGGTAATTTTCTAAGTTGTTCCCTTTCTTATATAAGAGTATCACAACGGTGTTATTCCAGTTATTAGGGATGTTGTGTAGACATATGCATTCATTGAATAACTCGCATAGCTTTGTCAGCAGTACACTTCCGCCATATTTAAACTTCTCTGTCAAGAATTCATCATTTCCTGATATTTTCATATTTTTCATGGATTTTGCACTTTAACTTCTGTGATTTCTGGGAGATCCCCCGAGTCTACATTAATTATGTGTTGTTTGTCTCGTCGGCTGTCGTCTTGCTGCACTTTTGAACTGTACAAATTTCCGTAACATTTTTCTGCTATATGTACCATCTCCTTTCTCTTTTTTTCTTTTTAAACTTTTATTGTTTTCTAGTTTCGAATTCGTAACATCTTATCTTACCATTCTCCATGTTTTCTTGGCCAGTTTTTTAAATTCACCATATCTTCCCTCCCTGAATAGGTGTCTTTTCCATCGATGTATTTTTTTTTTGTTCTCAGGCTTAATTTATCTGTTTTATTGATCTTTTCACTTATTTTGTTGTTTTATTTAATATACTATAACGTGTAGCCTCTCTGAATTTCTCCTAATTTAATTTCAATTAAGGGATTTAAATTAATTACATAATTAAAAAACAAATTAGGTTTTTTTTATTAATTAAAACGACAAGGCCAAAAATGAGTAATTTTGCTAAATTCACCAGCAAAATTGGGTTTCGTGGTTTGTTTAACGATAAAAACTTACTGATAAAACTTAAATTGTCTCTTTCGTGCAGATAAATAAATTATTATTACTATCTAGCAAACATAATTTTGTCTGGTTGTGTTTTTAAAAAATAAGTATTCGTGGTATCACTTGCACCAAAGAGCTTTGATGGGATTTCACAGAAAATTTTGTTGCGTGAGATACTAATTAATCTTAATTAATCTATTTTTATTTATTTAAGACACTTAATATGTAAGATTACCTGTTCATAGGAATCGGTATCTCTCAGAAATACAAAAATTATTTTTTATTCTTAAGTAACAGATAAAAGACATATGCATGAGAATGGCAATAAAATAAACATTTTTGTAGATGCCGAGAGTTTAAAGTACAGAGTATAATGAAAATCGCTAAATATATTAAAACTGGAATGTCTTTGTAAGAAAAAAATTTAAGAAAAATATTATTAATATATATATATATATATATATATATATATATATATATATATATATATATATATATATATATATATATATATATATATATATATATATATATATATACGAGGCATGTTTTTTAAGTAAGTACCGTTTTGGAATTAAAAAAAGACGTGCAAAGATATCGCTATAATTTTATTTTTACATGAAAGCCTGTACCTTAATCTACTTTTCTACATAATTTCCGTGAATATTGAGGCACTTGTCATAACGTGGCACCAGTTTTTGAATACCCTCCTCATAAAATTCTGCCGCCTGACTTGTTAACCACTGTATCACAAATGTTTTGACTTCGTTATCGTCTTGAAGACGCTGACCACCCAGGTGCTTCTTCAAGTGCAGGAACAAATGGTAGTCGCTGGGCGCCAGATCAGGGCTGTATGGAGGATGATCTAGAGTTTCCCATTTAAAAGATTTGATGAGATCTTTGGTCCGATTAGCCACATGTGGACGGGCATTGTCATGCAGCAAAACGATACCCTTACTCACCTTGCCACGTCTTTTGTTCTGGATTGCACGACGCAGATTGTTCAATGTCTCACATAAGACGCTGCATTGATTGTCTCATTACGAGGCAGAAACTCCACTAGCAATACTCCTTTTCTGTCCCAAAAAACTGTGCACATGATTTTGCGGGCAGAAATTGTTTGCTTAAACTTCACTTTTTTGGGTGATGATGAATGTCGCCATTCCATGGATTGTTGTTTCGATTCTGGTGTGACGTAGGCCACCCATGTTTCGTCACCAGTAACAATTTGGTCTAAAAAATGTTCACCTTCATTGTGGTACCGCTCAAGGAAAGTCAATGCACTGCCTAAACGTTGGGTTTTGTGCAAATCCGTCAACATTTTTGGAACCCAACGTCAACACAATTTCCGGTAATTCAAGTTCTCGGTCACAATGCGATACAAAACACTACGAGAATATTGAGGAAAGCAGTCGCACAATGATGAAATTGTAAAGCGTCTGTTTTCTCTCAACTTTCCGTCCACTTTCTGCACCAAATCTTCATTAACGACCGAAGGACGTCCACTCCGTTCTTCATCATGCACATTTGTGCGGCCATCTTTAAATGCTCTCACCCATTTCCTTACCATTCCATCACTCATAATGTTTTGTCCGTACACTTCACAGATCTCACGATGAATATCGATCGGTTTTACGCCTTTAGCACTAAGAAATCGTATAACAGCCCGTACTTCACAATCGGCGGGACTCACGATTGTCGGAGGCATCTTAAACACTCAGTAAACAACGTATACAATGAAGAATCAGACTGTAATGGCGTCAGTGCGTAGACATGAGATGTAGGTTACCAGCGCGCATGCGCGGAACGCCGACCGTATCGCTGCGGAGGCGGAATCGCAAAACGGTACTTACTTAAAAAACATGCCTCGTATATATATATATATATATATATATATATATATATATATATATATATATATATATATATATTAATATTCCAAATAAATAACAAACAACGTGTTTCTTCTTAACAACCATAAACCTCATAGTAAAAAGTACATTAGGCATGACAAACGCAGCCTAAAAATATCCAGGTGTTTTTTTTTAAATAAACAACTTCAATCTTCAACAATATTAATGAAATACTTAGGGCACTTTTTGCATTATCAATTTGTAATATTTTATGAAAAAAACATATATTTTTGCAGCAGGTTGCAAGACGTAAACAAAAGGCATTGTCTTTAATGTTTCATCGATGAGTGTACCGTCTGTCTTCAACTCCCTTTTAAAACTCCCTTTTTCTCTTACTGAGGCATTCCAATGTTCTCTTAAGCAGTGCCAATGGCGGCGCAAATTTTCAATAATGTTCAACTTTATTAAGAATAAGTATAAAATGTTAACAAGGGAGTCATTTATTTCAATATATTAAGCTCTTTTTATAACACTCTGTATATATAAAAATAACCAGTCAAGTGCAAGTTGAATTTGCGCAATTAGTGTTTCGTAAGTTGATTGCTTTTAAAATAAAAATTTTTGTTACGGAAGTATAAAATGATCAGTGACTTCACAAAACACATTCCAAATGAGATTTCAACAAAGTTTTTTTTTCGATCTTTACTGAAAACTGATGACCTTGAAATTTCTGTTTTTTATATACCAAATAAATTATTAAACGTAATGCACTCGTGATAATTTTTGTTCAATCAACACCCTGTAGAGAATATTCCAGAATGTTTTCAAAATTCTTTGATCAGTACTTTTCAAGATAAGGGGAGGGGAGCGATTTTTCGCACGTTTTTAAAAATAATACAAAGAGACGTGTACATAAGTATTATATTATATATACTTTTGAACTCGTCTTTTTACAAGCTTTCATTTGACACCCCACTCGATGACCTGGTAAATTTTTTTTTCACTTCCGATTTCACACCCGAAAACTAATCCCTTAAGTGAAAATTTAATTTTCAAAACTACACGGCTCTGATCAGGCCATCAATTCCTATATTAGTGCCAAATTTCAACTTTCTGTGTCAAATAGTTTCGGAGAAAATCGGGTGTGACAGACAGACAGACGGACACCGAAGTCATCTTATAAGTGTTCCGTACGGAATACTAACAAAACCTGATCTTTCTCAAATAGTTTTTATGAAAAAGAAAAGTACTTTTCTCGCAAACAGGCAATTCTAATATAAACTGTGAACTTTTTCACGCTGAAGAAAAATTTCATTCAAGTATCACAATTAAAAATTTAAAATGGCAGGTATTTTCTGGTTAGATATTAATCCCAAAGAAAAGTTGAGCAGAGGAAGTCCTTTAGAGATATTTGCAATTTAAATATAACGTTAACTTCTAGAAAGGTGTTATTTTTAAGTTGCTAGGTTGTCAAATTGCTATCGCTGTTTTAAGTACTTTGATTCAATTTTGTACGAGTTCGTTGCATTTTGCAGTTTTTCAAATTTTTTTCTGCCAAAAATGAATGAGGATAATTTTGAGCATAGCACAATGATAAAGTTTCTCTCTAATGAAGGAAATAGAACAAAAGTAACTCATAAAAGAAAATCCTAGGTGTACGGCAATGGCGGTCCATCTTATTTTCCATAATTGTTTAATTATTTTCCGTATTTAAGATCCTAAGTGGGCGTATTTAATACTAGAAAACTGTTCGGTTGTACTTTTTACTTCTTTTTTTTTTTTTTTTATGGTTCGACCATCCTCTCTTCACCTGGGTCGGACTGGTACCGACGATGACTCATCTTTATTCGCGAGCTCTATATGCATTAATTTTAGTGGCAGTACTTCCAGCATTGTCAAATTTCCTAAGAAGTAGTGTCTTATAAGAAAGAAGGTTCATTATTATCTAATTCTCTTAAGAGTGTAAGGCCACTCCAGGTCCCAGGAAAAAAGGCTAATGTCGAGAATTTTTTCAAGAGTCTAATAAAAGCAGCAGAAAATTTATTCGACGTACTTTATTAAACAAATATTTAAGTGTACAAAAATATTTTTTTTTATCTTTTTAATTCAAAAGGGTGGCTTCAGAATCCAAGACGAGAATGCCAGAACCTTTTATGTGAGGTTTGAAACAGGCGAAACGATAGCTCCCGTAGATTTCAACCTAGAACAAAAAACCAACAAATTTTCATTAATATATGTCAAAAACTAGTGGATAACGTACTAATTTTGCAATAAATTATAAACTTCCTTTTTTATAAACAATTTCTCGTAAAATTTTCTTCAAATGTGCACCATTTTTCGAAAAAAAAACGATATTTTCAAATTTCCGCACATTATCTACCGGGTTTGACATATATTAATGAAAATTTTTCGGTTTCTTGTTCGAGGTTGAAATTTACGGAAGCAATCGCTTTGCCCGTTTGATGTGTCGCATAAAAGGTGCCTTGTCGTCCTGGATTCTAAAGCAGCAATTTTTAATTAAAAAGATAAAAAAAATATATTCTTGTTCACTTAAATATTTATTTATTAAAGTACTTTAAATAAATTTTGCGACTGCTTTTATTACACTCTGGAAAAAAAATTCCGAAATTAGCGTTTTTTCCCTGGGACCTGGAGTGGCCTTACCCTTAAGTCTTCTTTGAAAGAATACTCGTAAATACCCACTAAAAAAAATTGTTTCGTAAAATATAGCATATATAAAATTTTTCAACAAATTGTAGACAAAAAAACACTCTATAATTGTATTTAGTCTGTAGTATTTGAAAATATCATCTCCTGTTGCATTTTGTTGGCATCTGGATGCCACGATACCATTGCCAAAACGAATCAATCCAAAATAATTCAAGAAACTTCTACTATTATTTTGCCTTTTTCCATTTACTTCCTTTTTTTCGGAGCATAAATTCATTAGGATAAATTCCAATGAATTATCATTGGAAAAACCGAAAGAGAAAGTGTTTTAACGGTACCGAGAATTTTAGAATCAATGGCCCTAATAAAGTAGGTAACACTGATATTTTTACACGCCCGATATTAAAACGGACACATTTTTCCCCGACGAATCCTAGAGAAATAATATAGACAGTAGTCAAGGAAAGAAATGGAAGATGATAAATATGGTAAAGATAGACTTCGGCTAATTATTTAAATAAAATTGTACCAGGTGTACAAGTATGAAATGCGGATTTCAGACAACAGATGGTGCACCAATGCAGTTTCTGCTATAAAGATTCGACACTGGGCCATTTTTTTGTGTCATCAACAAGTATCTGACGCGCACGAGTGATAAATTGGAAAAGTGTGTACATAGTGTTGTGCTGTTGTATTGAATATGTCGAAATTTATACCGAACAAAGAGCATTTGCGGACAGCATTAATTCTTTGTTTTCATTTGAAGAAAACTGCTGTTGAATCATACCGATTACTTCGAGAAGCTTATGGTGAACATGCTCCATCGCAAGATACGTGTTAACCATAGTTTCGGCGTTTCAAAAGTGATGTCTTCGATGTTGCAGACAAGGAACGTGGAAAGCCGCCAAAAAAATACGAAGATGTGGAATTGCAAGCATTATTGGACGAAGATGATTCGCAAGCACAAAAACAACTCGCCGAACAATTGGGCGTTAGTCAACAAGCTGTTTCCAATCAGCTACGACAGATGGGAAAGACTCAGAAGCCGGTAGACGGGTACCACATGAGTTGAACAAGAGGGAAATGGAAAAGCGCAAAAAACACGTGTGACATTTTGCTCGCTCGGTACAAAAGGAAGTCGTTTTTGCACCGTATAGTTACAGGGGATGAAAAGTGTATTTATTTTGAGCATCCCAAGCGCAAAAAATCGTGGGTTACCAACAACAATTGACCGATTTGAAACGTTCGCTGCTTGAAAAAAGACCATAATACCGAAAGAGGCAACACAAAGTCATTTTTCTTCATGACAATGCTCCATCACATAGGGCAAAACCAGTTCGCGACACGTTGGAAGTACTTAGCTGGGAAGTTCTACCCCATGCGGCTTACTCACCAGACTTGGCTCCTTCCGATTGCAACTTGTTTGCATCGAGGAGCCACGCATTTGCTGAGCAGTGCTTTGGTTCGTATAAAGATGTGAAAAAATGGCTCGATGAATGGTTCGTAGCAAAAGGGTAAGATTTTTACTGGCGTGGTATTCACAAATTGCCCGAAAGATGGGAAAAAATGTATAACAAGCGATGGAGCATACTTTAACTAAAGCATTTTTTATCATTCTTCCCAATTTAACATGGTTTTTTTAGAAAAAAAATCCGCATTTCATACTTGTACACCTGGTAAGTGCCATAGCGAAAAATTTCCCATTATCGAGAGCTGGGTCCAAATAAGTTTATTTAAGATTAAATTGTATAAAAGTCGGCCCTTATTTTCTCGAACTACCAGTAACATTAAAAATTCAGTGAAAAAGTTAAACTCGGAACACTTCTAGAGAAAAATTTGGATTCAAACATACCATGTTTTGTCTGTTAAATGCACCATTTGACAACACCGGTGCCGTATTTGTCGCCACTTTTCGACGCTCTTCTGACGCCATATACACAATCGGAAATGCTTGGCATACCGAACTCTCCGAGAAATTGTTATCCCAGGCAGCAAACGAAATATAACGCGAGCACGCGTCCTTCCAATGTTTAGTTTTTTATTGCGTTACTTTCGTAGATTACTTTATGTACTTGTAGTACATATTATTTTTATGTGTTTATAAAGCGCTGTAAATTTTATGGAATTAGTGAAATTTATTGCACTGTTCTAGAAATAACGGAAAGTTTAGAAAATGTTAAGAGATTCAGCAAGGTAGTTGCCAAACTGCAAATTACCAGAAGTTAAAAAAAAAATGGTAAAATGTTATGAACACACAGTAGAACTACAGTAAACATAAAAGACAGTAGCGACAGTCAGATTCGGCAACTTTGATCTCAAGAGGTTCGTGTTTAATGATCACATGACCAGTCGCCATATTACTGGTATGATGCCTGCGAGATTTTGAAATACTCAAATTCCTTCTTTCAACAAAAAACCTATTACACACAATTAGTGTTCCGTACGTTGATTGCTTTTAAAACAAAAAAATGTTGTTACGATGGTATAAAATGATCAGCGACTTCACAAAACACACCCCAAAGGAGTTTTCAACAAAGTTTGTTTCCATTCTTTACTGAAAATTGATGATGATTGAAATTTTTGTTTTTATATATACCAAATAAATTATTAAAGGCAATGCACTCGTGATAATTTTCGTTCAATCTACACCCCGTGAAGAGCATTTCAGAATTTTTTGAAAATTTTTTGATCAGTACTTTTCGAGATAAGGTGAGGGAACGGCGATTTTTCGCGACTTTTTAAAAATAATACGAAGAAAAGCGAGTCCAAGTAGTACATTATATATATATTTTTTACTTGTGTTTGCACAAGCTTTCATTTGACACCACACTCGATGACCTAGTAAAAAAAAGTTTTTTTTCACTTCCGATTTCACCCCCCTTAAGTCAAAATTTAACTTTCAAAACTACACGACTTTGAAGCCATCAATTCCTATATTATTACCAGATTTCAACTTTCTATGACAAATAGTTTCGGAGAAAATCGGGTGTGCCTACAGACGGACAGACAGATAGACACCGAAGTCATAAGTGTTCCGTACGGAACACTAAAAATGAATTTTGGTGAATGAAAGGAAGGAAAAAATGAGCAAAGTTTTTTAGAAACTTTTTTTATCAAGTTCTTATTAAACCAGATATATAAAAACAGAGAAAAAGGCAAAGAATACAAGGAAAAAATTACATTTGGCTTCAACGCTTTTTGCATGTTATTCATTTAAATATCTTATTGCAGAATTTATATTTCTCAGGTAACCCATTACATAAAGAAAAGAAAAAATGTTCTGTACGAGTTTAGTACTAATTACTTATCCTAGACCTTAAAACTAAATTAAAGATAGGTATATTAATAGTTTGGAGAATGCTAAATATTAGACTCCAAGAACGTATTCCTAACATAGAGATATGAAGAAGATCAAAGGTGACAGATGTAATACAACGAATATGTATATCAAGGTGAAATTGGGCTGGGCATATCGCAAGGATGAATGATAAGAGATGGACATGCCGTATGGTTGAATGGAGGCCTAGGGAACATAAAAGAAGCAGAGGTAGACCACAGCAAGATGGGCGGACGACATAAAAAGATTAGCAGGACACGACTGGATGCAAAAGGCCAACAGCAAAGCTCAGTGGAGACAACTTGGGGAGGCTTACATCCGACTATGGTTGGAATAAGCTAATGATGATGATGATGATATTAATAAATTAATAAGTTACTGGGTACTGAACAGGCAGATTTCACGCAAAACATGAAATATGAGAGGACGAGAAAACCAGAATAAATACACTTTGAAACCTACATAACAATTACATAAAAATTACACTTGTATGCACTGAAAGCTCTTCCAAATAATAAGTGTTTTAAGCCAGTTAGTGTGATATTGAAAAAAATGAAAGTCCGCTCTATTACCCTGTGACAGAAGTCTCGTGATGGGAGATCGCAAACCATAGTTATATCAAATGGAAAGGCTGAGCGAAAGTACATTGACTCCTGGCCCTCTGAGGAACATAAAAGTCAATTTTCCGCTGCTACGGAGCTACTTATAAAGGAGAGAGGAGCATCAGTCGACCGAAATCCCTTGATGAAAAAAGACCCTCTTGCAACGAATCTGTGAAAGCTTGCACCCCTTCCAACACAGCAGATTAAAAATCGATGACTGGGGGAAAGGCAAAAACTAAGTCATCTTCTGGAAAGTTGATAGCGACCATTTTTTACAAAAAAAAAGATCCACAGTAGCCTGCAGTAGGCCATTAGAGAAAAAAGTTTATTTCACTTCCAGTTTAAACCATTTTCCGTCTACCTGATAAATTAGTATTCTTTTGCTCATTTTTAGTGTTCCGTACGTAACACTTATAAGATCACGTCGGTGTCTGTCTGTCCGTCTGTCACTTCCGATTTTCTCCGAAGCTATTTGACATAGAAAGTTGAAACTTGGCACTAATATAGAAATTAATGGCCTCCTTAGAGCCGTGTAGTTTTGAAAGTTAAATTTTGATTTAAGGGGTTAATCTTGGGGGGTGAAATCAGAAATTAAAAAAAATACCAGGTCATAGAGTCGGGTGTCAAATGATAGCTTCTAAAAACACGAGTTCAAAAATATATATACTTGCGCACATTTTTCTTTGTATTATTTTTAAAAAATCAAGAAAAATTGCTGTCCCCCCTTATCTCAAAAAGTATAGATCAAAAAATTTTGAAAAAATTTTGGAATATTCTCCACAGGGTGTAGACTGAATGAAAATTATCACGAGTGCATTACCACTGATAATTTATTTGATATATAAAAAAATAATAAAAATTTCAAAATCATAAATTTTCAACAGAGCTCGGAAACAAACTTTGTTGAAAACTCAGGGTAACAAATTTTTTATTTTAAAAGCCATCACCGTACGGAACACTTTTGCGCAAGTCCGACTTGCACTTGACCGGCTTATTATTCAGTGGGAAGAGCAGGAAAGCAACTAAACAATTTAAACAAAAAGAAAAACAATACAACAATCAATATAATCAGAATGCTTAACATTTTTTTCCACTTAAAACAAAGACAAACGACAATCCGAAACAACGACGACCTTACATAACCACACTTGGACTGAAAAACGTTGTTATGGTAGAAAAAAAATCTAATTCAAATATCGTGCGAATGTTGCAACCATTAAAATTCCCATACTTACGCTAAAACGTGTTCAAGGTTTTTTTGTTTTTGTATAAAATACTCGTTTTTATTTATTTATAATGGAAATAACAGTTTACTTCGGTTACTCTGGATGGTATTTGGAGTCAAGGCAAATGAATATTGCCTTAACGAAATCGCGAACGGAATTGTCCATAAAGTGCATAAAATAAAACATTTCACCTTGGATTTCACAAGGCTAATGGATCAACTGCCTGACATTAATATGTTACAGTCTTGTATAGGCGCACAACAAATGTATGTCATGACAGAAAAAGATCAACTTGAAATTAATTCTCCGAAGTCATTAATGTAGGCGAGATTATCGGTGGCAGCCGAAGGCTGACAGTATCGTCAGTGTCAGGGAACTACTCTTCAAGGCGTCTGAATGTCATGTTTCGTCAATGCAAATTGTTTTATTTTGACATTCACTATAATTTTTGAAGTCATCTTTCTTGCAGAGCTTAAAAAAAATCAACGTTACCAACGACCACACTAAGAAATCCATCGTACGAAACCGTTTTAGTATTCCGTACGGAACACTTATAAGATCATTTCGGTGTCTGTCCGTCTGTCACATCCGATTTTCACCGAAACTATATAACATAGAAAGTTGAAATTTGGCACTAATATAGGAATTGATCGCCTTATCAGAACCGTGTAGTCTTGAACGTTAAATTTTGTCTTAAAGGGTTAGTTTTGGGGAGTGAAATCGGAAGTGAAAAAAAAATTACCAGGCCATCATGTGACAGCTCGTAAACACACAAGTTCAGAAATATATACAATGTAATACTTGTGGACATTTTTCTTTGTATTATTTTTAAAAAATTGCGAAGAATCGCTGTCCCCCCCCCCCCCTTATCTCGAAAAGTATTGATCAAAAAATTTTGAGAAAATTCTAGAATATTCTCCATAGGGTGTAGATTGAATGAACATTATCACGAGTACATTACCTGTAATAATTTATCTGGTATATAAAATCAAATAAATTTGTTGAAAACTCATTTGGGGCGTGTTTTGTGAAGTCATTTTTTTTTTCTTTATGGGTCTAGCACATGTGCTGCAGGGAAATCCCTAAAGCGCTATAGGAGCGACAGGTGTGCGGAAAAAGCGATTCGTCATTGTCATTTTATACCTCCGTAACAAAATTTTTTATTTTAAAAGCAATCAACGTAAGAAACACTAATTGCGCAAGTCCGACTTGCACTTGGCCGGTTTTTTCGTCTCTAAATTTTCATTTTATTTTATTTCCTATGACATAACTGTAGCTCTGTAACGACAGCAAAATTCAGACGTCTCGACAAGAATTCTTAACCTAAATTACAAAAAATAATACAAAAATACTAGTTTTAAAGTAATATTTAAAAGAAAACAATCCTGCAGATTTGCAAAAATTATTTTTATCGGAGAAAATTAAACTGGGAGCCAAGAAAGATGCAGAAAGATTCTGCAAGTCTTATTTTGGCACGCCTTGGTCGTTATCTGTATTTTAAGTCTGAGCAAAATTAAAGGGAAGAAAATAAATATAAAGATGTTATCGTTATTTGAAGCATGCGCAATCGTAAAATGATGGAATTGTTCCTCTATTTACTACAATTACAACACCGTTTAAAATTTGGACAGTATTAGTACAAAATAAAAATTTGTTTATTAAGGAAAACAATCGCCCTTATTACTGAAGAGAAATAATGGACAAGAATTCCAGTTTACGTAAACCACGCTAGAAATTTCATACCTAGATGAAAAGGTAAACAACATAATCTATTTGTTTAGTTTAAATATTTTTTTGCAATTTTCTCGGAAACATTTTATCTTATCGCGTAATGGTTTGGAAATACCAGTCTTAACCAAAGGAAACGCACGCCTTAAATATGCTTTACATTATAATTTTTTTAAAATAATATTAAATCAACATCAAATAGTTTAAACATTATGTTTTAATTTAAGTTTAACCTTTATAAAATAGAAAAACTTTTTTTTCTGTATATACCAGGCTAAATAAGGAATATGATTTTACTTCCTCGTATGATTAAAAAATGCAATTATCTTAAACCAAGAAGATCTAGAAAACACTTAGAATCCTCTTCCTCTCAATATTGTAATTACAGGTGGAATGTTGCCGTCTGATTAGAGTCCAAGGACGAAACAACCATTTTTCGAATCCCTAATTTGTTTATTACGAGGGCTACCTTTTAAGTTTTTACAAAAACAATGAAAAAAAAAATTTGTTACAAATCGTTTTATATTATTTATTACAAAAAGTTCTTCTTTCTCACATTTGATCAATGTGGTTCCATGTTTGGCTGACGGGCCAAAACCAAGTCAGCACAAACGCTATTACCATTCCGTATTAAGGAATGACCTGACAATGTTACATGTTTTCAAAATCACTGACTTCTGAATGTTTCTGTGTATGTCCGTGTTGAGTCCCAATTGCACTAAATGTGGTGTGAATGTTATTGGTGTAAGGCCTGTGGCTGATATAATGAGGGGGACAATGATGACCTTTTCCTGTCTCCATAGCCTTTTTATTTCCGTTGCAAGGTCTGTGTATTTGGAAATCTTTTCTGTGTATTTCGCTTGGATGTTTGTGTCGTTGGGGACAGCTATGTCAATCAGATAGGTGACTTTTCCTTTTTTGCACTGAAAAGTAATATCGGGTCTATTGGCGGAGACTGTTTTATCTGTATGGATACCGATATCCCAGTAGAGCTTGTAATCTTCATTTTCAAGTATGGATGTTGGCGTGTATTTGTAGTAGGGATCTGTGTTTTCTATGAGTCTGTATGTTGTGGCTAGTGCTTGGTGAACCACTTTGGCAGCTGAATCATGCCTGGCTGTGTACTCCGTTCCGGCCAATATTTTACATCCGCTCGTTATGTGTTCGATAGTTTCTTTCTGCTGGTGGCATTTCCTACATCTGTCCTCTGCAATAGTCGGGTCTTTGATGATATGCTTTTGGTAGTTTCTGGTTAATATGACTTTATCCTGGATGGCAAGCAAGAAGCCCTCAGTCTCAGGGAATAGCTGCCCATCCCGTAACCAGGTGTATGATTGTTTTTTATTTACGTGGTCTTGTTCTATGTGGTATCTGTGTTTTCCGTGGAGTGTTTTCTCTGACCACGTTTTCATCTTTTCCTGTTGTAATTGGGTGTGACTGTGTGTGTCTGCTGAGTGGTCTGCCCGGGCTAAGTCGAGAGGTGTGTAGTTTTTGTCTGCTTTCACTGTCGCTGTGTGGAGGCTGGTTTGCTTGCTGTGAAAGAATTTCCTAAGTGTTTGTATTTGTTTTGTGTGTAATGATCTGATGTCTATAATTCCTCTTCCTCCTGCCTTCCTCTCGATGGTAAGTCTTTCTTTGCATGCGTTGGGGTGTAATTTCCTGTATTTGGTGAATTGAGATCGTATAAGGATGTGAATATTTTCTATGTCTGTTTGTGACCATTTGATGATACCAAATGAATATGTGAGTATAGGTATAGCGAACGTGTTGATGGCTTTAGTGAGATTCTTAGAGTTGAGTTTTGTTTGCAAAAGTTTCGTCAGTCTGTTTTTGAATTCGGTTCTGAGCTCTGTTTTGATGTGAGTGTGGTTGAGTTTGGTGCTTTGTTGGAAGCCTAGATATTTGTATGTTTCTTTATCGAACATGTTATCGAGCGTTTCATTGTTGATGGTTTCTGTGTCATGGTGGTGCTTCCATTGGCCTTTGTTGATGTGGAGCACTTTGCATTTATTTATACCAAATTCCATATTGACATCTAAGGTGAATATTTCTGTGATTTTGAGGAGTTCTTTCAGCTGTGTTTGTGTGGCAGCGTAGAGTTTTATGTCGTCCATATATATGAGGTGGTTTATTTTATGTTGATTCTCTTTTTGGTGTCTGATATTGAAGCCATGCTCTGTTCTGTTTAGTATATTTGAGAGTGGATTGAGACAGAGGCAAAACCATAGTGCACTGAGCGAGTCCCCCTGAAATATACCCCGTCTGATGTACAGCTCTTCTGTTTGGATCCGTTCGGTTTGTGTTTCTAGGCGTATTTTGGTTTTCCATGTTTTCATAATTTGCGCGAGAAACTGCCTGAGGTGTTGGTTGATTTTATAGATTTCTAGGGCCCTGATTAACCAGCTGTGGGGTATGGAGTCGAAGGCTTTTTTATAGTCTATGTAACCGATGTGAAGATTTATTTTTATTTAAGAGAATTATATTATTATTATTATTATTATTATTCGTTAAAATGTTCGCCTTTAAGATTTATACACTTTTGCATGCGTTCGAACCAATTCCCAAAACATTTTTTCCACTCTTCAACAGCTTCTTGAGGTGATAAAAATCGTTGTCGGCGCATTTTTTTAACATTCAGGAACAAAAAGAAGTCGTTAGACGATAAATCAGGTGAATACGGGCAATAAGAAATGAATTCGATGTTTTTTTTTTTTTCCCCGTTAAATAACACAGGCCAACAAAATTTGGCCAAACCTTTTACTCAAAAACCAAAATATACTTTTCCAAAGGTTTTTGACGCGCTGAATTCGAATCCGAGGTCAGAATTTCTCTGATGGCTTCTGTTTTTGAGATATTCTAATCTAAAAGTTGCGAAAATCACTGTTTTTCGACATATTTGAAGTTATGTTTCATCGAAAGGTAATTTTTTTTATCAAACCATTAATGGGGTCAGAAAGAACTACTCTTCCTCTTCAAAACGCAATTAGATTTGTCCGGATATCTTTTTTCATCTTTGAGAAATCGTATGTTGAAATTAAGTATTTCGACTTATTTCTCGATTTTTGGAAAATGAAAGGCATCGAATAAATACTCGTACAATTCTTCGACGCATTAACTTTTTAACAATTGTTAATTTATGGTGAAGGATGTTGCAAATTAGACTTAATTTGAGTTTAATAAACAAACAGAAAAGTTAAGGTGTCGAAGAATTGTATTTATTCGATGCCTTTCATTTTCCAAAAATCGAGAAATAAGTCTAACTGCTTAAATTCAACATACGATTTCTCAAAGATAAAAAAAGATATCCAGACAATTCCAAAAACGTTTTGAAGAGGAAAAGTAGTCCATTAATGGTTTCATAAAAAATAACCGGTTAAGTGCAAAATGAACTTGCGCAATTAGTGTTCCGACCGTTGATTGCTTCTAAAATAAAAAATTTTGTTACGGAAGTATAAAATGATCAGTGACTTCACAAAACACACCCCAAATGAGTTTTCAACAAAATTGGTTTCCAGTCTTTACTGAAAACTGATGACCTTGAAATGTTTGTGTTTTTTATATACCAGATTATTAAAGGTAATGCACTCGTGATAATTTTCATTCAATCTACACCATGTGGAGAATATTCCAGAGTTTTTTCAAAATTTTTTGATAAGTACTTTTCGAGATAAGACAGCGATTTTTCGCAATTTTTTAAAAATAATACAAAGAAAAGTGCGCTCAAGTATTACATTATATATATATATATTTTTTACTCGTGTTTTTACAAGCTTTCACTTGACACCACACTCGATGACCAAGTAAAAAAAAATTTTTTCACTTCCGATTTCACCCCCCTTAAGTCAAAATTTAACTTTCAAAACTACAAGGCTCTGATGAGGCCACCAATTTCTATATTATTACCAAATTTCAACTTTCTATAACAAATAGTTTCGGAGAAAATCGGGTGTGACAGACGGACAGGTGGACAGACAGACAGACGGACAGCGAGACACCGAAGTCATCTTATAAGTACGGAACACTAAAAATACCTTTCGATGTAACATAACCTCAAATATCTCGAAAAACCGTGATTTTCGAACTTTTAGGTTAGAATATCTCGAAATCCGGGGCCATCAAAGAAATTCTGACCTCGGATTCGAATTTAACGCGTCAAAAGCCTTCGTAAAAAGTATATTCTGGTTTCTGGGAAAAAATTTGTCGCCCTGTGTAATCAACTATTTGACGTGCTGTGTGTGAGCTGGCACTGTCATGATGAAGAATGATCCGACGTTTTTGGTTGTTTTTCCTGATTTCATCGATTACTTCTGGCAAACAAATTATTGTATATCATTCGGCATTAACTGTTATTCGATCCTCTAATGTAATGGTTGCAACATGTCCAGTATAACTAAGGACACAAGAGATCATTTTCTTGGAAATGATTCGGAATGAACCACTTTTGTTGGATTCGGTTCATCTTGGAACACCAAAACAGTTGATTGTATACCATTCAGCATTAACCGTTCTTCGATCCTCTAAAGTAATGGTTGCAACATGTCCAGTATAACTAAGGAAACAAGCGATCGTTTTCTTGCAAATGATTCGGAATGAACCATTTTTGTTGGATTCGGGTCATCTTGGAACACCCAAACAGTTGAACGTTGCTTAGTGTTCCGCTCGTACGAATATATCCAAGTTTCGTCTTCTGTTACGATGTTCTTTACGAATTTTGCACGCCCTAGATCGATTTTTTGAGCATTTCCTTACACCAATTAGCACTATTTTAACAATGACAAATGTCAAATTTTACAACAGTGGTAATGTCACATGTCAATAGCACCTTCTAGTGGTCGTTTGTCAAAATTTAAAAGGCAGCCGTCGTATTTTATTGACGTTTAAGTGTAATATTAGAAGCCACAATTGTTATTGCTGTTTGATATCCCTTTTAGAAAAAAATTCAATTTTTAATTTTCTAATTTTTCACTAGAACATGAGCCGTTTCTTTTATTTGTAATACTGGAATTGAAAAATGAGAGTGTTTTTTTTATTATTTTATCTTTTGAATTACTGAACGTCCCTCGTATTATCCAAGGCTTCTCGTCTCGGAGATTGAACTATACGTACCATTATAGGTAAAACGACTAATACAACTCTGTACGTTTACCAAGGTCAAAAAAAGCATATCCTCCTCATATTTAAATCTTATCTTGAAACGAACCTATCCACCTGTCAATTATTAATCTACACCTTAATCCATATTTTGCAATGATAATCTTAAAATAAAATAATGGTTCTGCGTGTGTTTTTCGGTATTTATGGTGATATGTAAGTTACTAGCAATGACAGACGAAAAGCGACATACATGGAGTTGGTATTTTTGCTATTCTACTAATTTTGCAAGTAATCCAAATAAACGTATTTATTTATGTAAATATTTCGTTTTCCCATGATAAGTAAAATTTTTTATTAATTTTTTATTTATATAGGAGTTTTTTAGAAGATAACGATACTCCTAACATTTTAATTGTGTAATTAAATGCCATTCGTCTGTATTGATTTACTGCATTGTTACGAAAGTATTGTTCAAGGCATTAAATCAAATGTAACACGTAGACTGAAAAGTTTTTTAGTCTAGCTACTTATAACACACTTTTTGCAAAATTCGACGTTATTCATCACTATAGTCTCCTTCAAGAGAGATACAATCAGTCCAACGGTTTTCTAACATTTCTATAACTTCCTTGTAGAAGGATTTGTCTCTGACTTGAAAATAGGCCTCAACTTCGGCGATAACTTCTTCATTGGAGCCAAATCTCTTTCCTGCGAGCATTTTTTTGAGGTTTGCAAATAGATAAGAGTCGCTGGGGGCCAAATCTGGAGAATACGGTGGATGACGAAGCAATTTGAACTTCCCTTCATGAAATTTTGCCATCGTAACCACCGACTTGTGACACGGTGCATTGGCTTGATGAGAGAGCACTTTTTCTAGTTCGATTGGGGCCGTTTCTTTGTGATTTCTGCCTTAAAACGCACCAATAACTTTATAAAACATTCGCTATTGATGGTTTTTCCCCTGTCGATGAAAATTATTCCATGCGCATCCCAAAATACAGAGAACAAAAGTTACCCAGCCGACTGTTCTGTTTTTGGTCGCTTAGGGCGGCATTCACGGGCTGCTGTCCCGTCAGGTGACTACCGATTTAAGTACGGCGTGTAGTGGTGGATCCATGTTTCATCCATTGTCACATATCACATGAAAAAATCCTTTTTATTGCGCTTAAACGGGTCCAAACAGCGCTCAGAATCATCAACACGTTGTTGTTTTTGGTCCACTGTGAGCACACGCGGTACCCATTTCGAATAGAGCTTTCTCATACCCAAATGTTCATGCAAAATATGACCAACACATTCTTTTGATACCTTTAGGGTGTCAGCTATCTCACGCAATTTCACTTTACCATCATCCAAAACCATTTTGTGGATTTTTTTGATGTTTTCCGGTCTAACCATCTCATTTGGGCGTCCAGAGCGTTCAGCATTATTTGTATCTGTACGACAGCGTTTAAATTCAGTATACCAGTAAATGATAAGTAATTTTCCAGGGGCAGAGTCCCTGTAACACTTATCAAGCTATTGCTTGGCTTGAACAGTGTTTCATCAACACACGAAATTCGATTTTTTCTATTGTTTTGAAAATATCAAAAGTAGCCTCACTAAAACCACTGTAACTTCTAAACTAATCGTCGAAATGTCTTGAAATTTTGACATGTATCTTTTGAAGGTCGGTACTTCCTAAAAATGATACGAATTTTTTGAAAAGGGCGACATCTATGTGTCAGACCAAAAACGTTTAAACCTACGTGTTATAATATTAATATGCAGGATTGGAGTAATGTAATAATGATTTGAATTAAATATGGTAACCGTTTTAAATTTCGATATTAACTGTCCTAGAATATGATTATTTTTACATAGAAATAAAAGCTGCTAAGTATAATCAAACATATCTTCAGTTGTTTTAAATTAGTTATTTAATATTTTCGTATTTGTTTATATACCTATTCATTATAATTGATAGTTGATTGCATTTCCAGTTCTAAAAATTAACCAATTTTAAAAAATCAACCGGGGGTGCAAATGAAAGCTTGATTGCCGTGGGGCACTTTTTGAAATTCGCAATAACGGACTCAATATGGCGGCTTAAACTGGCAAAGTGTCAGAAAAATTATCGCTCCAAGGTGGTGTTCTCTTTCACTCCAAATCCGTTGTAACATTTTGAGAATGTATAATTGAAGGACTTAGAGGTACTTGATGATCGATTTTATTTCAGAATGCCAAAATCTAAAATGGCGGATATAATATGGCGACTAAACACTCTAAACACGTACTGCAATCCACTGAAAACTGATCGGATTAACTTGGATATAGTGATTTGGAAACTTTATTAACTAATGGAGTAGGAATCAATTCCACAATATCCAAACTCTCAAACTCGAGATGGCGGATCGAATATGGTCGCCAAATACACCACTTACGTAATCCAACTGAAACGGAAAAAAACCTCGGGTTCATTATGAGCGACCCCAAAAAACCCCAGGTATGTAACTCTCACCATTAAACACCAAATATCACTATTATAAAATAACAGTGTACCACTGTCGGGACAGGAACTACGTTTTCAACAAAAATAATCAATTAATTCTTAGAAAAACAAGTTTTTTTCAAAATTAGTTTCTAGGCATAAATATATTTTTACATCTTAAAATCGAAGAAATTTAAATTTACGTACATATTTCTCGTCTCAAACGATTTTTTTCTTGAGGTTGCCAATAACTACTTAATTCCACAAATTTTAAAAGTTAAAATGCCGGAGCCAATATGGCATGTACTGTCCTGTGATTTCGGACAGCGAAATTCAAAATTACCTGCGCCCGGTTTTCGAGGTTCCAGATAACATATTTAATTTATTTACAACAGTACAGTCTCTAGTGGGACGGGGATGGGTGCTAGCCATTTCATAATTGTCTGCAATTTTTTTTAGGAAAACATTTGACAAACGGATACTTCGTAAAAAACAATATATAAATTAATTTCATGTGCAATTTTTTTCTTCAGTGTACGTCCTTCAGTATAACGTGCGTTTTAATAAAGTTTGGGCAGGAAGGAAATGTGACAGTCGAAAGCACTGTAATTTGACGGATGTTTGATCAGGAAACTTACAAACAATAATTTTGATTCTTCTCATAATCATGTGAAACAACGTCTTCCATTCTTAAGAAACAATTTTAAAAAATACAGCAGTACTCGTTTCACCTGATTAGTCCAAAGTCCAAATTCAACAACATTCGGATGAACTTTCTACCGCAGTTAATAATAAATATGTGTATATATGAATATATACACTTACATACATACATATATACATATATATATATATATATATATATATATATATATATATATATATATATATATATATATATATATAAGGGGTGTTTCAACAAGAGGTTTCCTTTTAAATTGCGCGCCATTTTTCAAGTTTCAGATTTGCAATTGTCATTCTTTGACATTTGAGTCGTAAAAACAGTTAACGAAAATGGAACGATATACAGTTGAACAACGTATTGAAATTGTAAAAATTCACTACATAAATGGTGAAAATTTCGCAGAGACAATTCGCAAAGTTCGTACTGCTTTCGGTCGAAATGAAGCACCTTCTCGTCCAGCAATTGTGAATTTAATCGGTAATTTGAACGCCTCGGTCAAGTTTCAGATGTAAAGGACCCAATTCTTGCTCGCTCAGCCACATTAACTGAAAATATTGCCGCTGAAGCTGAAAGTGTTGCGGAAGACCAGCGTATGTCAATTCGAAGACGTTCACAGCAATTGGGCGTATCCACATCCAGCCTGCACCGTATTTTGCACAAAGACCTCGGTCTAAGGCTTACAAAGTCCAGCTGACACAAGAATTAAAACCGATAGACCATGGACAACTCCTTATGTTTGTTAATTGGGTGTTGGAAATGCAAGAAAATGACCCCAATTTTTTCAAAAAAAATTATTCTAAATAAACAAAACTATCGCATTTGTGGCTTCGAAAACCCAAGAGAAATGGTTGAACAACCTCTCTATCCACAACGGGTGACAGTCTGGTGTGGTTTTTGGACTGGCAGTGTCATTGGACCGTATTTTTTCGAAAATGAAGCTGGTGCGACCGTTTCTGTGAATGGTGTGCAATATCGTGAGATGCTTTTGACGATTTTGGCCTGAAATAGATGCTTTAAAAGCGTTTGACCTATATTTTCGACAGGATGACACTATATGCCACACACAAGTGGTGAAACAATCGGATTATTACACGAAAAGTTTCCTGGTCGTCTGATTTTTCGAAGTAGTGACTTCAACTGGCCAGATCATGCGATTTAACAACTTTAGACTTTTTCCTTTGGGGCTATGTTAAAGCCTACTGCTCCAGCAACGATCGAAGCCCTCAAAGACAACATCCGAGCAGAAATTCGCGAAATAGAGCTGTAAGAAGAGCCGAGACGCTCCTTTGGCAGATATTGTTTTCCATCATTAATCGCACAGTTTGTACTTTGGATGTAAATAAAAATATCATGAAAATTTCAAAAAATTTTTCATTTTTTCAATAATTTAAAATGAAACCGCTTGTTGAAACACCCCTAGTATTTCATAAAAGAAAAACAAACATTTTTGCTGAAAATAATTAACAAACAAAGCAACGATGTCAAATATTTTGCTACTAAACATTATTTCTGTAACTAACTTGGATATTTCCCGGATGTAACAGGGCGTATATTTATTTGTCCCAAGATAAGAAAATGTTAAAACGTATTTATAATTTAAAATATTAAACACAAATAAATCATAAAATTATACAATAATTTTGCTTTACACGATTTCTCCTCAATATCCCCTTCAAAAACAAAGGCGAGCAAACGCCCCAAACAAACAAAGAACGAACTTATTATCAACTTTACCTCTGGACAGAAAAAATAAAAACAAAACACTAACCTTCAAAACAATAGCTCGCAATTCAAAACAAAAAAAAAAAACAAAACGCTAATCGCCGCTCGCGCACGTGCACAATTATAAACAAAAGTGACACACGAACAAATGACAATCGCAAATTAACAATAATTAAAAAAAACAATGACAGTTTGGAAACGAACAAGCGCGCGCGAACAAAAGAAAAAGCGCAGACACTACCAGATTAGGAATACGACACGGATAAAACTGACTTATCGAAAAATTGTTGAAATTATTTTTCCACTCCGCGGTGGCAGATAAACGCGCTGTAGATGTCATGTGACCGATCAGGGATGACGTCAGGTCACAGAGCGTAGTACCACAAAGAACCGATGTTGTCGGATTTTATAGTGAAAAGGACTAGGAAGATTGAATCGCGATAATTCATATTTTTAGATGTTTTTTCGAGTACTTCCCTTTAAAAAATTATTTTTAGCTGTAACAATAAAATTACGTTGTAATAAATAAGTACTCTGAAATAATTGATGTAACGATTTGTTGAAATTGTCATTGTAAAATTATTATTAAGTGTTGTTAATTAAGATTAAGAATTATCTCGTAGTAGACAATAACACTCCAAAGTTTGTTTTTCGGCATGTGAATTTCCTAAAAAATAGTTCAAAAGGAAAAACAATACTCTCATAATAATAGTTCACAAATATAAGAAAAGATGGTTTCACAGAACAACGCTTTCGTGTCATAAAAATAATATATTTCTTCCTATATTTTTGGGAAATGCGGGGCACATTCTCGTTTATCAGGAACAAGTGCAGTGTAAAGTTATTTATCTAATACTTGCCTTGTGTTGTATATTTTGTATATTTTTTGAGGCTACTCTATAACGCAGGTATACAAAAAAAATTTCTGTCTTTTAAGAGATACGGGTTTTCTTAAAATATTTTTTTTTATGCCAGATCCAAAAAAAAGTCATAAAAAAAGACATCCACCATGAAGTTTTTTCAGAAAACAAACCTAAAGTTGCCAGGAAACTATTAGACGGAAAAAAATACATTTTACTAAAAAATGTAAAACTGGCTAATTTAAAAATTATGGAATATAAAACTATTATTTGCGACATCCTTAAATGTTCTGAATCTACATTTATCATAAAAACTTAAAAATATTAGGTTTTAGTGTTTATGTTTAACAAAAAACACGCATACACTACCTTTAACTAAGTTACTTAGCAAAATGCTATTTAAAATAAATATGTGCAACCACTAAATTAAAAAAACTGTTTTTAATATTTATTAATATTGAACAAATCTATTATTTCATTGTATTTATTTACTTAAAAAAGCATTTTGCCAACCACATAACACCCCTGTAAGTGTTAAAAGCGAGTTTTTTGTTGAAACTGAACCTAAAACTTTATTTTTTGACGTCAATCCAGGATTAACAACTTCAAAAAACACTGGAAATAATAATTTTGTTCAATATTAATAAAAATTAAAAACAATTTTTTTAATTTAGCGGTTGTATATATTTACTTTAAACAGAATTTTGCTACGTAACGTAGTTAAAGGTGGCGTATGCGTGTTTTTTAATTTAGTGGTTGCACATATTTATTTTAAATAGCATTTTGCTAAGTAGTTAAAGGTAGTGTATGCGTGTTTTTTGTTAAACATGACCACTAAAACCTAATATTTTTAATGTTTTTTTTTTTCAATTTAATAGTTTTCTAACGATTATAACATTATTTTTAAAAGTGTATTTTCTGGCAACTTTAAGTGTAAAAAAACCTCACGGTGGATGTTTTTTTTTATGATTTTTTTTGGATTCAGCATAAAAAAATACTAAAGAAAACACGTGTCTTACTTAAAAGACAGGGAATTTGTTTTTATACCTGTGTAATCTAAGCTTTTTACATACTAGTTCTGTTGAGATTGAAAACACTGAAAAAAAAACACAATTTTCAGATTCCTCGACTTCAAAAAGGCTGAAAAACACGTTTGACACGATATAGTCAGAGCAACCCCTAAAGCCAACTCCCCCGTCCATTTCAACCCTTATGCTGCGGGTATGGATAACTAATTAGCCTAGACACTTCTTACCGTCAAAAGTAAATGCGGTAGTTTGACGTTAGTTAATAAGTACACAAAGTTTGCTGGTTCAGGTTTTATTGTGCTACAGTCGGTCAACTTATAACTTATAGGTTGGTAAAAGAAATTTTTTTTTTTGAGGTTATTGTTGGCACCCCTGCAAACAATGCTTTGTCGAAAGAGATTCATTTCTAACCTTATTTATCGTTAAATAGTACATTATCGAACATGTGTGTGGCATACGCTTCGCGCTGCGAGGCTGTGTTCCTATCTAATCAACCAAAAGTTCCGAAAATACGCCTACGGCGGCCGCTAAGTATATGGATAAGTCGGAGACATTCATTAGCAAATGGGTGAGACGATACGCTAGTTAAAAATGTTGACCTACCAGAACGTGACTCGAGAGGAAAAGTGTCGGACAATGACGAAAAAATGACTATTAACATGTGTTCCCGAAATCTTCAATTAATTATGCGCCAAGGGGAGCAAAAACTAAAGCAGAAAGGTTTGGCTATATCGTATGAAACGATTCGCACTCATCTCTGGGCTAACGATTTGAAGTGACAGAGAACAATCAAGAAACCAACGACTCGCGCGGGCATAGGAAAACATAGATCGAGACTGGAGTTTCTCATTATCACAACCAAAAACCAGGAAAAACTGTCCTAATACTACTGACCAAATTTACCAAAATTGATAGACCCTATCAGGAAGAGAAACTGACAAACAGATAGACCGACAGAAATTTTAAACTACATTCTTTGTCAAAAAGGGACCCTAAGCGTGGAAAAATGCAACATAAACTTCAAAGAGTGATTTATCCAGTACAATAAATACGGTTAATAAAAATATTTCAATTTTGGGACCTTCTTCATAATCTGACAACATTGCTTGTTGATCTTGGTACTGCAACAAAAAGAAACATATGGTGCGAGAAGATAGAAAACATGTGGTTATTTTCTATTGGTTGGAGCTGATATTACACCACGTTGGGTAGGTACCTCTGGTACCATAAAAGTTTTTATTTAGTTCAAGTTCAGGCGTGCAAAGACTTGTCAAAAATATGGAAATAAGAAAGCCCTATTTTTTTTAACGGTACTGTCGTTAATTGGCACCTACTCAATCTGGACTGATTTTTACATAATATTAACATATAGAGGTTACAGAATTAAACTGTATTTTTAGTGTTCTGTACAGAACACTTATCTGTCTGTTAAAACCAATTTCTCCAAAACTATTCGACATGGAAACTTGAAATTTAGCACTAATATAGGAATTGATGGCCCTATCAGAGCAGTGTAGTTTTGAAAGTTAAATTTTGATTTGAAGGGTTCGTTTTGGGGGGTGAAACCGGAAGTGAGAAAAAAATGACCAGGTCATTGAACGGGGTGTCAAATGGAAGCTTGTGAAAACACGAGTTCAAAAATATATATATAATGAATACTTAGGCACACTTTTCTTTGTATTATTTTTTAAAACTTGCCAAAAATCGCTGTCCCCCCTTATCTGGAATATTCTCCACAGGGTGTAGATTGAACGAAAATTATCACGAATGCATTATCTTTAATAATTTATTTGGTATATAAAAAAGAACAAAAATTTCAAGATCATCAGTTTTTCAAACAAAGATCGGAAACAAACTTTGTTGAAAATTCATTTGGGGTGTGTGAACACTAATTGCGCAAGTACGACTTGCCCTTGGTCGATTATTGGTAACATAATAAATAAATGTACACGAAACGGGGCATAAAAAAGCCACCAGCAAGATGGATAGACGATGTGAAAAGAACCATAGGAAAATTCAGGCGCAGTTGGCGCAGGACAGACAGCAATGGAAGAAAAAAAGGGGAGACCTATGTTCAGGAGTGGACTAAAAAAGGTTGCTGAAGAAGAAGAAGAAAGCAAAATGAACAAACTGTATTATCTACGGTCAACAATAAAAGGCAGTACAAGGTGGGGGAAATAAAAAATTTAGAAATCTAAAAATGATGCAATTTTTTCGTTACTTTCAATCTTAATAAAAATAGCATGTAAGGGATGTGATTACAGAGTGGCTCATAAAAATATATTGATTGATTGTCTATGAAAGGAAAGTCTCAGGTAAATAAATTAATTTTTGATGGAGTCATGGTTCATATATATAATTTATACGAGGCTGGTTTGAAAAGTCCGTGCAAAAATAAAAACTACTTATGTGTTTGGGGTAAACCTTTTTTATTTTTCGACATAGTCTCCTTTTAGGGTTATACACTTCATCCAACGATGTTCTAGTTTGTTGATCCCTTCCGAATAATAGGATTTGTCCAAGTCTGCAATCACCTCCTCGTTTGAATAAAATCTTTGTCCCGCCAGCCATTTCTTCAAATTGGGGAACAAATAGTAGTCCGAGGGAGCCAAGTCTGGAGAATAGGGGGGATGTGAAACGAGTTGGAATCCTATTTCCATTAATTTTGCGACGACAACTGCTGAGGTGTGTGCTGGTGCGTTGTGATGGAAAAGGACTTTCTTGTGGGTCAATCGCGGGCGTTTTTCTTGCAGCTCGGTTTTCAAACGGTCCAATAACGATGAATAATATTCACCTGTAATAGTTTTAACCCTTTTCCAGATAGTCAATGAGGATTATCCCTTGCGAATCCCAAAAGACAGTCGCCATAACCTTTCCGGCCGAAGGAACGGTCTTCGCCTTTTTTGGTGCAGATTCCCCCTTGGTAACCCATTGTTTAGATTGTTGTTTGGTCTCAGGAGTATAGTAATGTATCCATGTTTCATCCACAGTGACGAAACGACGCTTAAAGTCCTCCGGATTCTTCTGGAACAGCTGCAAACCATCTTTGCAACACTTCACACGATTCCGTTTTTGGTCAAGCGTGAGCAATCGCGGCACCCATCTTGCGGATAGCTTTCTCATGTCCAAATGTTTATGCAAAATATTATGTACCCGTTCAGTCGAGATGCCCACAGCACTAGCAATCTCACGCACCTTAACTCTTCTGTCATCCATCACCATATCATGGATTTGATCAATGATTTCTGGAGTCGTAACCTCCACAGGCCGTCCAGAACGTTCAGCGTCACTTGTGCCCATATGGCCAGTACGAAAATTTTGAAACCACTTATAAACTGTTCTAATCGAAGGTGCAGAGTCACCATAATGTTTATCAAGCTTCTCTTTAGTCTCCTGAGGCGTTTTGCCTTTCATAAAGTAATGTTTAATCACCACACGAAATTTTTTTTTGTCCATTTCTTGAAAATCACTCGACTTCCTTGATTCACACGAATGCCAAACACAAAGAAATAGACCAATATGGCTGAAACTTGGTGTGCGTTCATTCAAGAGATGCTACTAACTAAACATGATCTCGATACGCGCCGGTGGTGCCATCTCTCGGACTTTGCACGGACTTTTCAAACCAGCCTCGTATATATATATATATATATATATATATATATATATATATATATATATATATATATATATATATATATATATATATGTCATTCTTGTCAACCAGATCCCCTCGCCCAGATTAAAGCTTATGATATGTAGTTTTGAATGGCATATTAAGAAATTGTGCTAATTTGGGCTTAATACCAACCCAAATCTGAAAATGGATTTCAAAAAACTTTAATAAAACTAAAGTAAAAATGAGATTTCCTAATATAACCAAAAGTTTTCTCTGATAATATTATGTTACCCCCTTTTCATACAAAACTTTTGTATGAAAAGTTGGCCTTACTTTTCGGAGATATTTATCACAGCGAAAGAGACAAAAAATACTTGTGTTGATTTGTAAAATCACGATGAATTGTCTCTTACATAATTTCTCTAAAAGTTTTCTAGCAAAAAAATGTTGAATATCCAAAATATGGCAAAAACGCTGTGATAAATATCTCTCCGAAAAATGAGGCCATAAAAAAAATTTTTTCTACAAAAGTTGTAGGTTTTTTGAGGTAGAATAAGATTATCAGAGAAAAGTTTTGGTTATATTAGGAAATTGTTGTTTTACATTAGTTTTTATGAAATTTTTTCAATTCCATTTTCAGATTTGGGTCGGTACTTAGCCCAAATCAGCACAATTTTTTAATATGGCACCCAAAATTCAAAACTATATATCATAAGCTTTAATCTGGATCAGATTGTGTTCTCATAAATTGCGTTAATTTATGGACTAATTATTTCAAGCAATCAACATACGGAACACTAATTGTGCAAGTTTGACTTGCCGGTTATTTTTTATTTCTTTCCCGTTGGGTCCGGTTACGTTCGCTATTTGTACAGTAAGATTTTTTATTGTCTTATACTTTTTATAATTAATTAAACCGAATTGGGCTGAATGTCGTTTACAAATTTAAAAAAAATTCGCCAAACAGAAGCTAGCAATAGAGCTCACGAACGAACGTGAGCGGTACGGAGCGGTAGATCTACTTATCTTTACGAAGGCGTGATTCGCGAATCAGTTCAGTGAACTCAACCGTTGTGTTAATCCAGGTCCATTGAGCCGGATTTAAAAAAAGAACTTGATTGCTCAGCTCTAACTACTTCTTAAAGCGAAGTTACGTGTATGATGTTAGCATAAGAAGGAGTCTAAGCTTAAAAATAGCGAAACAAATGGGTAAAAAGTGATACGTAACCCCCGGCATATCAAGTTTTGAAATTTAAACCAATTCTTCATTCACACGCTAATAATCGAAAAATAAAAACCAATAATAACGGAGACTACTCAAGACCATAAAGAAAATTAAGATTTGGGGCCCACCTAACAATAATAAGAAAGAAAAGAACATTAACCTGGCACCGAACCCACACTTGTTCAGTAAACACAATAAAGAAAAACAATTTACATTGAAAGGCCAATTATCTCGGAAATGATAAATAAAGAGGACCATTATTTCTAAATGGAGGGCTGAAAGAAAACGAAATCGAAATAGTGGAGTTAAGCAAATGTATTAAAATTCATTTTATTTAATTACTGTGTATGTATAACGCTATCAGCGATAATATTTCTCTTAGTGGCCACACTCCATGTTTACTGTATAATCGAAAAGTTCTTAAATTAACGCTTCGACCTTCCTAACGCCTGTCACCTTTAAAATAGCTCCTCTGTACCTCAATTCACCGGTCTCACCGTTTGTTCTACTAGTTGAATTTTTTTTTAGGAGGTCGATGCTGTCACTGCCTTCCCTCTACCATCTCGAACCGACGACCGTTTAACTTCATCTTTCTATGGGGGAACCGTCCGAAATCAGAAGGTGCCACATCAGCTAAATAAGGGGGGAGAGGATCACAGTCATGGAATTTTTCACCAAAACGTATTGCATACAGAACGACCTGTGGACCGGCGCATTATTGTGATGCAAGAGAAATCTCTTCGATTAACAGAAAGTTCATCTGAGATGTTCAGATTATCTGATGGCGGTCTCCAAGATTAATTTGTTGAACTACGGCAATGATTTCAGGAGTGGTTGCCGTCGAAGGTCTTTCGCATCGCCCGTCTTCCACCGCATGCTTCAAATAAAGGTAAAGACAATGGCCTAACAAAATAAGCGTTGCAAAATCTCTCTAATATCTAAATTAAACTTTATTTAAATAAATACATAAAAAGTTGCTTCTTGATATTGAAAATCATGAATACTTCTTTCCATTTTAAAGACAAGTAGCTTGCGATTCATTTGCATTTACTAATTCTTAGTTCATTTAAATTCTACCAGAACCAGGCAAACAGGCACAGCAGTCCATAATTATTTGCTATCTCCATGTTCTAAACTTGTTCATATAAGTGCTCGAGTAGGATAAGTTTTCTATATTTTATTTATTTAGACAGAAGGTAATAACCTTATTGTCAATATTTTAGGTGCTTTGTCTACAAATCACTTTCGTATACACAGTGTGTCTCAAAGTAAACAGGAATTTTTCAAAATGAAAACAAAAACTTATTATTTTGACAAAAATTCATTTATTATGTTCCCATGGGACTTCATAGAGCGTTTTGCACTGTCAATAATATCCCTTGAGATGTCCTTCATTATCCTGATCGCCGCCTTTTGGATGTCTTCAACGTTCGCATGACGCTTTCCTTTCATCGACGTATGTAATTTTGAGAATAGATAGAAGTCGCACGGAGCCAAATCAGGCGAATACGGTGAATGTTTGATTAGGTTAAATAAAAAAAAAACCTGTCAAGTGCAAGTTGGACTTGCGCAATTAGTGTTCCGTACCGCGACTGCTTTTAAAATAACATAAAACTCTTACCTAGGCTAGTTTAATTAGGTGCCTGAAATGAACATATCTTAAGATTCAGTAAGTTTCATGTTTTTTCTTAGTCAATAATGTATAACAGTAATAGCGTGTGGTGTGGCGTAGTATTTGCTTGAGGTGCAGACGGTCTTGGGTTCCAAATCCGGCAGGTCGGTATACTTGTATTTCATTATATATATCCTGGCCACGTACATAGGTAGTAGTTGTTTGCAGAAATGCAATAACGTCCGTGGCAGTACTACCGCTTTGTCTAAAAGTGCCGTGAAATACAAAAATGTATGTTTCGGCACTTGGGTAACGTTGATGGATATTACGACATCCCTGCCGATATCATCAGGATATGAAAAAGGGCTACTACTAACGCAGGGAGGTAAACGATAAAAAAAGCATCTTAGCTACCTATGTTGGGAATTTCGACTTCTTAGCACAATAACACTACTCAGTATATATCACCACTACACCAAACACTTTATTTTTGTACTCGCCGCGCCTTTCGCTAACCATTAGCTTCATCAGGAGCGATGATTGACTAATTAATAATTGACTAGGTCAATCATCGCTCCCTATGAAGCTAATATGGTTAATGAAACACACAAATACATGACATTAACAGTGGCTGCAAAACAAATATAAAAGTGAGACATCTACTGAGCAAGGAAGTAAAAATAAACGCCGGAATAAGACAAGGCGATTCACTTAGTCCCTTTATCTTTAACATCGTCCTGGACAGAATAGTGGAGAATCTTCCAAAAATTAGAGAATATAAAATGGTTAACACACTTCCAGACAATCTGCTACGCCGATGATGCGGTCCTTATCTCCGATTCTGAGGACAACCTTTAGAAGATCTTTCATGTCTTCAATTTAGAAGAAAAAGAATTATTAAGATGCAAGCTGGAGATCCAAGGAAGTATTACTGAACAGGTTAATAATTTTAAATATCTGGGAACAATGATAAGAAGCTACGGAGAGTTAAACAGGGGGACGTAAAACAATAGTCTATGAAGGCGTCACTAATAACAGGTTGCTTGACGGATATAGTCTCGAAAAATAAATACCTGACAGTGGAGAGCAAAATAAGAATCTACAAGACAACAGTGAGATCGATCCTTACATATGCTGTAGAAACAAGAGCTGACACATGTAAAATAGCACAAATGATGAGGACAACAGAAATGAAGGTGGAAAACATGGAAAAACTATCCACGACAAAATTCGCAACAAAGATCTAGAAGAACTAAGTAAGATCCAAGAAGTATCTAAAGAACTAGAAGAAAACAATGGAATAAACACGTAGATCGGATGGACGACAATAGACTGGTAAAAAGGGCCAAACTCAATAAACCTTGTGGTTGAAGAACTAGGGGCAGACCTCCGAAAAGGTGGAAGGAATGCTGGACGTCCACATCGGAAGATACCAAATGGGGATAAAACAGGCAGTATACCTACTTATATGTCACACCATATAAGAAAGAAGAAGAGAGAAGAATACAAAGAAAAATGTACGCAAGTATTATATCATATATATTTTTGAACTCCGTTTTCACAAGCTTTCATTTGATACCCCATTCGATGACGTAGTAATTTTTTTTTTTCTCACTTCCGATTTCACCCCCCAAAACTTAACCCTTAAGCCCAAATTTAACTTTTAAAACTACACAGCTCTGATTAGCCAACAATTCCTATATTTGTACCCTCCAAAAATTGCTCCTTTACACTCACGCACAACTAAATTTGCTTTTATTACAGTAATATATCTTGGTATTTTATATGGGGGTGGCTTAAATCTAATGTCTAAAAAATTCAGTTTACGATTAGTTACATCAAGTTACATTTTTGCTTTTACTAGACCGTAAAACAAAGATCGAATCGCCCATTACCTCACAAACTGACAAAATTACGATTAGAATAACTAGAATTTAAAATTTACCAATACAACGAAACTAGAAGTGATCAACAATTGGTTTTTCATCTCTAATGTGCGTCTCCCTTAATTATACTATTACAGCGAACTGTTTTCCCCTACCTAAACCGGTTTAATGATAGCCGCGAGCATGATTACGTCGTTCATAAAACACGTTTTTTTGATGTCGAAATAATCTTGGTTTAAATTTACACAATTAGTGATGATTTTCGTCAACAATTAGTGAGTTTATCGTATACTATATCTCAAAGTTTATTGGAATCGCATCACAAATAATACCTACTGATATTCATTTAAAGGAAAGATTTATTGCAGGCAGTCTTACCAGCCAACATTCCTTAGTTTTTCACCTGCTGTCGAAAAAAGTTTGATTGAAATTGTAAAACTTGTTTTCAGTCTTCCGTTATATAAGACACAAATATTATTACCTTTAACTTATCCAACTCTTATATTTTCTCTACAATGCCTGTATAGAACAATATAACTTTCCAGATATTTTTTTTTAAATTGAGCAGAATGGTACTAATCTTGAAAAAATGAAGATGTCGACTCCACGAACAATTTGACCTCAATTTCTATATTTCTTATTTTAGGGAAAAATTTTGAGACCATTAGGAGAAACAGTAAAGGTCAATGTTTTAAACTGAACAATTTATTAAACTGTTTACAGTTCAGGTTTCAAGAAAGTACACTCTGTTGTCCAAATTGTAAATAATGTAGTCAATGATTTCGAAAAATAAAATCCCTCGACTATGCTTCTAACAAGCTTCTCATTAAAGTTCTAATATATGAGTTTCAGGGATGTCAAAGATACGGCCCGCGGGCCGCATACGGCCCGCGGGCCGCATTCGCCCCCCGGGACGTATCAATAAGGCCTGCGATCGCAAGAAGTCAGGTATCTGGATCATCGAGTTCAAAATAATTACCCTCTTTTATAATAATTCAGTACATTTTTTTTATTTGAATCTGGCCCGCCTACACATTCTAAATTTAATATATGCAAAATTGAGTTTGACACCTCTGGTTTAGAAGAAAAAACATTGGGCCTCGTTAGATTGTTTTAGCGTCAGTTGAAAGCTAACATTTGACAGTAGTAGACGTGCAAAAAATGTTGGAATTCGTTTCTTCAGACTTAATTTAGACCACCTTGAAGATGAGTAAAATGTATGCAAAAGTTCGCTACATTTTACAATATTATTTCGATAAAGGCACAAATGCTACACAGGCCTATGAAGAACCTTGTGCTGTTTACGATCAAGACACGTTATCAAAACCAACAGCCAAAAGATGGTTCAGTCGCTTTTGTTCTGGAAATTTCGACGTCAAAGATGCTCCTCGCAGCTGGTAGAATTTTGGCAAAAGTTGAGGAAAACCGGCATGTAAGTAGTCATGATATTGCCAACGAAGTAAACATCCATCACCGAACAGTTTTAACCCATATGGAGAAAGGTGGCTACAAAAAAGCTGGATGTTTGACTGCCACATGATTTGATGCTAAAAAATTTACTCAATCGAATTTCCATTATTGTCGTACGTGATCCACCTTCATCGTCTGTGATCAACCGTCTGAAATGGTCGAAAAAGACACTGTGAATTATAACTGGCGGATTTCATTTTAAGGAAATATTCTCTTTCAAGTCGTGTTTTTTTCATTAAAGACAAATTTTTCACATGTGGAAATTTTAGAACAAAATGCACTTTATATGTTATAATCTATAGGATCAAAACTCTTTTCACATTTGTGTACTACAATTTAAAAAATTCAATCCGTACTCATTGAATGTATATTAATTTTTTTAAACATTTTCCTCGTTGTAATTTTCATCACAAAATAAACGTTAATACAGATGTTTTTGATTATTTTAAACGAAACACTCTAATAATAAAATTTTTTAGTAAAAATGTTATATAGCTAGTGCCCTATCGTCGGCTGTAAGCTAAACGAGTGCCATTAAAGAGAGAAGCAAGAAGAGAGCAGATTGCTAATGCGCATGAGCGCTTGTTAATCCGCATGTGCGCCTCTTATATACACTATATAATTTCTGGGAACTCGCTCAGAATTAATATGTTGTTATATAACGCATGTGCGAAGTTCTAAGCTGAGGTGCGAGAGAGAGAACACTACGACAGAATGCTAAATGATGACAAAGCCCGAATTGACGTAAAGACAGGAATTCAATTTGTGTTTTTAACTAGGCCTGAAACTTAGGCAACCCAATTTGCGCAATTTATAAGGCAATATATACAATGTTCGATTAGTTGATGTACGCATATCAGCGTTATCAGAAAAATCGTTAATTTAAGATTCTCGTAACCGTAACTTTTGTAAACAATTAAGATAAGGCGATTTATTAAGATAACAAGAAATCAGTTTTATTTGCAAAATTTGTTGAATTTGTAGAGATAAGGTAAAATCAGGTGACGAGAAACTATTAAAAATTAGCATATTTCTGTATTAAAAGTGTATTATTTTTGAAAGTTCGACTTAATTTTTTTATTGGCATAGCACACGTACTGCAGAGAAATCACTAAAGCGCCACAGGAGCGACGCGTCTGTGGAAAAAGCGATTCACGCTGGTCACAGTTTTGGCAAATCATTCCAAAGGGATGAGGTTCTGCATTGTACGAGGAGTGACAAGCTGAACTTCATATGGTTGCTAATAATATTGAATCCTTGTAGATATTTTAGAAGATGCTGATGGATAGTCTTTTCTATAACTTTTGATATTACTGAAAGCAATGCGACTGGTCGGTAGTTATTTCGCAAGGCCTCCTTGCCTTTTTTGAGTATCGGTTGAACTGTAGGGCATTTTTAGCACGACGGAAATGTTCCCTTTCTGTAGGATGTAGTGTATATAATGTATATCCTAAACTTAATATAAATGTAGGAAAGAATAAAATACATATTATATTATATATATTAAATAAATAATTAATTATAAATAAAGGAAATTTTGCATTCGCAGGGGACCAACACCCTCACAATACAAGACATGTGCAACATAAATATAACACATGGGCTGAAAAGTCCCGGGCCTAACAAAGAAAACACGGTTTTTTTGGTTCAAAATTAGCTTTATTCATCAACGTAATCTCCATCAAGAGCAACGCAATCATTCCAGCGCCGCTTTAACATTTCAATACCACTTTTGTAGAACGATTTATCTTTTGCCTCAAAATAGGCCTCAGTTTCAGCGATAACCTCTTCATTCGTGCGAAATTTCTTACCGGCGAGCATTTTTTTCAGGTCTGCGAACAGCCAGTAGTCGCTGGGAGCCAAATCTGGCGAATACGGTGGATGTGGGAGCAATTCGAAGTTCAATTCATGTAGTTTTGCCATTGTTTTGATTGACTTGTGACACGGTGCGTTGTCTTGATGAAACAAAATTTTTTTTCTTTGCCATATGCGGTCGTTTCTTTGCAATTTCGGCCTTCAAACGCTCCAATAACGCTATATAATATTCACTGTTGATGGTATTTCCTTTCTCAAGATAGTCGATGAATATTACACCACGCACATCCCAAAATACCGAGGCCATAACCTTTCCAGCCGATTGTTGTGCTTTCGGGCGCTTTGGACGAGGTTCACCAGTTGCTGTCCACTCAGATGACGATCGTTTTGATTCCGGAGTGAAGTGATGGATCCATGTTTCATCCATTGTCACATATCGACGCAAAAATTCCGGTTTGTTACGTTTAAACATGGCCAAACACTGCTCAGAATCATCAACACGTTCTTGTTTTTGATCAACAGTGAGCAAACGCGGCACCCACTTTGAACAGAGCTTTCTCATAGTCAAATGCTCATGCAATATAAAGCCAACACGTTCTTTTGATATCTTTACGATGTCAGCTAACTCACGCAACTTCACTTTTCGATCATTCAAAACGATTTTATGGATTTTTTTGATGTTTTCTGGTGTTACCGCCTCATTTGGACGTCCACTGCGTTCTGCATCATCGGTGTCTCTACGACCACGTTTGAAGTCAGCAAACCAACGTTTTATTGTTGTTTCTGATGGAGCGGAGTCCCCATAACACTTTTCAAGCCATTGCTTCGCTTGAACGGTATTTTTTCCCATCAAGAAGCGGTGTAAAATTAAAACACGAAATTGTTTTTGATCCATTGTTTTGAAAATAACAAAAGTAGCGTCACTCTTAGCACAATAACTCACAAACTAATGAATAGAATATCATGAAATTTTAATAGCTGTCTTTTGAAGGTTAGTATTAACTGAAAAAAAGGTGACTGCAATAAAACTAGCGCCATCTATGTGTTAGGCCCGGGACTTTTCAGCCCATGTGTTATCAGATTCATTTTTAAGTTAACATCTACTTTAGGGTTGTCCAGGCCAAAGACGTTTGCGGGCCAATACAAATCACGGGATAGACTGTCGAGCATTATTTTTTCATTAATTTCTCTTTTACAATTCTATCAATGTCAACTTCAATATTACTCGTTGTCAAATGCAGTGCGTGAACAAAAGTGGCTTACCCCTTTGCGGATCGTACAAACGGGAGTCGTGGGCCGCGGTTGGACAGCCCTGATCTACCTAATGATGAAAATAACGTCATATGAAAACACTTCGTGGTTTTGTTAGGAAGATTTTGTTGAAAAGCTTCAGAATGTTGAAATCCGAGACGAGGGCCTATTGGGCCATAAATAAAAGAATTGTATCATGATCATATGCAATATAAATATGGGTCTTTACAAGATGAATGAAGAGACAAAGGGATTTTTAACTTCAGTTATTACTAAGAGCTGGTATATGTCGCTTGGTCTCTACTATACTATATTGTGTATTGTTTTTAAATAGAGAGAATATAGAAAATCATCATGGTTTTTATTGGTTTTCCTGACAATTTCTAAATTACTGTTGCTGTTTTTCATACTTCGATGAAATCTTGTACGGGTTCGTTGCGTCTCGCAGTTTCTACGGTTTGTTTTCTTCCAAAAATTAAGAGAAACTAATTTGGAGCATTGCGCAATAATTGAAGCTGCCCAATAAAGAAGTTGCGCAATTAGTGTTCCGTACGTTGATTCCTTTTAAAATAAAAAAAAATATATATTAAGGAGGTATAAAATGATCAGTGACTTCACAAAACACACCCCAAATGAGTTTTCAACAAAGTTTGTTTCCAATCTTTACTGAAAACTGATGACCTAGATTTTTTTTTTTTTAAATACTAGATAAATCATTAAAGATAATGCACTCGTGATAATTTTTCTTTAATCTATACCCTGTGGAGAATACTTCGGAATTTTTTCAATTTTTTTGATCCGCACTTTTCGCGATAAGCGGAAGGGACAACGATTTTTCGCGATTTTTTTAAAAAAAATACAAAGAAAAGTGTGCCCAAGTATTACATTATATATATTTTTGAACTCGTGTTTTCACAAGCTTCCATTTGACACCCCGTTCAATGACCTGGTAATTTTTTTTTCACTTCCGGTTTCACCCCCCCCCCCCAAAACTAACCCCTTAAGTCAAAATTTAACTATCAAAACTACACGGCTCCGATAAGGCCATCAATTCTTATATAAGTACCAAATTTCAACCTTCTATGTCAAATAGTTTCGGAGAAAATCGGGTCTGACCGACAGATGGACGGACAGACGGATGGACGGACGGACGGATGGACGGAGTAATCTTATAAGTGTTCTGTACGGAACACTAATAACCGCCAATCTTATTTTCAACAACATTTTGCAACTTTAGAGAAGAGAGGTATTTTTCGCGACTTATCACATGGGACAAAATTTGGGTGTTCTATTGGGATCCTCCCATGAAGCCGAAGGTTCACAAATGCTCTCCACGTTCAGAGAATGCGACAGTTGATGGAGACAGTTTCTTCGGACTAAGAAGGATTTTTTCTTGAATATATTGCAAAAGGGGCCACCATTAATGGCGAGGCTTGGTGAAAGGACGATTCAAAATCTAAAGCACGCCATTAGAGAAACACCTTCGAATTCATGGAGAACCAAAATTTTGCCATTACGGGAGAGCTACAGGGAGAAGGCTCGCGCAGTTCAGACCATTATTGAAAACTGTGGATCCACCCTATAGCCCTGATTTGGTGCCCTGCGACTTATTTTTGTTCAAACATCTGAAAAAAGACCACAAGGACTAAAAATTTTTCTCAGATGGAAGTTTTGTTAAACTCGGCGAGTTTTCTTTTATGATTAGGTAAATAATTTAAGAAAAAAAAACGCCTTAGTATTACAATATTAAATATGGCGTTTTTCTAATGAAAAAATTTGCGTGAAAATTTAGCTTTCTGATCGTCAAAAAAATACAGTGAAAACATTCTTGGAAACGATTTCTTATAATAACTTATATCTTTATTATTTCATAGAAATCAACGAATTTAGTTAATAAACGATTACCAAATTTGGTAATGTGCTACCGACAGTAAAAACCGCATAAACGCAGCGACCCAGAAACAAAAGGATTTTCAATTTCGACAGTAAAAACGTAAGTTATTGCATCTTGATGATAACGTACCGTTAATAAAATGACGTTGCGATGATTCCCAATCGATTTCTACACAATTCGTAGTAAAAGTAATGACGTAACGGCTCGCAGAAGGCCAACTTCTTAATTCTTGACGTCATAGAAAATAGATGGATGGTCAAACCCAAAACTATTTTTAATTTCCATTTATTTGTTAATGCTTATTTATTACTGGAAGTTATGGTTGATTCTTGGTATAAAACGGAAGGAAGTACGCAAATAAATGTGATCTAAGATTTTAAGATGAGTTAACATTTTTAAATAAGCAAAGGTATTTTGTAGAATTCAGAAACTTGCTACAATTTATTAAACTTTTATGAATGAACTTAAAAAAATTGACCATTCGTTGTGGTTAAGCGGTTACGGGAAAAAAAGGGGGAGTCCGTGTCTACACGTACAAACTACTTGTTATTATTTACGTAATCTATTGGGAAAACCAAAATTTCAAATAATAAGCGTTTAAAAAGCTAGTTGTTAATATCTTGCGGAAAAAACGGCAATTACGAATGCAAAGTTTATCCAAAGGAAGTTATCAGCATAAAATGCTTAATATGAATATTACAAGACTACAATCATGAAATTTGTCACGTAGAAAAATGACATACAAAACATCGTTTGTTTATTTGCAAAAAATACATTACAAATCATCGTCCTTACTGACGATGAAAACTGACAGTTCAGAAATATTAATTAGGACAGAACCGTCTGTAATATGTTAATTTCACCCTGAATTACCTTGAAGTAACCTGAACCAATCTCAAGTGAGGCCTAGCGACACTGTTTTGTGAACAGACGTTATAAACTTAATTGTCTAAATGCCAAAGTTTATTTTCAAAATATGCACTTTTTTGTTGAGTACTTCGGACATCACTCAAGGGAGAAACACATTTTTATATTGTTAGATTCGCCTCTGCTTGCTAAGTATGCCGGTTTATATCTAAGGGGATACCCAATATCCCATTCATAAAATCATTTTCTTTCAAATTTATCGGTAAGGATTACCATAAGGACAAATGGGAAACGGAGAAAATTGCAAGACTATATAGTGATCTTGGACGAGGAAACCATCAGGCTTATTGATAGACCGAAATAGAGGCAAAAAGGTGAACATTCAGTCGCCTCCCGAAACGGCGATGGCGACCGGTTTTTTTACTGTTGAATATATAAAAAATAGTCCTCAATTAGTGGAGAAGTTTACGACGGAACGATCCAAAAAACCTGATGCAGGTCATTAAAGAAAAACGTCTGAATTTATGCGGATCCAAAATCTTACTGTTGCACAACAGCAGAGTCCACAAAGCTTGAACACTTCTAATCATTACCGAAAACAGTGGTGAGTTCCAGTATCCATCGTATAATCCTGATTTAATACCTGGCCACATATTTTCGTTGAAACATCTGAAGAAGGATCTCAAAGGTAGACGCCGTATTTTGGCAAACATGAGTCAGGTACAAATAATGGTTGTGCTTCTTCGAGCTCATTTGGTGTTCTAATCTCGAAGACTAAAGATTCCTAAAGATGTCTCGTGCAATTGTAGAGGAATCGTCGGAAAGTTACTGCAAACTGACAAGGGCTAATCCCAATACCCAAACCAATTCAGCCAATCAACCAAGTTGTTAGGATATACGAGACGTTTCTTAAGTAAGTGCCGTTATGAAAAATAGCCGCTGAAGCGTTGCGGTCGCCGTTTCGCGCATGTGCGCTGAGTAGTTGAATCTATTGATTAGCCACAGACGCCATTATGGAAACATTCGTCCGAGTTTACGTTTGTTTGTGTGTATTTGAAAGGCCTCAGACCATTCAAAATCCCGCGGATTGTAAAATACGTGCTGTAATTCGCTTCTTAAACGTAAGAAACTTGAAAGCGGCCGAAATTCATCGGCAGATTAGTAAAGTGTATGGCGAAAATGATATAAGCGATGGCATGCTAAGAAAATGGGTTAGAGCATTTAAAGATGATCGTGGGGGACGAAGTGAGTCACTGATGATGATCTGGCACGGAAAGTTGATGAAAAAGTTTGAGAACACAGACGTTTTACGATTTTTTTACGATTTGTTTCTGTACTTAAAACCCCTTGGCAGTGAATGCCAAAAAGGTCGTGCTGCAGTGGCTAGCAAACCAGGCGGCAGATTTCTATGAGTATGGAATACAGATTTAGGTGGAAATAAAATTGTTAAAATAAAAGAACTTGCGTCTTTTTTTAATGTCAAAAAGGTACTTATTTTAAAAAAACGAACCTAGTATTATATGTTGGTTCCCATTTTAATGTAAAATGAATGTAAATGATCTTTACGGTTTACATATTTTCACTGGAGTGTCCAAATAATTTTAATTACGCATGGATAAAATTTATATTCTCAATGTTTAGCAAAATTCAATCATATGTTTTAGTTAGCAATCAAATCAGACATTAAATAATTAGTACAGATTTACAGATAACAATTCAATCTAGGTGAACCGGATAAGCATTAAAATTAAATTTATACGTGTCAAAAATTACACAACCCTACATGGGTACGTGGCGGAATAGGTGAAAGACACTACCGTATCTCGGTATTTTACATTAAATAACGATTGTTGCAAAATTTTATCGACAACTTAACCTTGTAATACAACTGACTGTAATTATTTCTCTTCAGATCGGTTAAATAATTTTTACATCTATGCGTAGAGAAATAAAATATCAAAATACTGAATGAGCCTGAAGGGACACAATAGCGCTTGGTGTTCACCGTCCAGTGACCCATATCTTTATAATAATGTTATTAAAGTGTTGTATGTGTCAATGTCGATTAATTCCATTATTTTTCGTTTATAAACACTGGGGAAGAAAAAAAGTCATTTGATTTCCCTTACATTGAAGGTGTGTATTGTAGAAACTGTTCAGCTGGAGTTTATTGTACAGGGTGAGTCAACGACAGAGTAAAGTTCATTATCTCATTTCTTTCGGGAATAACGTAAAAATTGAAAAATTCAAACTAAATCGAAAACTATTAGAAGTAGGTATATGATATACTTAATAAAAGTTGGAAGGTTTTGTAGAAAATAGGATGTTCCATTTAAAAAAAAACATGTGTTATAGCAGTCACACTTACATTATCGAATATAAGTGCTGCACACCATTGGCGCGTCGAAGTTATGTTCCTATATAATCATCCAAAGGGTCCCAAAATGCCTACAGCGGCTGCTAAGTATATAAGCACGTTGAGGACATTCGTAATATTGATGATCTATCAAAACCTGATTCACCAATGGGCGCAAAAACTAAAGCAGAAAGGTTCAGATATATCGTATGAAAAGATTCGAACTCATCTCCGGGCCAACGATTTATACTAGCGGAGAACAATCAAAAAGCCATTACTGAGCGAAAATCACAGAGAGAAACGACTCGCGTGGGCAGATTAAAAGATAGATCGAGGTTGTAGAAATGTAGTTTTTTCCGATGAAGCTTCATTTTAGGGTTATGTTATCACCCCATGAGCCTGGTCAATTTCCACTAACTGACTGGTTCAGCGCACCGTGACACACCCTGTGAAGATCAGTGTTTGGGGATGTCTTTCGGAAAAAGGTTTTGGGAGGTTCTTCATCTTTACCTACAATTTGAACCCTGAAAAAATGCTCCAAAACAAGAAGGCATTAGTACCGACTGCCAAATGGTGGCTTGTCGATAAAAATGGGGAGTCGATTCTTTAAGAAGATAACAACCCCCAAACATCCCAGAGGACGGAAATTTTCTTCAAATGATCATTTAAAAACTACTTTAGAGTCAGCTGGAGAACAAACAAAAATACATTCGTCCAACTGGCCGACCTGAAGAGAGCCCAGGTAAGTCAGTTCGTGAGTGGGGTGAGGCCAAAGGGTACAAGGTCGGCCGTCAGTCAGTTTCCATCTGTACCTTTTGTTTTGAGTTGACTGCTTGCCGGCCTGGATTCAACTGCAGGTGGATGGGGTTTGCAGTCCAACAGGCCGCCGGTTTTCGGTGGACTATTCAGGCATAACTGACGAGCTTGCCGGTACGTGTATGGCCCTCATAAGAAGATGACTTTAAAAAAACCCAACGAACAAATAATATGGTCTACGTGCTTTGCGAGTGTTTTCAAAAAAAAAAACAGACAACAAATACGAGTTGTTGCAAAGTTTTATCAAACAGCCGATATCTGCAATCCAGTTGTGTGACTAATTTTTTCTTATTCGTTTTCGCAGTATAACCATCTGCGTGGTCTATACGATAAAAAACTATTATTATTTTTATTTTTGTAAGTTACAATGAAATTTAAAGATAAACATGTGCTTTTAGACAAAGAAATAGCTTGAATAGGTTTTGTTTTGCTTTATTTGGAATGAGATAGCGAGGAAATAACGATTGTATGCTATTGTTCAAAGCCCAGGTGCAAGGAATTGTTATATTAACTAATTGCAGAATATCACAAAAATAAAATTAAATGTGTTTCAACAAAAGATATTACTTCAGGTTAGGTAATAAAAACTTATGATAAAACTTTAAGGTTAAAGCTACAATAGTGTTGGTACGTAAACACCTGCTACAACACACTATATGGGGTGAAAAGTCTCGCAAATTTCCGAGAGATGGCAGTACAAACAAAAAAAACCATGTGCTTTTTAGTTGGTGTCAACTCTCAGAAGATTCGTGTAAAATTTTCATGACGTGTTGTCTATTAGTTACAGCTGTTTGATGACGCTACTTTGAATTTGTGCAAAACGATGGAACAAAAAGAATTTCGTGTGTTGATTAAACAAAATATAGCCAGTAGCCGAAAATAGCTTGAGAACTGTTATCGCACATCTGATTCGTCGAAAACAACTATATATCGATGATTTAGTGAATTTAAGGGGTCCCATCAACCTAAAAGACAGAAAAAATAGGCTCTTTTTGGGAATTTTTTTACACTCTGCTGTACAAGCAACAAAAAATCTATTTTGAGGTTTTGATATATGCATATTAAAATGTACAAAGTAGTCTTTTATTTTATGGTATTCGACAAAATGGCGACGCATTAACACGCAGAACAGAGGCATCTGTTTTTAGAGGTGTTCCCCGGCCGGCTGTAGAACAATTCTAATTCCCCATCTAGAGCAAGCAAACAAATTTTTTTATTATTTACATTAGTTTTGCTAGAGAAGTACACACGATTATTGAAAAATATCAATTTTTCAAAAAATTGTGGAAGTTTGAGAAAACAAAAATCATTTTTGTCCTAAAAATCGGCCTTTATTTGTTTATAAAAAAAGTAATTAATTAATCCTAATAATCGGGTGTACTTCCCTAGAGAATCTTATTAAAAAGCTATAGTTAAAAGCTCAAGTTCATCGGATGTAAATTGTTGGAGTTATGCTACCGGCCGATTTAAAAAAACGTAGTTTCGAGAAAAACACGTTTAAAATTTCAAAATGTTTTCTCCATGAAATTTTAAAAATTTTGGTATGCCAATTTTTTTACCTTTATGACGCCAACTATACTTAATTTAAGAAAGTATTAGCCGTTAGTGATAGATTAAATGTACCGACTAAGCCGAATCACTGCAACAGGCTGTGCGCAAAGCAAACGCCTTATCGTGCGCTACGACTTATTTCAGAAATGAAGTAATGTTTTCTAGGACTAAAATACGTCATTTCAGCAAAAAAAAGTCGATTTTTTCAAAAATTGCAGGTAAATTAAACCCTTAAATAGGATCGGACAAGAATCGAAGATGCACCATGTTCCGGACGTCGAAATGAGGGTGTTACTCCCAGAAATACAAAAAAAAAAGATAGCTGACATCGTAAAAATATCAACAGAACATATGAGGCATATTTTGTATTAATATTTGCATACGAAAAATCTATGTGCCTGATGGGTGCACCTTACTTTGACGATGGATCAAAAACAGCAACGTGTTGAATATCCAGAACGCTGTTTTGGTACTTTTTCGGCGTAATCCAAAAGCCTTTTTGCGTCGATTCGTAACGATGGAGGAAACATGACTCCATCGCTGCACACCTGAGACCAACAGTCAGTCCGCAGATTGGCTGGAACTGCATGAAAGCCGACTGAAGCGTCCAAAAATACAAACATCAGCTCGAAAGGTTTTAGCATGTACTTTTTGGGATAGGCATAGAGTAATACTGACTGACTATCTTGAGAAGGGGCGAACAACTACCGGAGACTATTATGTTGGTTTATTGGACAGTTTGACTGGTGAAATACAGAAAAAAAGGCCGGATTTAACCAAGATAATGCACCAGCTCAAAAGTTGAAATTGGACCAACTGGGCTATGAATTGCTTCCTTATCTCCCGTATTCACCAGATCTGGCCTTCTGCAATTATTCATCATCATCATTAGCTTATTCCATCCATAGTCGGATGTAAGCCTCCTCAAGTTGTCTCTCTCTGTTGTTAATCTTTTTAACCTATTTTTATCCGTCCATCTTGTCTGTGGTCTATCTCTGCATCTTTTATGTTCTCTAGGCCTGCAATTACTACCTCTTTTTAAATTTGAAAAGGTGGCTCCAGGAAAACAGATTTGGCTCAAATAAGGAAGTCGAATGGGAAACTGAGGCTTATTTTAGAAAGGTCGACAAATCGTAAAATATGAAAAGTATCCGAATGTTGGAAGATCGATGGAATAAGTGTATCGCTCTTGAAGGAAACTATGTTGAAGAATAAAATTAACTTTTGATAAAAATATTATTTTTCCTTCAAAAGTCTTGGGATTTTTCACCCCAAGTAATAAGTATGTTCTTTGAGAAAATTGCGGTCATTTTAGCGAATCGCGAAGCCACGTATAATTAACATTCGCCATTTTGTCACGAAAAAATCATTCTTAAAAAAATTGTTTTGTCATTCGGAGCCTTGTTTGCTTGAGTTTTGGTAATTATGGGAAAGTATGGGAAAAATGGTAAATGCATTACTGCGCACAATCCACATGTCCATCAAAGTTACTTGTTATACCAGAGTGAAATAGTAAAAAGTAGGCTTAAATTTTGAACAAATAAAAAAAAAATGGGTAAAAGGTTTTCACCCACATTGTCTTTCCCTATTTACGTTAATAATATACGAGGGTAGTTCCAAAGGTTCTCGGCCTAACACAGATATGGCGCCAAGATAACCAAATTATGATGATATCTACTAGAAGGTATGCTGTGAAGTTTCAGACGGGAGTTGTGTTTTTGTAGTGATTGTGCAGACAAACAAGTTTTAACACTTTCTAAAAAAATGGATAAAATTGAAGTACGAGCTACTGCACTTCGTTTTAAAAGGTTTTAAAACTCCTACGGACATTCACAAAGAGTTCAATATCACATTAAATGATTCTTCCCCTTCGTTTTTGACGATTAAAAAGTGAGTTGCTGAATTTAAATATGGTTGTAAATCCATTCAAGATGATAAACGCTCAGGATGCCTGAAAACCTCTAGGACTGACGAGATTGTGTAAAATTCACAATAGCATACTAAATGATCGCCGACTGAAAGTACGCAAGTTCGCTGACATTATAACATGCTCGATAGGCTGCGTCCACTACATTTTCCACGATGTTTTGCGTATGAGAAAGCTCTCCGCTGGGTGCCGCGTTTGTTAACAATCGACCAAAAAAACATTCGAATGAATATTTTCCAAGAGTGTTTAAATTTGTTTAAGCATAATTATAGTGAATTTCCTTGCGTTTCATAACAGCAGGTAAAACGTAAAGACGCCAGAGACCAAGGAGCAGTCCAAACAGTGGGTAGGAGCAGGTGACAGTGCGCCCAGGCAGTCAAAACGGTTTGCATTTACAGGAAAAGTAATGGCTACGGTTTCTCAGATTCTCATGGTTTATGCTTATAAACTACCTGGAGAATGGTAGTACCATCACCGTGGAGTATTATGCTACACTTCTGGACCAACTGAAGGGTGCTATTTACGCGAAACGAGTCCACTTTGCAAAAATAAAGTGCTTTTTCATCAAGATTATGCGCCTATACACATGTCTCGTATTGTTGCCGCAAATCTGCATGACCTCCGGTTCGAAGTGCTTCTACATCGACGTATTCGCCAGATTTGGCTGCCAGCGATTACTTCTTGTTTCCAAACCTGAAGAAATGGCTGGCTGGACGAAGATTTACTTTATATGATGAGGTTAAAGCTGAGAAGAACACTTATTTTGTAAACATGAATAAATCTTATTATAATGAGAGTATTAAAAAGTCGGATAAGCTTGCGTTTTCTTCGTTAGCCCGAGTACTTTTGGAATGACCATTGTAAATCTCTCTTTGTTAATTTAAAAGACTGATCACCAATATTAGTATGTACCGCTTTCAGCCAATTCTGTTTTAGATCCTTATCCGTATCTCCAGAGACTGACACTAAGTACTGACATTTTTAAGTCAATTACCAGCTGGTAGCCAGCAGATTATAGAAATAATACCCTAATGTCCATTAACGTTACAACATTAACGAACGACAGTGGACACCGAAGCTATTAGCCAAAGTACTTTTTGATTATTATTTTTCTAAATTAACTTTGCGACAAATTAACAGCAATAACAATAATGACTTTCCCATACTTAAGCTATGGACGTCCTAAACAGAACATTAATAGGCAGAAGACATACGCTACGAAATGAAAAAAGGTTTTTATTATCGTAAATGTGTGACCACTTTTACAATACGCTGTTGTCTATAAAACCTGTCGTAAGGAAACACATCAAAAAGTATTTACATTAAACCTTACTTTTATCAAAATGACTACCTTTATTTTTAATTACTGGCTAACAAATTATTATTTTTAGAGTTACATACACCTCGAATTTTCAAAAATTCGTTTTTTTTTTTGCAGATTTTTATTCTCTATACTTCTAAGAATTATTAAAAAGGTTATTCCATTCCATTACAAACTTATAACATTAAATATGACCTGACGTCGGATTGAGACCGCTACTTGCTTTCAGACACTGTCTGCAGTATTACACTGCAAGTTTTTTAATATTTTTTAACTTTATTTTTAAAATCTTAATAATTAGTTTTTCTACAAAATGTCGAAAATTTTTTTAAATTTTTCTAATAGACAATTTTTTTTTTGAATAATTAAACATAAATTTTTTGGTCGAAAATTGCATACTAAAGTTTTGAAACACCGTAATTTTTTTATTTTTGAAAAAAACCTCTTCGACAGTTTTTAACTAGTACATTATTTTACAAGATTAATTTTTATTTTTGCATATTGGATTATTTTTTGTGAAGTTATCCTGCAGACAAGGAGGCGCCATAGTTTTCATCACTGGTCCGTTTAACCCGATAAAAAATTATGTTAAAATTGAAAAAGTATCCAAAAAAATTTTTCTTATAACTTAAAGTATAATGAAAATATATAATCGCCATTCTTTTGTATTATTTACTTAATAACCTTTAAAATATGTTTTTTTAAATATACATACTTTTAGCAGCGCTCAGGTGTATGTAACCCCTTAAGGGTGTAGTATACACCTTTATTTGAAGTACTCCTATACCACTATAGCCTTTTTTAGGTAGAGTACAGATGGTGCTTTCTTGGTGATATTTTAAAAACGAAGTTTCAGAGTAAACAGTTTGACGCACAATAAATTCAGAAATCACAACTTTCACCTTTCAATATTTGAGCAGCAAAAAACTACTAAGATCTTACTAATGTAAGTTCATCCATGTAAGTGTACTTTCGTCAAAATGACTACCTTTATTTTTAATTACTGCTTCGCAAATGTTAGATATTATATCTATTAATTTATTCAAATATTTGGCGTCTAATATTTCCCATTTATTTTTTTAGATATTTCTAAAGCTTTGAAGGAACGTCAGTGTGATGAAGTGATCTTCACATTCTGTTGTGGCTTAAAGTCGACCAAATATCTTACTGTGTTCATTTGTTCCTGTTACTTGTTTTCTGATAAGGGTGTAGTGTACGCTTTTATTTGAAGTACTCCTATACCACTGTAGCCTTTTTATGTAGAGTACAGATGGTGTTTCGCTCTTCGATACTTAGCTGCTTTCTTGGTGCCATTTTAAAAACGAAATTTCAGACTAAACATTTTGACGCACAATAAATTCAGAAATCACAACTTTCACCTTTGAATGTTTAAGCAGCAAAAAACTAGATCTTACTAATGTGAAGCTATTTCATAAAATTCTTCCATGTAAGTGTACTTTCGTCAAAATAACCGCCTTTATTTTTAATTACTGTTATATCTATTAATTTATTCAAATATTTGGCGTCTAATATTTCCCATTTATTTTTTAGATATTCCTAAAGTTTTGAAGAGGCGTTGAGACATCACCGTGATGAAGTGGTGTTCACATTCTATTAGGTATCAAAGCAGCCCAAAGATCTTACTGTGGTCATTGGTTCCTGTTATTTGTTTTCTGGTAAGGGTGTAGTGTACGCTTTTATTTGCAGTACTCCTATCCCACTATAGCCTTCTTTATGTAGAGTATAGATGGTGTTTCGCTGTTCGACACTTAGCTGCATTCTTGGTGTCATTTTAAAAACGAAGTTTCAGACTAAACACTTTGACGCACAATAAATTCAGAAATCACGACTTTTGGCTCTGAATGTTTAAGCAGCAAGAAACTACTAAGCTCTTACTAATACATAAATTCATCCATGTAAGTGTACTTTCGTCGAAATGACCGTCTGAATTTTTAATTACTGCCTCACAAATGTTCGATGTTATATCTATTAATTTATTTAAATATTTAGCGTCTAACATTTCCCATTTATTTTTTCGATATTCCTAAAGCTTTAAAGAATCGTTTAGACATCACCGTGATGAAGTGATCTTCACGTTCTGTTATGGTAATTTTTTTCCTTTTAGTCGTAGTTAGTTACTTTAATATTACCCATTATTTTTAACAAACACACGTGAATTATTTTTGTTCATTTATCCAAGCTATTATAACTCTAAAATAAAAAAATAAGTTTCTTAATTGTTACTTTGGAATTGCAGTCTATAAAAAAGGCCAGGCAGTTGCGCCGGCCTCCAAATTGCCTTCATTTAAGACCGTTTGTTTTATCTGGACTGGACCGGATTATATAAATAACTTTTAATTTTCTTAATTAAGCCAGTAGTAAATCCACCTACGCAATGAGGAGAAATTTTTATACAGATACGTTCTAAAGTAGAAAATAAACGGTAGAATGTGGGAGCGGGCATACGTAAGGTGCAAGGTACTATATCAGCTTCATGAAGAAATTTTTGAGTCAAGTGAATCAATGTATATGTAAGCACATTAAAAATGTTTTTGTGTATGTGATATATACAATTTAGCCATAAATTATGTCATTTTACGCGCAAAATGTGGTACCACTGCAGGTGTGTTCAGTCATCTTTGGTGATTACGCAAGTAACAGATACAATTAAACTTAGCTGTTTTTTCTCGTCAGGGAGTGGAGAAAGTATGAAAACTGTGTTGCACTTTTGTTCAAAGTGAAAAAAGGGCGCAGGAGGTTTTTTGTTAAAGTCATGGCCAGTTCGTGTATCATACTAATGCTAGGTATACAAAAGAAACACAAAATGTTGATACACCGTGATAAGGTCATCCTCGCTGGGCGCCCAATGTTTAGAATTATCAAGGGAGATTTAAGAGGGAGGGAGGAGTACTATTTATTAACGGAAAAATTAAAGAAAATGAGCAAGACAACACAATGTTGGCATAATTTATTAAATTTGACAATGGCCTTCCGGTAGCCCAGGTTGACTACTGATTGTGGAATATTCTCGAAAAAAGGCTTATTAAATCAGACACAGAAAAAAATCCCCAAAAAAGGGTCTACAGCTCGATTCAGATTCAGAGTTACGGTTTACATTTTGTATAACATATGGTAGTAGTGGTATATACCCTGAAATCGTGGCTTCAATTCCCACCGGTACAAGAAAACTTTTCTCTTGTAGTTGGGTGACTTTGTTCATTGCGTCTTCATTTTAATATCTGCATTACATTGCAGAATTTATGGATACAATGTGCAGTTACATGAATTAAGAGGTAGCTCTAAAAAAACTGGTTGAAAGATAGTACTAGTAGTAGTAGAAAAATTCAAATCATCGGTCACAAAATGAATATAACTGTATCATAAGACACTGTAGACTATATGATGTCCATTCATTTGCCAGAAAGATTTTAATTAGATTTTGTATGCGAAAGTTTGTATTTTAACTATCTTCAATGATCTAGTTCATTTACGAGAAAGATTTTTTTAGTTTTAGACTATTTAAATAGCTAGCTAGCATTCGAAGAGAAAAATGGATGAAATGAATCTTTGGTTAAGAGATAAGCAGAGAATTGCTTTAAAGATTAGAACCAACTTTGAGGTAGTAGCTTCCTTAGGCGACAAGTAAGTCTACAAGACAGCAAAGGTCCGAGTTGAAATACGTTTTTGACAGAAAAAAACTAAATTGATATCACTATCCAGTAGACCAGTAATTCCCAGAGTATGTACCGTTTTACCCTGGGGAGTCCCGACTTCGTTCATTTAGTAAGCGCGCAGCAAATCTAAAAAATTGGGAACCACTAGTAACTTAAAACAGAAAGCGCGTCAGTGCATATTAAGCTGAAATAAGGCCTATCTGTCGAAACATATATGAGAAGCTATTGAAAACAAGTGCACATTTATTTAGTTCCGAGCGAATCGACTCAATATTTATCATTTAATTTAATTGAGAGTCAATAACACTCAAGAAATTTTGGAACATACCTAATTTGTTAACATCTTTCAGAATATTTTCATCTCTGGTTTTTTACAGTAGTAATAAAGGACAGAATAATAGTACTTCGGATCATTATATGAAAGATGCTATAAATAAACAGCTAAATACAGTTAAGCTAAACCATTGTCGGGGCGATAAAAATGGTCCCAAATTAAAATAATAATAATAATAAAATCACACATAGGTGTGTATCGGCCTATTATTAACGTATCGCATAAGTAAGAAAAATAATAAAATAAAATGCAAAGTACTATAAAAACAAACAATTCACTGTTTAGCATACAATGATACGAGGTCACAAGTTGGTTTCTTTTAACCACATTCCGTATAATATAATCGCATTTAATCGATATTATTGACGTTTTTAATGCTGTTGTTGAAGACGATTTTTTAAAACGGGCACGAGTATGAACTAAAAAATAAATCAATGAGCGCCAGCACATATGCGAGTGATTTTTTTAAAGTTATCTCACTGGTAATGAAAATGACCTTATACCAAAGAATAGCTTAGTTGTCAAATTACTGCCGCTGTTGTTCTAACTATTTTAACGAAATTTTGAACGCGTTAATTGCGTTTTGCAATTTTACCGATTTTTTTTCTTCCGGAAAATAATTGAAAGTAATTTGGAGCATCGCACTGTCATAGCACTTCTCACTCCCATGGAACCGAAGACGTAGAAACAGATTTCAGTTCTTATTTACATACGTTTGCCGTTGATAGATAGTAAAATAAGTCCGTCTTTATGGTGGCAGATTAGTTTCAAGAATTTAGGAGAACCTGCTCTTACCTTTCTTTCAGTACCACCTTCTTCAATATTCAGTGAAAGGCTATTTTCCGAGATTAGAAATATATGGTAACACATAGACCGAAAAGTTTTTGGTCTGACATATAGATGTCGCCCTTTTCAAAAAATCCATATGATTTTTAGGAAGTACCAACCTTCTAAAGATACGTGTCAAAATTTTATGACATTTAGACAATTAGTTTACAAGTTACAGTGGTTTTGGTGACGCTACTTTTCATATTTTCAAAACAATGGAAACAATCGAATTTCGTGTGATGATTAAACACTGTTTTTTGATGAGAAAAATACCGTTCAAGCACAGCAATGGCTTGATAAGTATTACGGGGACTCGGCCCCTGGAAAATCACTCATCATTTACTGGTATGCTGAATTTAAACGTGGTCGTACAGATACAAATGATGCTGAACGCTCTAGACGCACAAATGAGGTGGTTACACCGGAAAACACCAAAAAAAATTCACAAAATTGTTTTGGATGACCGTAAAGTGAAATTGTGTAAGATAGCTAACACCCTAAACATATTAAAAGAACGTGTTGGTCATGTTTTCCATGAACATTTGGGCATGAGAAAGCTCTGTTCGAAATGGGTACCGCGTTTGCTCACAGTGGACCAAAAACAACACCTGAGTGCTGTTTGGACCTGTTTAAGTGTAATAAAAAGGATTTTCTCATGCGATATGTGACAATGGCTGAAACATGGATCCACCACTTGACACCTGAGTCAAATCGGCTGTCAGCTGACTGGACAGCAGCCGGTGAAAGCCGTCCGAAGCGACCAAAGACACAACAGTCAGCTGGGAAGATTTTGGCCTCTGTATTTTGGAATGCGCATGGAATAATTTTGATGATTGTATAGCTCTTGACGGACACTATTTTGATGAATAAAGTCGAATTTTCCAAAAGAAAAAGTGTTTTAAGTAGCTAAACCAAAACCTACGTGTTATATGAAGAAACAAGGAACAGATTGCTGCCTAAAAATGGTGAAATACCTACATACTTCCATCACAATTGACCTGTGCTCAAATTTAAACACGAGGGCCGTCTTTTAAGTTTTTACAAATGACCACTAGATAGCGCTATTGAGATGTGACATTACCATTGTTGTAAAATTTGACATTAGTTATTGTTAAAGCAGTGGCAGCTCAGAAATTGGCCGAGTAGTTTGTTTGCAGAGAGCGTTTAAAAAACACTTTTGTGAACAAATGGAAATTTCACGTTTAGGTAGTGAAGGCTGCATGATTTTTTACGAATTTAGTAAGGGCCTAATTCAAGAACAGTGCCTCAAATCGCTTAGTTCAACTTTTGGTACTGAATCAGAATTTCGTCATGGCCGTCTGCCAGCGATGAATTTCGTGAAGTTTGACCAAAATCGATTGTTGTTCCAAAAAAAATCGGTGCTGTGCGTAACATGATGGAAGAGGATCGGCTTGTGACTAACCGTGAAATAGAGGCAGCCTTAGACATGTCGAAGACTGAGGACATTCGATTTTGGACGAACATTTAGATGTGAAAAAGGTTTGTTCCCGATGGATTCCGCATAATTTGATCAAAACTCAAAAACAAGCTCGTGTCAATTGATGTAAGGAAATGCTCGAACAATTCGACCGAGAACATGCAAAATCCGTATACAACATCGTAACTGGATACGGATTCGTACGAGCCGGAAGCAACAATCAACTGTTTGAGTGTTTCAAGATGAACTGAATTCAACAAAAGTGGTTCGTTCGCGAAGCACTACAAAGAAAATTATCGCTTGTATCTTTGGTTATACTGAACATGTTGCGACCATTGCTTTAGAGGATCGAAGAACAGTTAATACTGAGTGGTATACAACAATATGTTTGCCAGAAGTCATCGATGAAATCACGAAAAGCAACCGAAAACATCGCATCATTCTTCATCATGACAATGCCAGCTCTTACACAGCACGTCAAACAATTGATTATTTAACATCGAATTAATGTCTCATTGCCCGTATTCACCTGATTTATCTTCCAACGACTTCTTTTTGTTTCCGAACGTTAAAAAAAAAAAATGCGTGGACAGCGATTTTCATCACCTCAAGAAGTTATTGAATCCTTCCAGAACCATATTTTTGAGGTGCCAACTTCAGAGTTGACAAAATATTTCGAGAATTGGTTCGAACGCATGCAAAAGTGTATAAATCTTAATGTCGAATATTTGAGAAACAATACCATAAAACGTTTTTGTGCCAAAAAAATTTTTTTTCTTTCAGTGTTCTTGTAAAAACTTAAAAGATAGCCCTCGTATTAAAATACTCTAATCTACTTAATCTGAGTTTTGTATTAATATAAATAATTTAGGTTTGTTATTGTTGTCATATTTGAAATATTTTTCTTATGCATATTTTGAAATAAATGTTACTTTTAATTTGATTTTATTTTGCTCAAAAAATTTGGCAGGGTTCCCGGCCACATCAACCGGATACTCGGTTTTAGCCGGGTACACCGGGTACAAGCTACTCTCTAATAGTAATGCATAATTTATTTAATTATTTGGCATGTCTCAAAAATGGCAAACAATATGATAAACATAAAAAATTGGTAGATATTTACCTAATAATTCAATGGCAAATAATACCTTTTATAAAGTTACCCTGTAATCATACTCCAGTCCCGTCTACATACTACACTGTTATGACTGAAAATAATGGTTTTTAGATCGTCTCCTCCAAGAACCCTAGCACCGTAGATATTCCCTCCATTACCCTTATATCATTGTCTAAAACTAATTATGCTTAAAAGGTTGTTCATGTTAATCAAAAGCCAGGAAAAATTCATGTTATAACTCTACAACAAACAACTGTGGACTAATTTGTATCGTTTATTGAAAACAATTTCAGCATACTGTCTCACTTCGATACAATGCATATTACACTGTCAACTGTCGCTTAATCTCTTCCATCCATAGAACGATATTCTACTGGAATAGCACATGCTAGTTTTTTCATTTGTGCTGAAGATTCGAAAACCCGCTGTTCATGAAAATATTTGCTAATGGTAGGAAGTTATCCAACTTAACTAAGACCTAGAAGTAATACTGTCTTGAAGGGACAGTTTTTTACGCTATGATAATTGAGGTTGTTTTTCTTAGAAACGTTAATGAGACGTAGTTATGTCGAGACGATAGGGACAATTTGTTTGGCATGTACCGTGCATACCAAAGAAAATTTATCAAAAGTTGGGAATATAATTTCTTACTAGAAAGTTATATACAGCATAATACTATTTAATCCTACACAAAGCTCATATTCGATCATCGCTGAAATAGTGCTTTTATGTTTTGGATTTTATTCCCAAACAAATTGCAATTATCAGATTCTGTCTACGAGACGTATTCGAAAAGTAAGGGCCGTTTGCTTATATTTAAATATTGGCGGGTTTGAATAAAGTTGTAAACATGCAGCGCCATCTATTGATTGTGTCCGAAGCCACTGAAGTTATTGTTTTGATTCAGTAGTCGTTTGTCTGTCAGTGAATGCAGACAACAATGTCCGCAAAAATCGTTGCTCCGGCCAATTGCCAAGTGCCTGCTGTGATTCATTTTTATGTACAAAAGGATCATCCGCTGCTCAAATTTATAGGGAGTTATGCCTAGTTTATGGACCTAAAGTAATGAATGAAGGAAAGGTTAGACAATGGCGTCGAGACTTCAAAAATGGCCGCACAAATGTGTATGATGAAGAGCAGACCATTGAAATCGTTCAACAAGTGGACCAGAAACTGCGATCTGATCTGATCTACGAGGAACTCAACTGGTTCAATTCCCAGGCGGTTCTATGCAGAGGGATTAAAGAAGCTGGTGCAGCGTTACGAAAAGCGCTTAGAACTGAACGGCGATTATGTGGAAAAGTGCAGTAGGTTTGTAGGAAACTAAGACCTTCAATAAAAAGTTTTTCTAACGAATATATATTTTTTTATGACCAAACGGCCTCTACTTTTCGAACATGCCTCGTAGAAAAAGAACTATTCAACCGGGGACTCAGACCTCAAACCGTGATCGAGAGTATTCAATGGACCTGTGTGCTGGATCCCTACCAGAGCAGTACATTCTAGAAATGCTTGTTCTTGTCACATGTGTCAGCCCTATAAAAACTCGTTTTGTACTTAACGGACACGTTAACTTTGCAAAAGTTCCCTATTAAGACCAAAGTACCAGATTTTAATTATCATTTTCATTCGTTAATTCAATGATAACTCATTTTGACGTCAAACCTCTTGTGTCATATTTACCCAAATTAAATCACTAAATTAATAAATTCTAATTATATAAAATCTACGGGGTGTTTCGAAATTAAATCGCAACCTTTGGGGATCGTATTCCACGGATCAAAATAAGCTTTTTTGAAAATATTTTCGTATATTTTACTCCAAATTTTAAATTTTTATTACCACTCTTGTAAGAAATATTCAAAAACTCGAGAAGCTTCTCAACTTTTTGAAACTCTGTAGTTGCGGAAATTTGTCGATCCTGAAAGGATGTGGTTAAATTTTTGAAACGGCCTGCATAAAATCAGGTACAAAATTACAATTAAAAAAATAAATAAATAAAATACAAAACGCGTTAGCAATACCGTTCGAAAATCATTTACAATCGGTCACACCAATCGACAATGAGTCATCGCTTTTAACAATTAATTGCGTAAGATATGCTTGCCAACGTTTTTCAATTAATAAAATTGTTAAAAATAAATTTTATCTCATGTATATTACACAAAGTGCAACAAAAATCTGATAAAATGTAGAGAGATTGGACAAAATACCCAAAATTTAAGAAAAACAGCAAAAAACAAAAAAAAATGTTTTGCAAGAAAATAAAACAACTGAATTTCTAAACGGCAGATCAAGGCAAGCTAGATAACCGTAACATAGCAGTTTACTTATTTAAATTTTATATTTCTAAAAGCAAAAATACACAAAACTTACCATTCTACCTCCGGTTTTTTCCAAAAAAAATTTTCAGAATACATGTCCGCGTCAAAAATTTCACTATCGTCCAAACCGAAGTTCAAAAAGGGCACTAATTGCGACATCAAGTCGGCCAAAGAGTTTTTCGTTTCAAAAACAAACGATTGGAACTTTTAAAATGTCAAAGTAACACTAATTGTCAACGAGACAAGAACCACTTGAAAAACTTGGTATCTTGTTTCGCGCGTGTAATGAATGAAACGAATGCCTAACTAGTGGCAAGAGTTCGCAAACAACAGTCTTTAAAAACCACCGTTTAAAACAATCAAGGTTGGCCACGCTCGATTGCTTGCGTCTCTTTTCAGTGTAATTGTCCGAGTATTTTGATCTTTGTCGAGCTCATGCGGGCGATTGGGGAACGTGACGTCACGAACGCGCGTGTTGGAGCGAAAGGGGGGGACGGAGAAATACGCTCGTTATAATATGAAATTTATTCCGAAAATTTTTCGTTCTCCGCTTCGCTCAACTTGAGTTTGTAACACCAGGAATTTTCGCAAAGCGTAATTTGGACGTTATTTTTTGCGAAGATTTTAAAGATTACATGACATATTTATAAGATTAATAAGTAGGTTCCTGTTTTCTTTGTTAGTAGTAGGTACTACTGATGTTCGGAAGCCCATTATTTATAAGTTAATAATAAATTTCAGACACTTCCAAGTACAGAGACGTAAATTATGAAAATTCAGATTTACATATGTAACATGTCCACTTTGTGCATCAAAAGTTAAACAGAAATACCTGTAAGTTAATATCTCGTAACGTAAAAAAAAATAACGCTTATTGCAAAAACACTTTTCACCTTCCAACCAGATCATTTTTTTTAATACACGACGAGGTATTTCTTTACATGGGAGCCAGAAAGAGTAAGATATCTTATTGAATGCCTTGTTGAATAAGGATAGCTAGAGATGAAATAATACGTGGGTGATATCATTCTAGGAATTTCGGAAGTTAGGAAATAAAATTTGGAATTTTGACGCTTCGTGGAATAAGACGGATTAATGATTTTGGAATATAAAGTAGAAAATAAATATTTTTATCTCAATCAGGGTGCGTGATATTTTCAATTAAAGAAACAATTTTATTTTGATTGCTTATAGCGGAATGAGGATGTTTAGATCATATAATCAAGTAATAGTTATAAACCTGTCGAGTTCGGACAATATTATGTTATAGAAAGCCTAAACAAGATTTAAGATGATGCAGCCGGTAAAGCCCTGAACGCTTACGCCGTTTTATGCAACAGCAATGTTTTGCTGCTTCAGAGACATTTACAACTGAAACGTGACACTGCCTTCTATATAGTATTACCATAGTAAATATAAAACACAGTAGTTCAAGAAAATTTTTAGGTCCTTTTTTTATCACGCATGCGTCCCCTATCATGCCAACAACATGGCTGCCAGCGCGGTTGCAGGTTGTGTTTACATCTGAATTTCAAGGAGAAACTTTTTATAACATGCTCTGAAATTCATTATTAGTAACATAGGTATAAAAAAATTCTCTGTATTTTAAGTGAGACACGTGTTTTCTTAAGTACAGTGCGACCTCGATAATCCGGACTAATTAAAACCGCGGTGATCCGAATTAGTAAATAATTCGAATTACTGAAGCAGGACATTATTTATATTAAAAAACGAATCATTTAATACGAAACAACTAAAAAATAGTACAAACATAGAATAATATTTAAAATAGAAGCATATCTTATCAAGTTTTATCTTATTTTGTAAAAAAAATCGCAATTTTTGTTTGCTTGATCCTTCTCTGGTTCATCATAAAAGCAATTTCTTTTAATCTTTGAAGTACAAGAACATCACTTTCTTCTGCCCATCTCATGCTCACAATGAAACTTTTAACTGCCTCATCATTCTTCACAGTGTTCTTAACAGTCTCGTTTGTATTAGTATTTAACTCTGAACCTTCATTATCACTCTCGTGTTGTTCATCTGTATCACCTATGTCTTCCAGTGGTAACAAATCTTCATCATTTTCAAGCCAATTACATATTTCCACGTTCGTGAGATTCTGCTCAGTGAGAAGATTCAGTATACATGAAACATCTGTTAAATATTTACGAATTAACCAAAAAAATTTTAAAAGAAAAATTTCAGATTTACCTTTCATTTCTTCATTCGTGGAAAGCAAATTTTTTCCGCAATTCACTCAGAGGAATCAGATCTTCAGCATCATATTCAGTGTCTGGGTTGGTATCTGCCACATAGTTATAATTTTGTGCCAGCACTGTTTCAAGACTTCAGGGGAGGAGACTTTTTCCCATGAATTGCATAGTAGACATACAGCATCTTTTAGGTTAATGCTTTTTAATAACCTAACAAGGTTCTCTTCATTATTTGATAAAATATGGGCTAAAAGATTTTTCCAATAAAAATTTTGTCAGTCTGATTGCATTCTGGTCCATAGGCTGCAAAAGTGCAGTACAATTCGGTGGAAGAAATAATGTTGTAAACTGTCCATCCTCACTAGTCAACTCTTCTATAGTTCCATGGCACAAAGCGTTATCAACGATTAGCAGGGCTCTTTCAGGCAAGTTGAGACTTCTTAATAACTTTTGACTTGACGAATAAAAGAATGATGAAACCAGTCTAAGAAAATAGCTGTAGTCATCCGTGCATTGGCAGATGATTTGTACTCAACAGGTATGTTCACATTTTTAAAATCCCTCGGATCTTTTGCCTTTCCTATCACTAACAACTTTAATTTTTGTGATCCATCAGCATTGCAACTTTTTGTGATCCATCAGCATTGCAACATGCTAGAAAGGTAACGCGTTTCTTGTTTATTTTTCGACCTCGTGCGGTCTTTTCCTGAGAACGAACCAGCATTTTTTCAGGCAACATTTTCCAATACAGAGCTGATTCATCTGCATTGTATATTTGAGTAGGTCCAAGGTTTAATTCTTTTATCTTATCTGCGAATAAAGTTAGGAAAGGATCGACGGCACTTTCATCATTGGATAGTTTTTGGCCACACACTTTTAAAGCACGCAGACCATGTTTTTTTCTGAAGTTAGAAATCCAGCCTCTGCTAGCTCTAAAATTATCATGGATAGTTTTTGGCCACAAACTTTTAAAGCACGCAGACCATGTTTTTTTCTGAAGTTAGAAATCCAGCCTCTGCTAGCTCTAAAATTATCATTTCCGTAGGTTTCAGTATAAAACTGTTTTGCTTTGCCTGATAAAATTTCGTAGGAAATTGGGACGTGCCTTGATCGTTGCGTACAAAACCATGTATACAAACGAGTTTCCATTTCTCGATATTCGGCTTTTCGTAAAGTTTTTCTGACGCCAGGACCGGAATCACATTTGGAAATAAATCTAAAAGAAGTTACACGTCCATAGTGAGTGTCCAAAATTATCTTTAAAATAAATCATATATACATACCTTTTGATTTTCCCTTGCTTCTTTTTTATATCCGAAATTGTGGATGTTCCTACTCCGTATTCATTTGCCAACACTTTTCCGCTTTCACCAAGAACTGGTCTTTCTAATATATCGGACTTTTGTTTTATTGTTAGTGTAATATGTTTTCTTTTAGAAGGCATTTTCATATGTAGGTACATATACGTAAAAGAAACGTTTACATACTTATATGAACCACATAAAGTAAAATAGAACGTAGGTATGTTGTACTTGTGACAATAAACAAACAACTACAAAGTCCTTAACCTTTAGACGCGATACGCGATGCGTTGTAGGCAAATCGAAGGCACCTACAGTTTGTGTGAATCCCAGATGTATTAGACTGGAAGTTAGGGGAATCCCCTCACTACCGATTTCAGTTTTCCCATGTAGTTTAAATCAAGTAGATGTCTAAAAACGCAGGTCCGGATTACCTAGTACTACCAAATCCGGATTATAAAGTACACAATGCAATAGAAATGTTTGTCCGGATTATTAAAGAATCCGGTTTAATGGAGATCCGGATTATCGAGGTGGCACTGTATTTATGCTGAATCCAAAAGAATGATAAAAAAAAACACACAAAGTTGCCAGAAAACTATTAAAATGAAAAAAATACCATTTAGTAAATAATGTAAAACTATATAATTATTAAAATTATGGAAATAAAACTATTATTTCGGACATCTTTAAATGTTCTGAATCTACTTTTATCATAAAAACTTAAGAATATTAAGTTTTAGTGTTCATGTTTAACAAAAAAACACGCATATACCATCTTTAACTAAGTAACGTAGCAATATATTGTTTAAAATAACCGCTAAATTAAATTGTTTTAAATTTGTATTAATATTGAACAAAACAAATTGAAAAGACCAAAAAAGGGAAGAAAAAGTTATTCCTAATAAATAAAAAAAATTATAATAAATAACCGATCAAGGGCAAGTTGAACTTGCGCAATTAGTACCTTGATTGCTTTTAAAATAAAAATTTTTGTTACGTAAGTATAAAACGATCAGTGACTTCACAACACACACCCCAAATGAGTTTTCAACAAAGTTTATTTCCGATCTCTACTGAAAACTGATGACCTTTGTTTTTTTTATATACCAGATAAATTAAAGGTAATGCGTGATAATTTTCGTTCAATCTACATCCCGTGGAGAATATTCCAGAAATTTTAAAAATAATACAAAGAAAAGTGTGCGCAAGTATTACATTTTACATATTTTTGAACTTATGTTTTTACAAGCTTTCATTTGACACCACACTCGATGTCCTAGTAAAAATTTTTTTTTTTCACTTCCGATTTCACCCCCTAAAACTAACACCTTAGGTGAAAATTTAACTTTCATAATTACAAGGCTCTGATGAGGCAACCAATTCCTATATTAGTACTAAATTTCAACTTCGGAGAAAATCGGGTATGACGGACGGACAGACACTGAAGTTATCTTATAAGTGTTAAAAACAGAATTTATAAACGAAGGATTTAATTTTAAGTAAAACACTTAAAGTAAATAGTAGAGAAGTAAATAAATCACTCATATACCCACATACTCAAATACTCACATACTAACTCACACATACACTCACTCGCATATCATCATACTCACTCACCCACTCCATCACTTAATTACCAACTAACACACTCATTTATTCAATTCCTCACTCACTCATTTCTACCCTCACTCACTCACTCACTTGCTCGCTAGCTCAGATACTCACTTACTCACATACTCATTCATTCATATACCCCCATACTCACTCACTCGCTCACTGACTCACTGGCCCACTCACTCACTCACTCGCTTGCTCGCTCACTATCTCACTCACTTACTCACTAACTCGCTCGCTCACTCACTTACTCACTACCTCACATTCCCCCAAATTCACTCAATTAATCTATCCACAAAATTGACTTCTAAAACTGTCAAGGGACTGCATTTCGCAACCTCTTATTCCTAAATGGTAAACGGATATTTTTCTTCAACACTAAACACTATTTCTCATGTTTTGATATCAATTCGAATTTGAACTTAGAACGCTACTAGAAATGATCCCCATGGTTCATGAGGAATCGTTAAATTCACAGGGACCTCGGTGTGCCTACCATAAAGGCACACATGAGGAAAACCCAACTAAAGTTCCTGGAGAAGTCGTCCCAGCACCCAAACCCATGCATCAGGGACGCCTTCCGACTCCCGCAACATGCCCGCCGCCAGTTTCCCAGACCGTCTGACCCTCTCTCGGATGAAGACGATGACCCCCCTTGCCCGCCATGAAAGAAAATTGTTAATCTAGATTAAGTTAGAATAAGTCCTAGTTTAAGTTAATAATAAGCCCTATGTTAAGTTAGCGTAAGTCTTAGGCTAAAGTAGTTTAAGTCTTAGTATTAAGAAAGCCATGTATCATAAATCACATTTCCTATGTTAAGTTCGTATAGGACCACTAGTATAAGAGCTTAGCTTAAGTTAGTATAAGCAAACATATCTAATAAGTTTCTTTTGTATCCATTCATTTAATGTAAGTAAGAGGCCTAGTCTTGCTTTTTAAAACCAATAAAGACAATGAATGACTAGAAATGATAGTTTTGTTCGAAAAAAATTCCTGTTTAGCTGTTGCATTTATTTACTTAAAAAAGCATTTTACCAACCACATAGCACACATGTGAGTGTTAAAAGCGAGTTTTTTTTAGTGAAACTGAACATAAAACTTTATTTTTTGATGTCAAGTCAGCATTAAAAACACTGGAAATAATATTTTTGTTCAATATTATTAAAAATCAAAAACAATTTTTAGTGTTCCGTACGGAACACTTATAAGATCACTTCGGTGTCTGTCTGTCTGTCTGTCTGTCTGTCACACACCCGATTTTCTCCGAAACTATTTGACATAGAAAGGTGAAATTTGGTAATAATATAGGAAATGATGGCCTCATCAAAGCCATGTAGTTTTGAGAATTAAATTTTGACTTAAGGGGTTAGTTTTGGGGGTGAAGTCGGAAGTGAAAAAAAAAATTTTTTACTAGGTCATCGAGTGTGGTGTCAAATGAAAGCTTGTGAAAACACGAGTAAAAAATATATATATAATATTATACTTGCGCGCACTTTTCTTTGTATTATTTTTAAAAATTCGCGAAAAATCGCTGTCCCGGGCCTTATCTCGAAAAGTACTTATCAAAAAATTTCGAAAAAATTCTGGAATATTCTCCACGGGGTGTAGATTGAACGAAAATTATCACGAGTGCATTATCTTTAATAATTTATATGGTATATAAAAAAAACAAAAATTTCAAGGTCATCAGATTTCAGTAAAGATTGGAAACAAACTTTGTTGAAAACTCATTTGGGGTGTATTTTGTGAAGTCACTGATCATTTTATACCTCTGTGACAAAATTTTTTATTTTAAAAGCAATCACCGTACGGAACACTAATTGCGCAAGTTCAACTTGCACTTGGCCGGTTTTTTTAATTTAGCGGTTGATCATATTTATTTTAAACAGCATTTTGCTACGTAGCTTAGTTAAAGGTGGTGTATGCGTTGTTTTTATTAAACATGAACACTAAAACCTAATATTTTTTAAGTTTTTATGATAAATGTAGATTCAGAACATTTAAAGATGTCTGAAATAACAGTTTTATTCCGTAATTTTAATGATTATACAGTTTTACAATATTTATTAAAAGGTTTTTTTTTTCAATTTAATAGTTTTTTTTATGATTTTTTTTGGAATACTTAAGAAAACACATGTCTCACTTAAAAGAGAGATTTTTTTTGTATATCTGTGTAATTTTCCAATAAGTAAATGACTCGTTTGATGTTATAATTGAAAATAATTATAAAAAACCGGTCAAGTGCAAGTTGAACCTGCGCAATTAGTGCTCCATACGTTGATTGCTTTTAAATTAAAAATTTTTGTTACGAAGGAATAAAATGATCAGTGACTTTACAAAATACACGCCAAATGAATTTTCAACAATATTTATTTCCGACCTCTACTGATAACTGATGACCTTGAATTTTTTTTTTATATACCAGATAAATTATTAAAGGAAATGCACTTGTGATAATTTTCGTTCAATCTAGACCCTGTGAAGAATATTCCAGAATTTTTTCCAAATTTTTCTGATGTATGAAGTATTACATTATATATATTTTTAAGGAAGAGTTAAGTTATGTTATCCGCTAAAATTCGCTAACCAAACTTTCAAAACTCAATCTGGGCATGCAAAAGTGGTAATTCTCTAGTACGAATAAGTTTACATAAATGGATTTAATTTTTTATATAAGTAGTATATAAGTACGAAAAGTCATTAGTTGAATGGAAATTATTATATTAAATTTAACTAATGATCAAATGAAGCCAAGAGCCTTCATTTTTAAGTTCAGAAGAAAGATGATCTCATCTTAAAATGATAATTATAATTATGTTCAATCTCTCCAATTAAGGGGTTTCACTGAAATATAAGGAGCATGATTGTTGACATTATACGTGCGAAGCTGAAGGTGTGTAGAGATATATTCTCAAAATAACGTTTTTTTTACCCCGGACAATATCTCTAATAGTTGAGGAATATAAATTCAACAATGAGATATTTAAATGATAACATGCAAAAAGCGTTGAAGCCAAATGTATTTTTCCTTGTACTTTTTGCCTTTTTCCCTGTTTTTTGTGTATGTGTTTTAATAAGAACTTGATAAAAAAAATGTTTAAAAAAAAAAACTTTTCACGCTTTTTCTTCTTTTCAATCAGCAAAATTAATTTTTATTCTACAGAATAGGATTTTTCTTGAAAGAAGAAATTTGAATATTCCAGAAGCTCGCGGGCATCATACGAGCAATATGGCGACAGGTCATGTGATCACTTAAGACTAAAGGTGCCGAGTCGAACTGTCGCTATTGTGTTTTATGTTTACTATGATATTATTGATGAAATTGAAAATATTGCAAAAATAACATAATTTTTCGATTACTCAACTCAAAAAAACCTTAGACACGACGCATAATACGATATTCGCGAAGCAGCCTTACATATGTGACCAACTGAAAATATATAATACAATTTTCCGACTCCTTAACCCCAAAAACTCTGAAATCCACGTATAATACGAGATACAGGAAGCAACGCCTCCAACCCTTTCCTCTACCTCATTAATCCCTTACATTTTTGATCAATTAAAAATAACAAAAAACGAACACAATTTTCAGAACTATCGATTCCAAAAACCGTGAAAAGGGCGTGTAACATAATATATTTGAAACAACCCCCCTAAAACCCTTCCTCACTTCTTTAGTTCATTATATGTTTTATTATAAATAATTATGGTTAAAATTCAGTCATTATTTAAACTAAAAACCAAGAAAAATTCTCATAATGATGAGAAAATGAACAAAATTTTTCCTGTAGCGATATTGCTCAAAAACTATAAGTAATATCCCTATTTAAAGTAGCAAATTGTAGATCGACAGTTCATTTCGTTCGGGAGTTATCATGCCAACAGATACACTCAAGAAAATAAGTGATCGACGAAACGTGAAGAAAACAAAACCGGCCAAAGGCAAGTCGGCCTTGCGCAATTAGGGTTCCGTACGTTGATTTCTTTTAAAATAAAAATTTTTGTTACGGAGGTATAAAATGATCAATGACTTCACAAACACACCCCAACAAAGTTTTTTTTTTGATCTTTACTGAAAACTGATGACCTTGAAATTTTTGTTTTTTATATATCAGGTAAACTCGTAATAATTTTCGTTCAATCTACACCCTGCGGAGAATATTCTAGAATTTTTCAAAATTCTTTGATCAATACTTTTCGAGATATGGGGAGGGACTGCAATTTTCGCAATTTTTTAAAAATACGACAAAGAAAAGTGTGCCAAAGTATTATATTATATATATTTCTGAACTCGTGTTTTTACAAGCTTTCATTTGACGCCTCACTCGAACAGATGGTAAAAAAAATTTTTTTTACTACCGATTTCACCCCCTCCCCCCCAAGTTAAAGTTTAAGTCACCCTTAAGTCAAAATTTAACTTTCAAAACTACACGGTTCTGATGAGGCCATGAATTCCTATATTAGTGCCAAATTTCAACTTTCCATGTTAAATAGTTTCGGAGAAAATAAGCTGTGACAGACGGATAGATAGACAGAGAGATAGAGAGGCGGACAGACACCGAAGTGATCTTATAAGTGGTATATATAGGTTGGTATATTTTAGTGTTCCATACTATATATATATATATATATATATATATATATATATATATATATATATATATATATATATATATATATATATATATATATAGTATGGAACACTAAAAATCTGAGTGTAATTTTCTTCAAGAATTTAGCAAAGGAAGTTAAAACACCGTCGTTTCTTTTTCATATTTCATTTTTATAGGCTGTTCTAATCATAAGGCAGTAGTGCGAGAAAGACTATTTTGTATTAAACAATTGATTAAAAAGTGATCATTTTCCAAAAGAATAGTAGCTGAAAAAAATTCAATTGAATTTCTCAACTGGCTAAAATAATTTCCTATTTTTATTGTGAAAAAACAGTACCCAAATAAGCTGTACATTATAAGGCATACAATACCTTCAATAACACAGAAAAAAACTTAAAATTATCTAAATATCCACCCCTCAATTTACTAAAACATCGTTCCACTGACTGACCGCTACCCCCGCGTTTTAAAACATACTCCCTAACCTATTTTTTTATTCTATTTGACGTAGTAGTATTGCATTTCTGCCAAATAAATCGCAGGGGTGAGATCGAGTAGGTTGTAAAAGAGGGTGCATAACATTTATTATGTATTTTCGTAGTATCTAGTATATCGAGTCTGGAATTTTTATTTCTGTTTAGTGAGGAGAAGGGTTGAAAATGTATTAAATACGTAAGAATTTTTGTACAGCTGTTCGATATATTATTACTGTCTACCAAATTTTTTAAACAGAAAATAGGGCGAAACTTCTTTTCCTATACGATTTCAGCGGCCCGGGAATTATTACGTGAATAGAGGCAATAACTTATCAAAAAATATTTAAAAAGAAAAACAAAATTGCATTAATCAAAATTATTTAAATCCTAACGACCCCAAATATTCGAGAATACTTTTATAAAATATAATATTAATTTTAGAAACCACACACACCAAACATTTTATTTTTGCACGCGTTTGGCTAACCATGTTATCTTCAGGGGTTACATACATCTGTGCGCTGCGAAAAGTATGTATATATATTTAAAAAAAAAACCGGTCAAGCGCAAGGTAAACTTGCGCAATTAGTGTTCCGTACATTGCGTTGATTGCTTTTAACATAAAAAAAAAAATTGTTACAGAGGTATAAAATGATCAGTGACTTAACAAAATACACCCCAAATGAGTTTTCAAACAAAGTTTGTTTCCAATCTTTACTGAAATCTGATGACCTTGAAATTTTTGTTTTTTTTTATGTACCATATAAATTATTAAAGGTAATGCACTCGTGATAATTTTCGTTCAATCTACACCCCGTGGAGAATATTCCAGAATTTTTTCGAAATTTTTTTGATAAGTACTTTTCGAGATAAGGCCCGGGACAGCGATTTTTCGCGAATTTTTAAAAATAATACAAAGAAAAGTGCGCGCAAGTATAATATTATATATACATTTTTTACTCGTGTTTTCAGAAGCTTTCATTTGACACCACACTCGATGACCTAGTAAAAAATTTTTTTTTTCACTTCCGACTTCACCCCCCAAAACTAACCCCTTAAGTCAAAATTTAATTCTCAAAACTACATGACTCTGATGAGGCCATCAATTCCTATATTATTACCAAATTTCACCTTTCTATGTCAAATAGTTTCGGAGAAAATCGGGTGTGACAGACAGACAGACAGACAGACAGACAGACAGACAGACAGACAGACAGACAGACAGACAGACAGACACCGAAGTGATCTTATAAGTGTTCCGTACGGAACACTAAAAAAAGGTTATTAAGTGAATAATACAAAAGAATGGGGATTATATATTTTTATTGTACTTTAAATCATAAGAAATTTCTTTTTAGTGTTCCCTACGGAACACTTATAAGATCACTTCGGTGTCCGTCTGTCTGTCACACCCGAAACTATTTGACATAGAAAGTTGAAATTTGGCACTAATATAGGAATTGATGACCTTATAAGAGCCGTGTAGTTTTAAAAGTTAAATTTTGACTTAAGGTTAGTTTTGGGGGTGAAATCGGAATTAATTTTTTTTTTTTTACCAGGTCATCGAGTGGGGGTGTTAAATAAAAGCTTGTAAAAAGACGAGTTCAAAAATATATATAATGTAATACTTGCGCACAATTCTCTTTGTATTATATTTTTAAAAAATGGGAAAAATTATCTCGAAAAGTACTGATCAAAAAATCTTGAAAAAATTCTGGAATATTCTCTACAGGTTGTAGATTGAACAAAAATTATCACGAGTGTTTACCTTTAATAATTTATCTGGTATGTAAAAAAAACAAAAATTTTAAAGTTATCAGTTTTCACTAAAGATTGGAAAAAAACTTTGTTGAAAACTCATTTGGGATATACGAGGCTGGTTTGAAAAGTCCGTGCAAAAATAAAAACTACTTATGTATTTGGGGTAAACCTTTTTTATTTTTCTACATAGTCTCCTTTTAGGCTTATACACTTCGTCCAACGATGTTCTAGTTTGTTGATCCCTTCCGAATAATAGGATTTGTCCAAGTCTGCAAAATATCCATTAGTGTCTGCAATCACCTCCTCGTTTGAATAAAATCTTTGTCCCGCCAGCCATTTCTTCAAATTGGAGAACAAATAGTAGTCCGTGGGAGGGGATGTGAAACGAGTTGGAATCCTATTTCCATTAATTTTGCGACCACAACTGCTGAGGTGTGTACTGGTGCGTTGTCGTGATGGAAAAGGACTTTCTTGTGGGCCAATCGCGGCCGTTTTTTCTTGCAGCTCGGTTTTCAAACGGTCCAATAACGATGAATAATATTCACCTGTAATAGTTTTTACCCTTTTCCAGATAGTCGATGAGGATTATCCCTTACGAATCCCAAAAGACAGTCGCCATAACCTTTCCGGCCGAAGGAACGGTCTTCGCCTTTTTTGGTGCAGATTCCCCCTTGGTAACCCATTGTTTAGATTGTTGTTTGGTCTCAGGAGTATAGCAATGTATCCATGTTTCATCCACAGTGACAAAACGAAGCTTAAAGTCCTCCGGATTCTTCTGGAACAGCTGCAAACCATCCTTGCAACACTTCACACGATTCCGTTTTTGGTCAAGCGTGAGCAATCGCGGCACCCATCTTGCGGATAGCTTTCTCATGTCCAAATGTTTATGCAAAATATTATGTACCCATTCAGTCAAGATGCCCACAGCACTAGCAATCTCACGCACCTTAACTCTTCTGTCAACCATCACCATATCATGGATTTGATCAATGATTTCTGGAGTCGTAACCTCCACAGGCCGTCCAGAACGTTCAGCTTCACTTGTGCCCATATGGCCAGTCCGAAAATCTTGAAACCACTTATAAACTGTTCTAATCGAAGGTGCAGAGTCACCATAATGTTTATCAAGCTTCTCTTTAATCTCCTGAGGCGTTTTGCCTTTCATAAAGTAATGTTTAATCACCACACGAAATTCTTTTTCGTCCATTTCTTGAAAATCACTCGACTTCCTTGATTCACACGAATGCCAAACACAAAGAAATAGACCAATATGGCTGAAACTTGGTGTGCGTTCATTCAAGAGATGCTACTAACTAAACATGACCTCGATACGCGCCGGTGGTGCCATCTGTCGGACTTTGCAAGGACTTTTCAAACCAGCCTCGTATTTTGTGAAGTCACTGATCATTTTATACTTCGGTAACGAAAATTTTTATTTTAACAGCAATCAATGTACGGAATACTAATTGCGCAAGTCCAACTTGCACTTGAACGGTTATTTTTAAATATGTTTTAAATGTTAACATTGTTTTTTATTGGGTTAAATGGATCACTGATGAAAACTATGGCGCCTCCTTTTCTGCAGGATATCTTCACAAAAAGTAATCTAATTGGTAAAAATAATCTTGTAAAATAATGTAGTAGTTAAAAATTGTCGAAGGGTTTTTATTCAAAAATAAAAAATTTACTGTGTTTCAAACTTTAGTATGCAATTTTCAACTAAAAAGTTTATTACTCAATATATATGACCACTACACCAACCACTTTATTTTTGCATTCGACGCGCCTTTTGCTAACCATGTTAGGTTCATCAGGAGCGATGATTGACTCAGTCAAGTGTCATTGTGCCAAAGATTTCACATTCCCAACATAACTGTGAGTTAACAAAATCTAAATAATTCTTTTATAACACATGGGCTGAAAAGTCCCGGGCCTAACACATAGATGGCGCTAGTTTTATTGCAGTCACCTTTTTTTCAGTTAAATACTAACCTTCAAAAGACAGCTGTTAAAATTTCATGATATTCTATTCATTAGTTTGTGAGTTATTGTGCTAAGAGTGACGCTACTTTTGTTATTTTCAAAACAATGGATCAAAAACAATTTCGTGTTTTAATTTTACACTGCTTCTTGATGTGAAAAAATACCGTTCAAGCGAAGCAATGGCTTGAAAAGTGTTATGGGGACTCCGCTCCATCAGAAACAACAATAAAACGTTGGTTTGCTGACTTCAAACGTGGTCGTAGAGACACCGATGATGCAGAACGCAGTGGACGTCCAAATGAGGCGGTAACACCAGAAAACATCAAAAAAATCCATAAAATCGTTTTGAATGATCGAAAAGTGAAGTTGCGTGAGTTAGCTGACATCGTAAAGATATCAAAAGAACGTGTTGGCTTTATATTGCATGAGCATTTGACTATGAGAAAGCTCTGTTCAAAGTGGGTGCCGCGTTTGCTCACTGTTCATCAAAAACAAGAACGTGTTGATGATTCTGAGCAGTGTTTGGCCATGTTTAAACGTAACAAACCGGAATTTTTGCGTCGATATGTGACAATGGATGAAACATGGATCCATCACTTCACTCCGGAATCAAAACGATCGTCATCTGAGTGGACAGCAACTGTGAACCTCGTCCAAAGCGCCCGAAAGCACAACAATCGGCTGGAAAGGTTATGGCCTCGGTATTTTGGGATGTGCGTGGTGTAATATTCATCGACTATCTTGAGAAAGGAAATACCATCAACAGTGAATATTATATAGCGTTATTGGAGCGTTTGAAGGCCGAAATTGCAAAGAAAACGACCGCATATGGCAAAGAAAAAAATTTTGTTTCATCAAGACAACGCACCGTGTCACAAGTCAATCAAAACAATGGCAAAACTACATGAATTGAACTTCGAATTGCTCCCACATCCACCGTATTCGCCAGATTTGGCTCCCAGCGACTACTGGCTGTTCGCAGACCTGAAAAAAATGCTCGCCGGCAAGAAATTTCGCACGAATGAAGAGGTTATCGCTGAAACTGAGGCCTATTTTGAGGCAAAAGATAAATCGTTCTACAAAAGTGGTATTGAAATGTTAGAGCGGCGCTGGAATGATTGCGTTGCTCTTGATGGAGATTACGTTGATGAATAAAGCTAATTTTGAACCAAAAAAACCGTGTTTTCTTTGTTAGGCCCGGGACTTTTCAGCCCATGTGTTAAACACTGTCAAATTATCTAAATATATTGTCATTTTATTCAAATACTAAATATCCTAATATCGGTCAAGATGCGAGTCTTAATTTAAAAGCTATTTCAAATTGTGATATAAATATTCTGTGTAAAATTAAAACGGACTTTTGCGGATGGTATACCTACGAGGTGGACTGATAAATCTGGTAAACATCTACGAAATGGAGGGAAATTTTGTTAAGCAGCGTGTCTGTTGGTAAGCGTAATTCTTGTAACAGTGGTGTGCAAAAGATAGGATAGGATATGAAAAAGGGCAAAATCCCTACTCAGGCGGGGAGGTGGACGATAAAAAAAAAGATGCAACACGCGGTTGTTGGTTGGTGCTATTGTAAGTGATTCGTGTTTTACGTTTAAAATACGTAATATATTTATCTAAAAAAATGGACTGCGGCCCAGATAGAAATTAAACTGAAGGGAGTTCATGGACATTCTGCACCAGCCCTCAAGACCATTTATTATAGGATAAATGAATTTAAACGTGGTCGTACCAGCACATGCAGATGCTGCACGTTCAGGACACCCTATTGAGGTTTTTTCTGAAGGAATGATCGATAAAACTCACGAGATTCTGACGAAATATCAACGCATTAAGGGAACATTACACTTTCTGGGGTCGAAAAAATCGACTTTTTAGAAACTATCCTATTGGAAAGTATTACATTTTAATAATATTCTCTGAAAATATCAGAGGAAAATTTCAAATACTTTCGAAGTTATAGACGATTATAGCGCCAAGTATAAGGCAGGCTAAATCGGCCGCGGGGCGTGCCATTTACTTTTCGGCCGTTTACAAAAGTTTTGCTCTACCTTCGTAGAACAACTGTCGCTACTTTTATGATTCTAAGAAAAATAGAAGCAGGCAAAAGGAGAGCTTACTATAATGGGTATAATATCTTTTCAGTTTCAGGCAAAACTGTAGCTCCAAAACAAACGGTACGCTGGCCTGCTCAGTTCGAAAATATCGCTCGTAGGACTAATATCACTCAGTAAACGTCTCGGATAATATTGGGCAAAATGGATAAAAAAATATGGGAATTTAGTTTGAAGCAAGTGTACAGACCATGTAAAAGACAGTTTTATTGTAATCCATTTTCAGATTAAAATAATTCTAGTTATGCCAGTACATCTGCAGAAAAAATTGTAAAAACTTCTGATTTGAGTCCAATCTGACTTTTAGTTATTGTATAGTACAATTTTTAGTTTTTTTACAACTTTACAAGAAAAAGAACACTTGAGAACGAGGCGTATGAAAGTCGGATGGAATTTTGTATGCAGCAGGAATAGGTAACTGAAGGTAAATAGATTTTTGTATGTGAAAATTCGTTTATCAAAACGCTTCTTTCTCAAGACAACGATTACAAATTGGCGTGCACGATAACTTAAAAACCATTTAACCAATCGGTCTGAAATTTTAATATGTTCTTCTACACAATAATAGCCCCAGTATAAACTAGAATAAAAAGATTGGTCAATTTTTTCCTAAATTTTTAACAATTTAGTGAATTTTTGCTCAAACAAATTAATCGTAATCTATACTATGGCCATAGTCATAATTTTCTAAGGATTTTCTTTCAGACCTTCCAGTGCACGCCAGCAGATCAAACCTTTCAAAATGGCTTCCATGAGGCTGCAAAAAATTATGTAACATTTTTTTTTTCTTGTATTTGTATACGTCAGAAACATTACGGACCCAAAAAATGTTTTTTTTATTAATTTATCAGTTCCATAAGAATTATTAAAAGTGTAACATTCCCTTAAATGTGAGATTGTTGAGATGGTAAGCATATCATACGAATGGATAAATAATATCCTGCATGAAGTTCTAAAAATGAAAAAGCTGAATGCGCATTCAAATGTAGCACAGTTTAAACTCAATTAGATATCGTAAAGTCGTGCCTCATAAAGGTTGAAGGTGTAAAATTCGATTTTTTGCAAAAAAAATTGTAGTTTTTCCCTCATAAAATGAAAATCATTCCTAGAAACCTGACTCTTGTTTCATTTCATAGGAAACTTTTATATTTGAGATATTCATCATCCAAGACCGGACATCATTCGAATCCTCAAATTCGACCTTCGACCTGTTAAAGTGAAAAATGACAACAAAGATACCTAACTTAAATACGTTTGACCATTTTTTGTTTTCTTTGTATTATAAACAATTATAAAAATACATTATATGATATATAATAAGACATAAAATTGTCATTTGTTTTAACTTTTTAAATAATTTTACGAATTGCATGGTAGTGGGTACCTACCTGATATTTAGTTCTATTCTTTAAAAGTTATTGCTAAAGACCCTTTTATCCGAGAATTCTTCCTGGAGTGTCATAAACCACACCCCTTCTTTTTTATTCCTTGTCTGGGACGCCCGGGGAGAACTCAGAGAGTTTTAGTTTATGTTTGCCTTTCAAGCAGTGAACATTTCAACAAATCCGTTTAGTGACTTTTCCGTGAGGTTTGCGGGGCAATGTCCTCTACAGCATCAACGAGCCATGCTTGTTCGGCTTCGAGTTCAAGGCAAAAAGAAATGGTATATTTAATCGACCACATGTCGCGACCAAAAATGCACGAGAACGGACATTTCAAAAGCGCATGTGGAAATGTTGCAGGTAATCCGAAAGACTTCTGGCGCCATTTTGTAACTGTAGGCGAAATATGGATCCACCTAACACCCCGAAGACAACACGGCAGTTGGCGAAGGTGAAAGTGAATGAAAAAAGCGAAAACAGTTTTATCGGAGGGAAAAGTGATGGCCACTGCTTTTTGGGACTCACAGGGTATCATTATCATTAACTATTTGGAAAATGGTAAAACTATGCCATCAACGGGACAATGCGCCTGCTCACAATCGGACGTTGCGGCTTCGAAACAGTTTCCACACACCCTATTCCAGCGATTTGGCCCCATGTGACTTTTTTTGTTTCTTAACCTCAAAAATTGACTTCGGGGAAAGAAATATTCGTCAAATGAAAACGTTTGTGCTGTAACGGAATCTTAAATGTAGATCGAAACTAATTTTTTTTTCTGAGGGAATAAAAAATTGAAATCTTTCTGAACCAAATATATTGAGCTCAATGGAGGTGTTTAACAAAAAAAATATTATTTACCTTTACAATTCATCCTTGTATACCTATGTTTAACTTTTGTATTAACGATTAAATGCCCTAAAACATAATAAGTTTTGTTGTTTTACAGTTTCTCAAACATTTAGAAAACTAATATTGTTATGCCAACTTCAAAAGATCGTAATGCTCAAAATATAAATCATTTTCGGGTTCATTTCGGGTCGTACTATATCAAGTCGTAGCAGATACAGTCGGTAAGAACAAATAAGAATTTGTCGCGCAATGTTCATTAAAAATGTATTTATTTAAAGTTTTTTACATTATTCGACGGTAAAGGATTGCCATTAAAATGCTAACAATTCAGTAGTTCGTCCAGTCCGTATCAGCGTCGATGATCGCTTGGCATCTTCGGGGCATACTTTTGACGAGATTTTCCGCGTATTCTTGTGGCGACGATTTTTAAATTGTCCGAATTTATTGTGACACAGCCTACACCTTTTTACTAGGAAGCTTCTGCTTGATGCATGATCACACGTTCTCGATTGGGTTTGCATCGAGCGACTGGGATGGCCAATCTACGATACCGGATTCCCCTTTCCACTGACTACATGTTTTTACGATGTTTGGAGTCGTTATCCTCTTGAAGAATCCACTCCTCATTTTTATCGACAAACCACCGTTTTTGTAGGTAAAGATGAAGAGTCTCACAAAACCTTTTTTGCGAAAGACAGCCCCAAACATGGATCTTCACAGGGTGTTTCACGGTGCACTGCATCAATCGGTTAGTAGAAATTGACCAGGCTCGTGGAGTGATAACACAACCCCAAAATAAAGCTTCATCGGAAAAAATTACATTGCTCCCGTCTCGAACTGTTTTCCTTTGCCTACGGAAGTCTATTCTCTCTGTGTTTTCCGCTCGGTAATGGTTTCTTGATTGTACTCCGCCACTTTAAATCATTAGCCGGGAGATGAATGCGAATCGTTTCATACCGTATATATATATATATATATATATATATATATATATATATATATATATATATATATATATATATATATATATATATATATATATATATATATATATATATACAGTCGACACTCTATATAGTGAAAGACCAAAATGTTGACCGAAATTTCACTATAGAAAGTTTTTCACTATATAAAGAAAAAATCCGTATATATTGCTATGTATGTATTTTATATTGGTAATCATTTCCTTGTATTTTATAAGGTACAAGCAACAAAAAAAAATGCAAAATTGAATTATTAGAAAAGATTTTATTAAACATTTGAAAGTTTAAATAGTACATAGCATGTACAGGGCTAAATACATACATAAAGTCCGTACGTTATATCTTTTACCCGTGCGTCATAGTTTTCAGGCCATATAACAGACGACTATTATATTATTTGTCTCTTTTCACCAATAAATCGTAGGTATTGGTAAAAAGAGCCAAAAAATGTAATAGTCGTCTGGGATATTGCCTGAAAACTATAACGCACGTGTAAATATATAACGTACGGACTTTATGTATGTATGTACTACACACGAATAAAAAGAATAATACAAAATCTGTTAATACATATGTACATACTACGTACATACGTACTAGGAAAAATAATCAGTTATTTTCTTTTGAACATTACTTTTGAAAAATAATTGTTGCTCAACAAAATTCTCGCATTTATTCAAATGCATAAAAATTTGATCAGGTACACTTTCCTGGCCCCTGAGAGTAGTTCGCACAATGTCAAATGCATTTCTTATTTCATTTTCACTAAATTTAGCAGGACATTCCCCGGTTTCAGTTTCTTCTTCATGATCTTCTATACTTTTTATATCGTCAATTATGTCTTGGTCAGTTGGGAGAACTGTCGTGCCAACATCATTGTCGATTTCTAAGAAATCTTTAAGTAAAAAATCTGTGTTGACGGTAGCAGTTTTTTGTAGAATACCCCAACTGCTACCAACGGTAGCAGTTTTTTGTAGAACACCCCATTGCCTTTTTAAGGTAGCGAGATCCATTTCGTCTTCTTCTTCCCATTCGTCAATTTTTTCAGTAAAACCTGCTTTAGAAAAGCAGTTTTTGATAGTTTTTTGAGAAACATTTTCACTCCATACTTTACCGACTTCGGTTATACACTCTTTAAGGGTAATCAATTTTTGGACTGGAAGGTTGTTATCAATCGCATTAACAATTTTGTGAACAATTCTGTTTCGGTGACGATGTTTTATGTTTTTTATAATACCCTGGTCCATAGGTTGCAATTTCGAGGTCATGTTTGGTGGAAAAAAGATCAATTCAATATTCCTTAATTTTTTACTTACAGTAACTGGATGTGCAGGACAATTGTCTATAAACATCACAATCTTTCGCTTTCGGCTTTTCATTTTCGTGTCCAGTTCTTTGATCCATCTTTCGAAAATCTCAGAAGTCATCCATGCCTTTTTATTATTGGCGTAATCTAACTCCAGAGATTTAACTTCTTTTAAACAACGGGGATTTTTGCTTTTACCTGTGAGCAGTAATTTCAGTTTTTCTGAGCCATCCATGTTTGCTTCATCCATAAGTGTCACCCTTTCTTTACTTGTTTTAACACCAAAACATTTATCACTTTTAAAAGCAAAAGTTTTATTTGGCAAACATTTAAAAAACAAACCGGTTTCATCACAACTGAAAACGTTTTTTTGGCTCGTACTTTTTCAATGCACTTTTTAAAACAGTTTCAGTCCAAATGTCACAGTCCTCCTGACTAACGCTTGCACTCTCGCCAGACACCGTCTTGAAAACAATTGAATTGCGAGTCTTCCAGGCATTCAACCACCCTTCACTAGCTTGAAAATTAACGCAGTTAAATTCTTTAGCAAATTGTAGAGCCTTTTGCTTTATTAAATTTCCCGATATTGGTACGTTTTGATGCGTACGGGCCACTTGAAACCATCGTAAAACTGCTTCATTTACACCCTCGTAAGTACTCACCCGTACTCGTTTTCGACTGCTTGGAACACTAGGTTTCTTGATGATACTGTCGCCACTTTTTATTATCAGAGAGACGCAACTTGGAGAAACACCAAATTTTGCAGCAACATCAATTTTTTTTACAGCCTTTATCAACTTCCTCCAAAACTTTAATTTTTCTCAGCTAAACTTAAACACACTCGCTTGGACATCTTACTTGATTCTTAAACAAAAAGAAACTGAACCTAAATTTGCGAATTACTAGGCCTCGACTATAAAATCGGTTTTTCCCGGGTTTCTATAAAACGGGTTATTCCCCGGGTTTCTCACAGAAATCTACCTGATTTATTGCCAACCATTAGGCGTTATAAACGCGTTAAGAACCTTTTCAAAAAAATGCGTCATAAAAATGGAATTCGTGCTAATGTTAGATAAAAATGGGAAACCCGAAATGGCCAAGATCTCAATACATGCATAAAAATTTATACATAAAATTCCGGTAAAAATTTTATTATATAGAGTGTGTTACTATCTTACAGATTCACTATATGCAGGGCTTTTTACATGAAATTTCATTAAAATATTCTAGGTCTTGAAAAAATTGTACTATAAAGAGTTTTTCACTATATAGAGTTTCACTATAAACCAGAGGTGTCAAACTCAATTTTGCAGAGGGCCATATATTAAATTTAGAATGTGTAGGCGGGCCAGATTCAAATAAAAAAAATGTACTGAATTATTATAACATTTTATTTATTTAATTATATAGTATATAATATACGGTTGTTAAAAATTATGATTCTTCATTGCGATCGCGGGCCTTATTGATACGTCCCGGGGGCCGGATGCGGCCCGCGAGCCGTGTCTTTGACATCCCTGCTATAAACAGTGTCGACTGTATGTATATGTATATATATATATATATATATATATATATATATATATATATATATATATATATATATATATATATATATACGATCGAAGGTTAACTACTGGAAACGCCCTCGTGAGGAAATCTAGATGAGCAATTAAAGATCTTTAGGCTCTAGTTTCTGTTTTTTATTTTTTAATCAAGTTTTCACTGCCTAAATGGTAGTTTCTTCTGGATACTGAAATGTAAACAAACGACAAAAGGAAAATTAAGATGTTCGTCAGAAAGTGAGATAATTAAGTTCCTGTAAATCAAAAAATGCAAAATGCAAAAATCACTGTATGTTACTCAATAATACATCAGATAGATTTAAGAATAGGGTACCATTAAGGCAGCGTGGTGTTTCTCAAAGTTAGTTTTGGTTCTAAAAAGAACTATCAAAAAAATTTTAGTATTATTATTTTGCCTTTTTTTTTATCGTTTACCTCCCCGCTTGAGTAGGGATTTTACCCTTTTCCATATCCTAAGAATATCGGCGAGGATGTCGTAATACCCGTCAACGTTATCCAAGTGCCGAAACATGCATTTTTGTATTTCACAGCACATTTTAGACAACGCGGTAGTGCTGCCTCGGACGTTATTTCATTTCTACTACTTATGTAAGTGGCCAGGTCAAATATACTTAAATAAATTAATAAATAAGTATACCGACCTGCGGGATTGAACCTTCGACCTTCTGCACCTAAACCAAGGTACTGCGCCACGGAGCCCAGGTCGCCATAATCTCTTAATACTGTAATTTCTCAAAATGTGTTCTTCTCAGGGTTTGTATGATTATGTCCTTTACCTGGTTACTGAAATGCTTGACCTACATACTTAATTAGAGAAAAACTTACAATTTTGATTATATAACTTACAGTAATTTAATTATCGCACTTCTTGATAAACATCTTAATTTTCCTTCTGTTGTTTGTTTGGATTTCAGCGAAAGCTTGATTAAAAAATAAAAAACAGAAACTAGAGCCTAAAGATCTTCAATTGCTTATCTCTATTTCGCACGAGGGTATTCCCAATAGTTTATGGTGACTCTGCACCTTCGATTAGAACAGTTTATAAGTGGTTTCAAAATTTTCGGACTGGCCATATGGGCACAAGTGACGCTGAACGTTCTGGACGGCCTGTGGAGGTTACGACTCCAGAAATCATTGATCAAATCCATGATATGGTGATGGATGACAGAAGAGTTAAGGTCCGTGAGATTGCTAGTGCTGTGGGCATCTCGACTGAACGGGTACATAATATTTTGCATAAACATTTGGACATGAGAAAGCTATCCGCAAGATGGGTGCCGAGATTGCTCACGCTTGACCAAAAACGGAATCGTGTGTGAAGTGTTGCAAGGATGGTTTGCAGCTGTTCCAGAAGAATCCGGAGGACTTTAAGCGTCGTTTCGTCACTGTGGATAAAACATGGATACATTACTATACTCCTGAGACCAAACAACAATCTAAACAATGGGTTACCAAGGGGGAATCTGCACCAAAAAAGGCGAAGACCGTTCCTTCGGCCGGAAAGGTTATGGCGACTGTCTTTTGGGATTCGCAAGGGATAATCCTCATCGACTATCTGGAAAAGGGTAAAACTATTACAGGTGAATATTATTCATCGTTATTGGACCGTTTGAAAACCGAGCTGCAAGAAAAACGCCCGCGATTGGCCCACAAGAAAGTCCTTTTCCATCATGACAATGCACCAGCACACACCTCAGCAGTTGTGGTCGCAAAATTAATGGAAATAGTATTCCAACTCGTTTCACATCCCCCCTATTCTCCAGACTTGGCTCCCTCGGACTACTATTTGTTCCCCAATTTGAAGAAATGGCTGGCGGGACAAAGATTTTATTCAAACGAGGAGGTGATTACAGACACTAATGGATATTTTGCAGACTTGGACAAATCCTATTATTCGGAAGGGATCAACAAACTAGAACATCGTTGGACGAAGTGTATAAGCCTAAAAGGAGACTATGTCGAAAAATAAAAAAGGTTTACCCCAAACACATAAGTAGTTTTTATTTTTGCACGGACTTTTCAAACCAGCCTCGTATATACAGTGGCGAACAAAAGTATGGAAACATTTAAATTCCCATCTCTAGTCTTAACATTTAAACGGTTTAACGTAACAAAATTATGCACAAACAAAAGTATAGAAACATTTTTGTTATAAATTAAAAATCCACTAAGACGACTAAGATTTCGAAAATATTTAATATTTAGTAGGATATCCTTTTGCGTCAATCACTGCTTGACATCTTCTGCCCATAGAGTCAATAAGCCTAGCACAAAAAATCGGGTGGTTTCTTGTTTTAATGCGATCTAAAGTTTGTCCCGGTTTTTTATATCTCTTTTCCTAATTTGTTTATCCAGATAGTGCCGGGTTCAAATCAGGTGATTGTGAAGGCCAGCGCATTCTTGGCCAAGCGAGATGTGTATTTTGGGTCATAGTCTTGTTGAAAAATCCATGACAGTGGCAAATCTTCTTCATAAGGAATCAAATTTTTTCCAATATCCAAGATACATTGGAGCATGCATTCTGCCATTATCTTTGCCAATGGCCCCGTACCAGACCGACGAAAACAACCTCATACCATGATATTTCCACCGCCATGTTTGACAGTAGGTACAAGGTACTTTGGGTCATATCTTAGACCAACTGGTCTTCTTCTTACATAACAAGTAGAATCACTTCCAAAGAGATTGAACCTACTTTCGTCACTAAAGATTACTAAAGACCACTAATTTTGAGGCTTTTTAACAGCACGCCTACCATGAAGATTTCCAGATAACAGACGACGCCTAATAGTCATGTCTGACACCATTACACCCTGATATTCTTGCCTTTATTAACAGCAGTTTTCTTGGCAAGACAATGACCCAGACACACATCTCGCTTGGCCAAGAATTGGTTTTCACAATCACCTGATTTGAACCCGATAGAGAATCTTTGGCACTATCTGGATAAACAAATTAGGAAAAGAAATATAAAAAACCGGGATGAACTTTGTATCGCATTAAAACAAGAATGGGAAAAAATACCACCCGATTTTTGTGCTAGGTTTATTGACTCTATGAGCAGAAGATGTCAAACAGTGATTGACGCAAAGGGATATCCCACTAAATATTAAATATTTTCGATATCTTAGTCGTCTTAGTGGAATTTTTATTTAATAACTAAAATGTTTCCATACTTTGTTTGTGCATAATTTTGTTACTTTAAAAACTGAGCACATTTCTAATAAAGAACAACTGTTTTAGTTTTCAAAATGTTTGTTAGCATGTACACGATTAATAAATAAATATTGTAATTGGAAACCGCTTAAATGTTAAGACTAGAGGTGGGAATTTAAATGTTTCCATACACTTTTCCTCTCGAACCACGTTCTGGTAGATCATCAACATTTTTTTAACTGAGAGTATCGTTTCACTCACTTGCTAGAGAATACCTTCGTTTTGCCCAGCCGCTGTAGGCGTCATTTTTGGACCTCTTGGATGATTACATAGGAACATATCCCCCAAGCGCTAAGCGTACGCAGCATTCATGATTGATAATGTACTATTTAACCATAAATAGTGCATTATCCCATAGTGCAGTCAAGGATGCCCGATATTGTCTTCAGACAGCGTATCATAAAACGTATTTTGATGAAGCTAGACACCAAAAGGCTTCTGGCGCTGACGGAATACCTGCCATAGTTCTCAAGAACTGTGCAAGGGAACTAACACCAGTTTTCTGTAGACCTTTCAACCTATCCTACAGAAAGGGAATATTTCCTTCCTGCTGGAAATGTGCCACAGTTCAGCCGATACCTAAAAAAGGCAAGAAGATCTTGCCAAATAACTACCGACCAATCGCACTACTCTCAATAATATCGAAAGTCATGGAAAAGGCTATCAATCAGCATCTTCTAAAATATCTTGAAGGATTCAACATTATTAGTGATCACCAATATGGCTTTCGTAAAAATAGATCAACAGAAGATCTTCTGACTTATGTAACACATGTTTGGAACAACGCAATTGAACACTTTGGAGAATCTCGAGCGGTTGCTCTTGACATATCCAAGGCATTTGACCGTGTTTGGCACGATGGGCTGTTGGCTAAGTTACGTTCTTATGATATGTCTGAAAAGTTCTGTTTGTGGCTCTCATGTTTCCTCAGAGAGCTTTCTTTACGAGTGGTAGTCGACGGATGTCTTTCTAACACCTTCACTATCAACGCCGGTGTGCCCCAAGGTTCCATACTATCTCCTACTCTCTTCCTTATTTACATTAACGATCTGCTGGAAAAGACCGAGAATCCAATCTACAGCTTTGCAGATGACAGTACACTTATCTCTTCATTCACTTTGAATGCTCGGACATCGACTACTCAGACGAATATCCGCAGACAGCAGGAAGTCATTCAACTTAACAAAGACCTGGAAGAAATTCTATCTTGGGGTGACAGTAACCAAGTGGAATTTAACGCTACAAAAACCCAGGCGGCAGTTTTTTCTAAAAAAGTTAACGTTGCAGAACCCGACATAGTTATGTCGGGGCACTCCATCCCTCTAACATCGTCACTCAATCTGTTAGGCGTTAATTTGGGAGCAAATATGTCCTGGCATGAACATGTTGCAGGCATAGCAAGGAGAGCTTCTCAAAAGTTGGGAATATTGTTTCGAACCAGAAAGCTTTACACTCCACAACAACTTGTAATTCTTTACAAAGCTCAAATTCGACCAACTATGGAAGACTGCTCCCATGTTTGGAGCTCCGCTCCCAAACATACACTGCATTTGTTGGATTCTATCCAGAGAAGAGCTGTTCGTCTGATTGGACACCCGGAACTGACCGACGGCCTTGATTCGCTGGAACATCGAAGAACGGTTGGCGACTTGAGCCTATTCTACAAGTACTTTCATGGAAAGTGTTCGAAGGATGTGGCCCGCTTAATTCCTCCCAGAGCGGTGCATGTTAGGAGTACACGTCGCGCTAATACTTCACATTCGTATGAGGTTCAGCTTGTTACTCCTCGTACAACGCTTTCTCCGCACACGTGTCGCTCCTGTAGCGCTTTAGGGACTTCCCAGCAGCACGTGTGCTAGACCCAAAAAAAAAAAAAAAATAAGGTTAGAAATGAATCTTTTTCCACGAAACATTGTTTGCAGGGGTGCCAACAATGATCTCAAAAAAAATGTTGGTGCCGTTGTAGTCGGAAAGGACAAACGGTAAAAATTAATAAAACTGAAAAATTACTTTTACCAAGGTAAAAAATTCTAAAATAAACGAAATTCTTTATAATCCGGAATAAGTTCTAATGAAAATAACCACTTTCGGTCTTTCTTTGAAAAAAAACCTTTTTCGTAGTTTCTTGATAAAATAATGTATTTTTTTTTTTTCCTTATCAGTGAATCAGTCTGTTTATTTACCTCTCATACACGCGATTACATCACAAATTCTTAAAATACATTAAAGAAAATATTTTTTTAAATATTAATAATCATCTTCTCTTAGGCTAGTAATCTCGATAGTTAAAAAAAATACTCCACTTTTAAGTATATTTGAACCAGATAATAGAAATTTAATAGGTGTCTGTAGGAATCTTATACACCATCTGCCCCAATAGAAACGGAATAGTAACAAAGTCCGTTTATAATCAAAAACTTAAATTAATTGCCACAATTGTACAAAGTTCACATTAGCAGTTATTTTACTACTCTCTGACCTGTCGGAGCATCTCTGGATGCGTTTCGTCACCCACATTACGACTCATCAGCCAAGTTAAGATCAACAAAGAAGATACTAGAAGCACAAAGTACTTATTGCCATACTACTATGCCATGTATTAATTTGAGTTTATAAAACCAAAATACAAATTTAAGGAACAGAAATTGCATTTATTTTTCGATATACTGTCCTGCTACAATTATACACTTAACCCAGCGTTTAACTAATGGCTGAAAAGCTTTGGCTTTGAAAAGTTTGTCAGTAAGTCTTAATCATCTTAAGGCTTCCTGCTCCACTTCGTCATCACTGCTGTAATGCTTCCGAGGAACTCGTTTAGGGGACCACCAAGTTTTCACATATTTACATTAAAACGCTATCAATAATCTTATGTACCTTCAAAACCGGTTGATTGCATCGACTATACTCTATTTGAAACTGATAGTAATAAAAATACCAGTGGACTGATCGGCGGCGGCGTGCTATCTATTCTCAGGTATTTTTCAGGTAACAATGTTCTTTTGTAACGAAGTTTTATTGCCGGTTAAATCATTTTCATCTTCTTATTGCCCCAACTATAAATACAAATGATATTTAGAGCATCACGCCCAAGTGTCAAGCCAGTTAATGACAAGTCAGTTGGTGTGTTAACAAGATTTCTTCTTCGGCGAAACGCCGAAAGTTCGGGTAGCTAACTCATAATGAAACGCGTATAGTTAAAAATGTATTTGACTACGTTAAAAACGATCAAAATTGTGTTTTAAGTGTAGATGATTGTGTGACAAAATGTTCCTTAATGACCGGAGTTGGTAAAGCCAAAGTTTACAGAATTTTAAAAGAAGAAAAAGGAGGGGAGTATAGACTCTCCAAAAAAGAGACCAGACAGAAAAGAACTTCAGCTAACAGACAACTCAAAATAAGCAGTAAGGCGTATTGGTCACGACTTTTTTTATGGAAAAAAGAATTCCAACTTTAGATATGATCCTGCAGGTTGCTACAAGCCACCTAGAAAGACCGAAAATGAGTAGAGTAAAACTATGGAATGTTTTAAAAGGTATGAATTTTTATTGGAAAAAGCGTGAAAGAAAATCTTTATTGATAAAAAGTGGAGAAATTGTACACTGGAGAAGAGACTATTTAAGGAAAACTAGAAAAGCTCCCTCTGAAGGCAAAAGGATATATTACTTAGAGGAGTGTGGATAAATTAAGGGTACACGGACAAGAAATTTTGGCAAGATGGGAATATCAAAAATGCTCACCCAGCATTCAATGAAGGTCTCCCTACTGGTATTAAAACGCCATCTGGTAAGGGAAGTAGGTTAATTATTACGTAGACGGAGGTCTTTTCACATTCGTATCCAAGAAATCAGGAGATTATCACGAAGATATCAATTTCGATGTATTTGAAGATCGACCATCGCAGATGACAGACTTAATTCCAAATGGTTCTATTATTGTAATGAATAACGCAAGCTATCATTCTAAAAAATTAGAACTAGTTCCAACGGTTGGCTGAAAAAGGTCATCCAAGCTTGGATGACCGAGAAAAACATTTCATTTCCAAAAGACACCGTTAAGGGAGAATTATTAGAACTTGTAACGCTTGAAGTTCTCAGAAATAAAGACAAGTACACAAGTTTCGTCATCGACGAAATGGCAAAAAAATGTAATATTACTGTTTATCGCCTGCCACCATATCACTGCAAGCTCAATCCGATAGAACTTAAATGGGCACAGGTTAAGGATGAAGTCGCCAGGAACAATACGATCTATAAATTGCAGACGTACAAGACCTTTTTCAGAATGCCATACTAATGTTTGTGTAATGTAATGTATTGAGGGTGGAAGATAAAATGTGGACTGTGGACATGACAGTGGATGCTATTGTTGAACGTTTAATTATACATGTAAATTTAAATGAGTCGGACAATGATAGTTTTTGAAGCATGTCGGATATAGAAGATTGGTAATAATTTTTTCAACGTTGTTTGACTTCCTTATTTGTTTATATTTTAATTAATAATGTTTCATTATAAAATGTTTTTCTAATAAATGTTTAAACATTATAAAACTGTTTCATTCATACTATTCGCAAATAATACTAAGTTGGGAATGTGGAATCTTTGGCACAATGATACTACTTAGTATATAACACCACTACACCAAACACTTTATTTTTGCGCTCGACGCGCGTTTCGCTAACCATGTTAGCTTCATCAGGAGCCAATCATCGCTCCTGATCACTTTCCAATAAATAGAGTATAGTAAAAAGTCGGTCAAATTTATACTTTTTTTCTTGGCATAGCATACGTGCTGCAGGGAAATTTCTAAAGCGCTACAGGAAAAACGCATGTGCGGTATAAAAAAGCGATTCGCGTTGGTTTTGAACCGTTGTAAATTGTACTCGGTCGGAAACACAAAATCATTTAAAAGGAATAAGCTTCTCCATGTAACAAACTGCTTGAAAAGAGTTGTACAAGGAGCGACAAGGTGACCTTATACGGATATGAAGTATTAGGGCGACGGGTGTTCTTAGCAGGCTCCGCTCTGGGAGAACACTTTCCATGAAAATACTTGTATAAGACTCAAGTTGTCAACCATTCTTCGATATTCCAAGGAAGTAAGGTTGCTGATGAGTTATTAATGTGTCGAGTGTAAAGCTTCCTAGTTCGAAATAATATTCCCACCATTTGAGCTCTCTTTGCTATGCATGCAACATGTTCATGCCAAGACATCTTCTTCTTCTCAACCTAAGTCTGTCCCACTCCTGGACGTAGGTCTCTTTTAATCTCTTCCATGCTTCCCTGTCTTTTGCCACTTTTAACCACTGTCTGCCCGCTACTACTCTTATATCATCGAACCATCGTTTCTGTGGACGTTCAACGCTTCTTCCTGTTTCTCTGGGCCTCCATTCCGTGTTCCTAGATATCCATCTGTCTTCGGATGATCTAGCCACATGACCTTCCTATCGCCACTTCATCTTTGCCGCCTAGAGAGTTATGTCAGTGACTTTGGTTCGTCTCCTTATCTGCTCGTTATAAATTCTATCCCTAAGGGAGATAGCAAGAATGCTTCTCTCCATAGTCCTCTGTGAAGTCACGAGGTTTTTTAACAACTGATACAACATTAATGAATATCCTAGCTTTTGACTACAAAAAGATGCTAGAACTGGAGCTACTCTGGAAAAGTTAGGTTTCTTTTTGGACAGAGGGTTGTAACATTCATTTTTTCCTACATTTTAAGACCATGTAATGTTACTGATTTTTCACTTCAAAATGTACTTATTTTCATTTTTGTATCGAACGGTATATTAAACAGAGATTCCAAGACGTTCGGTATATACTGTGCAGTGCGGGTTCCTGACCGAATCTACCGCTACGCCGCGATTGGTGAAATGTGTGTATCCGCAGTTTTGGTTCCGGCGGCGCCATATTACCGGCAGAGTTTGCATGGTTTATTTAAGGGTCCGAGAAACGATGGTCTGGGCTAATTTCCATCCAGCCGCCGAGTAGGCGAGGCTAATTGCATCGGAGCCGCCAAGTAGGCTTCCTTCGACTGAGCTAGAGAAAAAGCTCATAACAACCATCATGCGAGCTAAGTAAACCACCAGTTTCTTAACGAAAAGCCGTAGTGGGCTCTCTAAGTGTTTGCTAGAAAAGTGTGAAATCGGTCGTATTCCATCAAAGCAGGAATAAGAACAGTAAGTTACCAAAGCATACTTCAATAGACCTGTCCCCTGAGTAGTGCCTTAACAGTAATTTAAAACTGACTAAAAAGTGAAGTGAAGAGCACTATTTTTCGTCTTCGGGGGTTGTCCTAGTTCAGAATTTAAATGTAATAACTACTAGTTAGGCTAGAATCTTTTTATAGAACTGCAAAGGTTAGAACTTTTTATTTTTATAAAAACTTGAATAAATTTTCTTTTTGTTGATTAAAGCTAGTGTCTCACTGAATACCTATTTTTCTTTTCAGGATAAGAAAAGTCGTACTAGTATAATTCTTTTTAGTAATATCTGTAAAACACTTCAGTATTTTTTCATTTTTTTTTAACTGAAGTTAGATCCTTTCTATTTTAAAATGAATGGTGCCCAAAATTTGTACGACTGAAGCTTTTTTTTTAAAAAATAGAAAATAATTCCAAAAAGACGTAAAACAATTATCTCTTACCCATATTTCTCTACCAAGGAAAAAACTGAGCTAGTGTTTGTTTAATTTCTTTAGTTCTTTTAAAATCATTAGTCACTCAATTCATTACCAGAAATTAAAGTGGGGCGCAAATTAAACACCTTTTCATAGGCTACAAAATGACGCCTCAAAAAGCGGGTAAGTTCACACCTTACAGGGTATCTGTGAAATATTATATCCTCCTTTTACTAAGGTTTTTCCAAAAAAACATAATCATATTGATACTTTTTTAAAAGGACCAAAGTACATCAATTAATAATGTAAATACGACAATTAAGTACGTAATTCCTCAAAATTTTTTATTGTAAACAATAATTAGTATAAACAGGAACAAATAAACTTGTAATAAAAAGCAAATATAGGTGATTAATGAAAAAAGACATACAGTCTGATCTCGTTGATATACTTTTATTTATTACCGCCAGGGAAAACTATTATCGTGGTTTAGTCATTTCCGATTAGAAATGCACATTTCTCCAAAATATTGAACTAAAATCAAAAAAAACCCCGTATGAGGATTTGATTATCAAGTTATTGAAAAAAACGTCACTCTTTTTATTTTAATTATAGCGTTGAGTACTTTATACAGTCTGTCAAGTTAGAACATGACCGCTCGTATTCTTGAAAAAATGTATTTCGTGCCATTAATCTATTCTTTGGTGTGCTAACAGCGCAATTACCTTAGAAAGTTGTCCAATTGCCACCTGCATCAATAATCGCCTGGCATCGTCGAGGCATGCTCTCGACGAGATTTTCTGCATACTCTGCAAATTCTTTGGAATCTCGCGAGTTCTTAGAGCCTTTCCTCTGAGTTTTCTCTTTACAAGGGACGAAACGTTTTCAATATGGTTGGCATCCGGCGATTGTGAGGGCCATTCTAGTATCTTATCGTGGACCCAAGCGAGCCGCTTCGGGACGTGATTTTTGCCCAACAAAGGTTAGTTAAACGTGCTTCGGAATTTGACATCATGAGCACGAAAATGTTATCAGATGGTCTCGTGGGACCCATTCAAACCCGATTTTGACGCTCCTTGACACAGCGTCAACTTTGGCTCACGTAAAAACAAAGAAGACGATTCGTTTTTCGATTTTCGGAGAGACTTAGCCTACCGAGCCACGTTCTGCCAAGTCGTCGGCACATTTCACGTTCATACAGGCAGGTAACAATATATTTTTCTTTTCAAAATGTGCTTAGTTTGCCGAAGCCAATCTAACTATTAGTATATTTAATAGTGACTGGCAAATCATTTGCTGCTGACCATCCAAATTTATTGAGTCCATGCCATTCTGAGGAATTGGATTTCTTTGTGACATCAACTTGTCCAGACTTTAGTGTATATTCGTACAAAATTCAATTCATTTGATTCAGAACCTGAAGACGCAAAACAATCGATTGCGTCGTGAGTTTGCTAATTGGACTTTAGAAAAATTGGAAAGTGATGCTCATTAATATCGAAAAAGCGTGTTTAATATGAAGGCGTACTATTGGTTGAATGGGTTTGTCAACAAGCAAAACTGCAGGATTGATGTGACGTTTATCCAAAAGTTATTCATCCAAAAGCCCATTGTATCCAGAAATTTTACAGTATAGACGGGAAGATAGAGTCAGACCAAAAAGTCTCCATACACCACCTGCTTTCTATACTATTTTTCTGTTATGTTTAACTAATTAATTGGAAGTATGAGAAAACGGGTTTAAATTAATATTTGAAACTTAACCAACGAGGATTAGTATTAAAAACAACTACGGAACATTTTATTTAGAAGTTACATCATTATTATAAAAATATAAACAAAATTAATGTCAAAAAAGCCTCTATACACTCAAAAAACTACATTGCAAAAATACGTTATAATCAGCCGCATTTTATCAAGCTATCTATTGCTCGCTAAACTGTGGCTTACAGTGGGTTCTTAAAGTAGTATTAACAACCGGTCAAGTGCAAGTTGAACTTGCGCAATTAGTGTTCCGTACGTTGATTGCTTTTAAAATAAAAAATGTTGTAACGGAAGTATAAAATGATCAGTGACTTCACAAAACACACCCCAAATGAGTTTTCAACAAAGTTTATTCCTAATCTTTACTGAAAATTTATGACCTTGAAATTTCTGTTTTTTTATATACCAGATAAATTATTACAGGTAATGCACTCGTGATAATTTTCGTTCAATCTACACCCCGTGGAGAATATTCCAGAATTTCTTCAAAATTTTTTGATAAGTACTTTTCGAGATAAGGCGGGTGGACAGCGATTTTTCGCGATTTTTTAAAAATAATACAAAGAAAAGGGCGTGCAAGTATTACATTATATATATATTTTTTACTCGTGTTATCACAAGCGTTCATTTGACACCACACTCGGAAGTTAAAAAATTTTTTTTTAACTTCCGATATCACCCCCCAAAACTGACCCCTTAAGTCAAAATTTAACTTTTCAAAAACTACATGGCTCTGATGAGGCCATCAATTCCTATATTATTATTACCAAATTTCAACTTTCTATGACAAATAGTTTCGGAGAAAATCGGGTGTGACAGACGGACAGACAAACACCGAAGTAATCTTTTAAGTGTTCTGTACGGAACACCAAAAATGAGCGAGACAAATTGTGAAATTCCTTTTCAAGTTCGAAAGATCATAACTGACTTGTGGAAAGATGGAAAATCGTACAGAAATATAGGAAAAATTGTTAAAAAGTCGCATACTACTGTCCAGTACATTGTAACCCAGTATAAATCAATGAGTGCCTATAAAATCCGGCCACGCTCCGGTCATCCCAAGAAACTGACTCCACGTGAAGAGGCCAGTATTGTTAGAGCAATAATTATAGATTCCAAGAAAAGTGCACCAAAATTAAAAGAAGTACCAGAAATATTTTCGAAAAATGTTTGTTGACAAACAGTGAGAAATTGTTTACACAGGGCAGGCTATAAGGAGTGTGCAGCCAGGAAGAAGCCGTTAATTTCGGAAGCTAATCGCAACAAGCGGTTAGCTTTTGCTAGGGAATACGGTACAAAATCTCTTGAATTTTGGGAATTCGTAATCTTTAGTGATGAAACTAAAATTAACCTTTTTGGGTCCGATGGCAGAACTAAAGTTTGAAGAAAGAAGAATACCGCATTCGATACTAAAAACATTTGTTCCACGGTGAGACAAGGGGCTGGCAGTGTTCTGCTTTGAGGATGCATGTCCGCTGGAGGGGTTAGAAATTTACATTTTGTTAATGGTACCATGGATCAGCATGTTTATCTGAACATTTTGAGAAACAATTTAAGAGAAAGTGTCCAAAAATTAGTATTCGAAAAAAGATACATGTTCCAAAAGGTACCGCAAACTTGGTGCGAGAATGGATGATCCATAATGTGCGACAGCAGCTTCATACACCTCCCCAATCACCCCATGTTAACCCCATCGAGCATTTATGGGCGGAACTTAAACGGAACAGAATATTGAACGAATGGAAGAACATGCCAGCAGAAGTTACTAGAAAGCTAGTTGCAAGCATGACACAAAGCGTACAGGAGATTATCAAAGCCAATGGCGGTCTCACTAAATATTAGTTTAAACGAAGTTATTTTCCGTTAAACCCCGTTTTAAACCATTATTGGTAATTGTTAAATGCATGGAGACTTTTTTTACATTAATTTTTGTTTACATTTTTATAACATTGAGGTAACTTCTAAATAAAATGTTCCGTAATTGTTTTTAATACTAATCCTCGTTCAAATATTAATTTAAACATGCTTTCTACTAGTTCCAATTAATTAGTTAAACATAACAGAAAAATAGTATAGAAAGCAGGTGGTGTATGGAGACTTTTTGGACTAACTGTATGACGGTTGTGTCATCGGGCTTTATTTTTTTCAAAATGAGCTGGGAATGCAGTTACAAATGCATAATTAGGGCATATTTGTTTGCGAAAAAGACAGCACAGTTGGACCTCTTGGTAATTTTTTTAAAACAATCATTTACGGTGTCTGGTATTTTCGGTTTTTACTTTTAAAATCTTTCTTTTAAAAACCCCGAACTAAATGCGTTATCGATTTTTCATTAAAACCAAGGTCAGTACGTATGGGAAACGAAAGTAATCATGTTTAAGGGCTGGGGGGTTGCAATCGAAAGCGAGGGTGAAAATACTATTGCCAAGTGAAATTAAGTTATACAGACCGAATTTTTGAAGTATGGTTGATGTAGAAGGTACAGTCACATAATAAATCGGTATCGCCTTTAAAATTTTCTTTGTTTCTTTATTGTTTTTGAGGATTTAAATATCGCTTTTCGGTTCTTTTGTGGTTACATTTTTTATCCACTTTCAAAAATATTCTTTCTGGAGTTTGAAAATAACACATAAGCACGAAATAATTATTACACTAGACTCGCTAGACCATAACACCAGAAATCAAACAGACTATATTCTAGTGGAATAAACGTTTTAGAAATAGTATTGTATCTGTCAAAACATATCCCAATGCTGATATAAACTCGGATCACAATGCCCTGGTAGGGGTTCTAAGAATTATCTTGAAAAAGTTAAAAAGAAAACAGAAAAAAACAGGTGTACAAGTATGAAATGCGGATTTTTTTTTCTAAAAAAAAAAAACATGTTAAATTCGGAAAAATGATAAAAAGTGCTTTATTCAGAGTATGCTCCATCGCTTGCTATACATTTTTCCCATCTTTCGGGCAATTTGTGAATACCCACACCAGTAAAAATCTTCCCCTTTTGCTGCGAACCATTTATCGAGCCATTTTTTCACATCTTCGTACGAACCAAAGCGCTGCTCAGCAAGTGGTAATCGGAAGGAGCCAAGTCTGGTGAGTAAGCCGCATGGGGTAGAACTTCCCAGCTGAGTGCTTCCATCGTGTTGCGAACTGGTTTTGCCGCATGTGATGGAACATTGTCATGAAGAAAAATGACTTTGTGTTGTCTCTTTCGGTATTCTGGCCTTTTTTCAAGCAGCGAACGGTTCAAATCGATCAATTGTTGTTGGTAACGTTTAGTATTAACCGTTTCCCCAGGTTTTAACAGCTCATAATAGACCACGCCCCTCCGGTCCCACCAAACACAGAGCGTCGTCTTTCTACCAAAGCGATTCGCTCTTGCAATCGATGTGGATGGTGCGCCTGGGTCTACCCATGATTTTTTGCGCTTGGAATTCTCAAAATAAATCCCCTGTAACTATACGATGCAAAAAACGACTTCCTTTTGTACCGAGCGAGCAAAAATGTCACACGTGTTTTTGCGCTTTTCCATTTGCCTGTCGTTCAACTCATGTGGTACCATTGCCCAATTGCTCGGCGAGGTGTTTTTGTGTGTGCGAATCATCTTCGTCCAACAATGCTTGCAATTCCACATCTTCGTATTTTTTTGGCGGTTTTCCACGTTCCTTGTCTGCAACATCGAAGTCACCACTTTTGAAACGCCGAAAACATCGTTCACACGTACCTTGCGATGGAGCATGTTCACCATAAGCGTCTCGAAGTAATCAGTATGATTCAACGGCAGTTTTCTTCAAATGAAAACAAAACATTAATGCTGTCCGCGAATGCTCTTTGTTCGGTATAAATTTCGACATATTGAACACAACAACACTATGCACACACTTTTCCAATTATCACTCGTACGCGTCTGACACTTGTTGATAATACAACAAAATGGCGCAGTGCCAAATCTTTATAGCACAAACTGCATTGGTGCACCATCTGTTGTCTGAAATCCGCATTTCATACATGTACACCTGGTAAATAGAGAACTCCGAAACACAGAGCTAAACGAAGACATAGAATCTGAAAGAGAAAACTTGAATGAAATAACAAGGGGGCTAAAGAATAAGTATTAACTATGGAACAAACACATAAAAGAAAAGATGACAGATGACATTCTAAGACTAATGGAGGAAACACGGTTACACAAAAACAGAGGTAACAAAAGACAATATAGCAGACTACACACACAAATACAGAAAGAAATTCGAACAACTAAAGATAGGTGGAATGGTGAAAGATGTAAAAAGATAAAGGAGTTGCAGGGAAAGTACGACAGCTTTAATACCTATCGAAAAATCAAAGACTTAACTCGTGACCGGAGAAAGAAATCAAATGGACGTTGATAGATCATCAAGGAAACGTTATTATCAATAAGAGAAACTGAAGATATGGCAAGACTATATTACAGAGTTATTTTCGAATGCAAGACCAGAGCAGCCACAATGCTCAATAGACTTGTTTGAGCCCTGTATTATCAACAATGAAGTACGCATTGCAATAAATCAACTAAAAAATTTAAAAGCCACCAGTCCCGATGAATTCCATGGGGACTTTCTTAAGTTCTTAGATGATTATAGGATTAAGTGGTTTACGGTGATCTACAAATAAAATCTATGATTTAGGTAGAATTCCAGAAAGCTGTTTAAAGTCTGAGTTTATAACGATCCCAAAAAATGCAGGCGCTAAACAATGCGGAGAATATGGAACAATTAGACGCATAAAAAACATCTTTTAAACATTTCTGAAAATTATTCACAGAAGAATATACAAGTTGTGTGAGGAAAACATGTCAGCTACACAATTCGGTTTTTTCGTGATGCCATGGGAACCAGAGAGGCTTTGTATTCTATGCAGGTTTTGATTCAGCGATGTAGAGACGTCAATTGTGACGTATATTTGTGCGTGATCGACTACCAAAAGACTTTTGATAGAGTCCAACATCACAAAATGGTCAAAATTCTGAAAGATCTTGGCCTAAATGGAAAGGATCTGCGGATTATTGGCAACCTCTACTGGAACCAGATGGCATTTATTAAAGCAGAAGGGGAGCGATCAGAAGCAATATTGATTGAGCGTGGAGTAAAGTAGTAAGGCAGGGTTGTGTTTTGTCTCCACTATTGTTTAATATATACTTTGACTAAATCTTTAGAGAGGCACTGGAAAAGTCTGAAAAAGGAATACTGCTTAATGGGGAGCGAATAAATAGCATGCGTTATACTGACGATACGGCGGTTATGGCTGATAACTTAAAGGGTCTACAGCATCTTATGATAAAAATAAACAAAGTCAGTAATTGATACGACCTCGAACTTAATATCAGATAAATAAAGTACATGATAATCAGCAAGACTCCGGTTAGCAATCAACAAATACAGAGAATTCAATATTCATATCTAGGTACCATGATAAACGAACAATGGGATCATTCGCATGATCGAAAAAACACATTTGCTGTTATTTCATTAATAAATAAATGTAAAAAAAGCGGTTAAAATGGCTCCAATTTTTTTTTAATGGCACAGGAAAGCTGGCGTCGAAGCCTAAATTTTTTTAAAAAAAAGATCCATTTTGGACCAAAAAGGCATAAAATGGAGGGCAATTCAATTTTTAAACAATAAATTCAATTGTGCCCATTGGGTTCAATATTTTTGTACCAAAATTTCAGGGTATTTTTGCTATAACAAAGGGCATATTTTCTGAAAGTTTCAAAAAACAGTTTTTTACCTATTTTTTGGGTTATGTACGCACTTGAGCGACTTAAAACCAACAAAGATTTGTTGGAAATTTCATTACGAAGAGTTCGGTTTTTTTTGTCTCGATCTGATTTACAAAACCGGAGTTATTCGCATTTTAAGCTCAAAAAACGCATTTTGAAAACTTAAATTGTTTATAAAGAAAAGCGCACAAGTTTTTGAGGTCCAAAGCTCAGGACAATACTCCTGGTGATACCCCAGAGAGGATAAAATCATAACATTGCTGTATCTAGACTTTGCAATTTTAATTTTACTTCACTATAGAATATTAGACTTACTTACTAACTTAAGTTAGTCCTAGCAATATTTTAGGAAAAAACGTAAACTCAAAGACCTGATTTCTTAATACACATCTCCTGTACAGTAATTACTCGACATCCAATTCTAAATACACTTCTGTGTTTAATTTTAATGGGCAGATGTTTCGAATTAATAGGAAAAGAAAACGGCAGCAGAGTGTCCCAAGGGTCAACGGTCAGTACGGTATTTGAACCCAGTAAAACGGTCCCCTAATCAGTTTAAATGCCACTATGTGCTCGTAGACGATGCTGTCAAATTTATTTCTTTTTTAATAGGCACTAACCAATTATTGTCGCAGAGAGTTCTATAAGAGATTTAAAGTTTTTACGACCGCTAAAGATAAACCTGATTTTCGACGTACACTATAGTGATAGTAGAATATTCCTATCAAATTATGTAACTTCCTGTAACTTTTGCACAACCAAAAGTGGAAGGTAAACGCGTAACAATAAGAAAGGAGACGCAGGCATAAGATATAGTAGTACGGGGGCCGCCTTTTAAATTTTTACAAACGACCACTAGATGAGATGTGTCATTACTTCTTCTTTTCATGCCGTCTTCTATTGAAGGTTGGTGACCACATCTCTAAATGCGTCTCTATCTCTTGCTACATGAAACAGTTCTTCAACGCTGTGATTCGTCTACTCCCTTATGTTTCGGAGCCAAGACTCCTTCTTCCTGCCGATACTTTTCCTTCCCTCTACTCTTCCCTGCATTATGTTTTGTAGCAAAAAGTACTTATCGTTGCGCAGGATGTCCTATATACGATGTTTTTCGTATCTTGATGACAGTTAGGAGTTTTCTTTTGCTCCCAATACGTCCAGAGTATCTTTAATATGCGTCTGTACTGCCACATTTCGAACGATTCTAGCTTCTTGGTAATTTGCGCTTTCAAGCTCATGGAAAGTGTTCGAAGGATGTAGCCTGCTTAATTCCTCCCAAAGCGGTGCATGTTAGAAATACACGTCGCGCTGGTGCTTCACATCCGTATGAGGTTCAGCTTGTTACTCCGCGTACAACGCTTTTCAAGCAATCTTTTATATGGAGAACGTCATCCCTTTGGAATAATTTGCCCAGCGCTGTGTTTCCCACCGAGTACAATTTACAGCGATTCAAGAACAACGTGAATCGCTTTTTCCGCAGTCGTGCCGCTCCTGGAGCGCTTTAGGGACTTCCCTGCAGCACGTGTGCTAGACCCATAAAAAAAAAAAAAAAACAAAAAAAAGGGCCAAGTCTCCACCCCACAAAGTAACACTGACCACACATATCACTCCACAAACCTCAGTCTGATACGAAGATTTAAATTTTTACTGGTAAGTATTGAAGAGTACTTCACAAATGCCTTTCGAGCCATTTCTATTCTGATTTTAATTTCTTCATCTGGATCTAGTTGTGCATTTATGATTGAACCGCGGTACTTGAATTTTTTGAACTCGTTCGATTTGTTTTCCATTCAATGTCAGTATAGGGTTAATGTTTGGATTCTTACTCACAATCATAAATTTTTTTCTCGATGTTTATAGTGAGTCCTACTTCTTCGTTGATTCTTTCTAAGAGGGTTTGTAGATCTCCTACACTCTCAGCCATTATAGCAGTATCATCCGCAAATCTTAGGTTGTTAATTAATGTCCCTCCAATGCTCACTCCCTCATATCTTTCATCCCGTGCTTTCCGAAACACAAACTGACAATGCACATTGAACAGTTGGGGAGACAGGACGCAGCCCTGTCGAATCTCTTTTTGAATTGGAATTTGCTGTTTGGTTGTAGTAGATATTTTTAATTAATCGTATGTCGTTTTTATCTAAATTAATACTTTTTAGGTTCTCTATAAGTTTATCGTGTTAGATTTTATCAAAGGCTTTTTGAAAGGCAATGAAACAGACGTACACATTTTTGTTGTATTCTCTACACTTCGGTAGCAGTACCGTGGTAGTGAATAAAGCCTCCCGTGTTCCTAACCCTCCTCTAAAACCAAACGGCGCCTCATCAAGTTGTTCTTCGCATTTTCGGTATATTCTCTGTTGAATTATTTTTTTAAAAAAACTTTTAATGTGTGACTAATTAAACTGATCATCCAATATTCATCACAGGATTGTTCTTTTTCGTCAAAGGAATGAAAACTGATTTAAGCCAATTTTTTGGGGTTTCACCCGTTTCATATATTGCATTGAAAATTTTGGTTAAGCTGGTTAAGTTCGTATAGTCCAAAGCTTTTAAGAATTCTACCAGAATGTTGTCGGGTCCTACTGTTTTATTGCCCTTGGAAAGTTTTATTGCATACTTCATTTCTGTTTTAAGAATACACAAATGATCCGTCTGTCTGCCATATTCTCTTGTGGCATTACTATTGTTGTAAAATTTGATATTTGTTATTGTTAAACAGTCGCAGCTCAGAAATTGGCAGAGTAGTTTGTTTACAGTGAGCGTTTAAAAAAAACAGGTTTGTGAACAAATGGAAATGTCACGTGAAGGTTTTCGTTGGGTGATTTTTTACGATTTTAGTAAAGGCCTAACTCAACAACAATGCCTCGAATCGCTTCGTTCAACTTTTGGTAATGAATCACGATCAGAAAAGACTGTTTACAATTGGTTTGCAGAATTTCGTCATGGTCATGGCTTCCGTCAGCGATCAATTCCGTAAAGGTCGACCAAAATTGGTTATTGTTCCAAAAAATATCGATGCTGTGGCGAACATGATTGAAGAGGATTGCGATGTGACTTACCGTGAGATAGTGGCATCCTTAGGCATATCGAAGACTCTAATATGTTCGATTTTGCATGAACATTTAGCTGTGAAAAAAAGATCTGTTCCCGATGGATACCTCATAATTTGACCGAAACTCAAAAACAGATTCGTGTCAAATGGTGTAAGGAAACTGCTCAAAAAATTCGACCTAGGGCATGCAAAATTGGTATACAACATCGTAACAGAAGATGAAACTTGGATCAACTGTTTGGGTATTCCAAGATGAACCTAATACAACAAAAGTGGTTTGTTCGCGCTTCCAAGAAAGTGTTGTTTCTTTGGTTATACCGGACTTGTTACAACCCTTGCTTTAGAGGATCGCAGAAACAGTTAATGCTGAATGGTATACAATTCGTTTGCAAGAAGGCATCGATGAAACAATCACGTCACATCATTCTTCATCATGACAATGCCACCTCTGACACAGCCGTCAAACAATTGATTATTTGACGGAGAAAAACATCGAATTAATGTATCATTGCAAATATTCACCTGATTTATCGTCTAACGACTTTTTTTTGACAATGACAAAATAGATGCTTATACCACATTCTGTCGGTGACATATTTAAAGTCTTTCCAAACAAAGCAGCCAGCAAGGCTGACACTTAATTACAGAGGCGCACCTTCCCGAACTTCCCACCCGAAGGCATAGATGACGTTGGTGAAGCAACTAGAGACGAATTGCAAGATCCACACTTCAGGAGTTCCCAACTGATGAGCCGTGATACGGCGAAACGCGTCTTGGGATGGTCCGGCAAATACAACGCTTTGGGAACTCCTGAAGTGCGGATCTTTCGATTCGCTTTTAGTTGCTTCACCAACGCCATCTATGCCTTCGGGCGAAAAACTCAAACTCTGAAATTAAGTGTCAGCCTTGCTGGCCGCTTTGTTTGGAAAGACTTTAAAGAAGTCACCGACAGAGTGCAGTATCTAGCATCTACTTTGTCATTGTTTTCCGTTTAGTACCTGGATAAGGAGTGAAATTGTGTTCTTTGTATTTGCTGAACCTAGTCCAACTGATGAGCCGTGGTACGGCGAAACGCGTCTTGAGATGGTCCGGCAAATACAAAGAACCCTTTGGGAACTCCTGAAGTGCGGATCTTTCGATTCGCCTTTACTTGCTTCACCAACGCCATCGCCTTTTTTCTGTTCCAAAATGTCAAAAAAAATGCATGGAGAGCGATTTTCATCACTTCAAGCAGCTGTTGAATCCATCCAAAACCATGTTTTTGATGTAACAACTGCAGAGTGGAAGAAATGTTTCGAGAATTGGTTCGAACGCATGCAAAAGTGTATAAATTTTAAAGGCGAATGTTTTGAGAAACAATAAAACGATTTGTATCAAAAATCTTTTTTTTTTTCATTGTTTTTGTAAAAACGTAAAAGGTGGCCCTCGTATTAGGATGGTCTAAATAACGATAACGTTAACGCTATACGAATATATGTTTTAAATTCTCCGATTCTATACCTTTCATCATAATAAGGCACTAGCCAATTGTCATAAATGATAAACGTCGTTAAGGCAAAAATGTATAATTATCTGCTTAAGTGGCTTCTCAGGTGGCATCCATTAAGTCCCATGTAAAAGCATCGTAAAAGTATGAAGATATAAATACTTACATTTCAAAATTATCTAAAAACTAAAAATCATTTTGTAATAAAAATAGCAGAAAGATGTTTTAAGATTTTACAGTGAATATCAGCGTTTAAAGCAGAGATTAATGAAGTAACAAGAGATGACGTAGAGAACAACAAACGTTTAGAAAAAAGGATGCGAAACAGATGAGTAAAGAGAATAGAAGAGAGAGGAGACTACACTTCCGCCAAAAAGAAATCCGGGAAGTGTAACATAACAAAAACATTAGAGATGTAATGGGTACCCGGTCTACCTGGCCCAAACCGGATACTCGGCTGATTTGGCTGCATATCCGGTTAGGACGGATACCTTATTACCCAACTGGGTACCCTGCCAAAATTTTGAGCAAAATAGAACTAAATGAAAAGTCACATTTATTTCAAAATATGCATAAGAGGAACATATTAAACATAACAACAACAAACCTAAACCACAGTAAATATAAAACACAGTAGCGACGCTCAAAGAAATTTTTAGGTTCTGTTTTTTATCACGCATGCGACCCTATCATACCAATAACTGGCTACCAGCGCGGTCGCCGTTTGTGTTTACATCTAGATTTCAAGGAGAATCTTTTTATTACGTGCTTCGAAATTCGTAATTAATAATTTTCCAATAAGTAAATGACTCGTTTGACGTTAGAATTGAAAATAATTATAAAAAAGATGTCAAGAGGAAGTTTTTGTTGTGTGGTTAGTGTTTGTAAAAATATATGTGGTATCTCCAAAGGAGTTAGTTTTTGTAGATTTCCCAAAGATCCTATAAGGTAATTTATTCAGAATTCTTTATTTCTATTATGCAATATATTATATAAAGATTATGATAATTGTGTTTTCATATTAGAGATACATTTTATTTGTAAAATAGTTGATGTTTTATTATTATTAAGTATTGGTTTATGTTATTCCACGTGTACTTTTTTTCTGAATTCAGGGCAGAACTTTTGCTAGAGTTAAGTTATATTATCTGCTAAAATTCGCTAACCAAACTTTCAAAACTCATTCTGACCATGCAAAAGTAGTAATTCTTCAGAACGAATGAGTTTGCATAAATCAATGCATGAATTTAATTTTTCTTTATATAAGTACTATATCGGCTCGAAAAGTCATTAGTTGTATGAAAATGAAAAGCTTGCGAGAGAGCGTATCACCCTGCCGCACTCCTCTTTCGATTCGCAATTTGCTGGTAGATTGATTAGTTTGTGTTTTGACATGAGCGGTGGCATTTTCATATATGTATCTAATTACATTGGAAAAGTGATGATCAATTCGACACTCAGAAAGCGCTTCCAAAAGTCTGCTGATTTACAGAATTAAAAGCCTTTTCGAAGTCCACAAATATGAGCACAAGAGGCTTATTATATTCTATAAATTTTTCAACGAGGATTTTAACTGTAAGCAGATGGTCGTTTGTACCCTACCCCGAGCGGAAACCTGCCTGTTCTTTTGAAAGGGAAAACTCGAATTTATTTGTTAGATGTTTGGTAAGTATTTTCGCGAATAACTTGTCTACATGGCTCAGGAGGATAATGGGTCGATAGTTTGTAAGGTCTGAAGTATCTTAGAAATATATTAGATTTAACTAATGATAAAATGGATCAAAAAGTTAGTTCACTTCATTTTTAAGTTCAGAAAAAAAGACGATCTCATCTTAAAATAATAATTATAATTATTTCCAATCTCTCCAGATTACTGGAATTCGCTGAAATATAAGCAGCATGATTGTTGACATTATACGCGCGAAGCTGAAGGTGTGCAGAGATATACCATATTCTCAAAATGAATATTTTCCCCCCCCAGACAATATCTTCGATTGGTCCAGTAGTGAAGTACAATACTCCCCTGTGATGGTTCTACCTTTCTCCAGGTAGTCTATGAGCACAACAGCATTAGAATCCCAAAAAACCGCAGCCACGAGTCTTCCTGCAGATGGACCCGTATTTGCATTCCTGGGTACACTTTCACCTGCTTCCACTCACTGTTTCGACTGCTCCTTCGTCTCTGGCATGTAATGATGAATCCATGTTTGATCTACTGTTATAAAACGTAGAAGAAATTCACTGGAATTATGTTTAAACAAGTTCAAACACTTTTGGAAAATGTTCATTCGATTGCGTTTTTTGGTTGACTATTAACAAACACGGCACCCATCGACAGGAAAGCTTTCTCATACCCAAAACATCGGGTATAATGTGGTGGAGACAGCTTATCGAGATGTTTACAATGTCAGCGAGCTCACGTACCTCAGGTCGGTGAACATTTAGTACGCTATTGTGATTTTTTGTCACAATCTCGTCGCTCATAGCGGTTTTCGGGCGTCCAGAAAGCCCACTTTTTAATCGTCGAAAACGAGGGAATCATTTAATGTAACATTTAACTTTTTTTGAACGTTCATCGGAATTAAACCTTTTAAAATGAAATATTTTATAATAGCTCGCACTTCAATTTTACCAATTAGTGGAGGCGTAAAATTTTCATGATTTTTGGAAATTTTTGGATACAGCTTGGAAATCGATTTAAAACAGTGCCTACATAAGGAAAACGAGTTTTCTCAGCCTAATTTTGACCGCAAGGCTATTTTTCTTCTATTTTAGTGCATTTTTAGTGTTCCGTACGGAACACTTATAAGATCACTTCGGTGTCTGTCTGTCTGTCTGTCTGTCACACCCGATTTTCTCCGAAACTATTTGACATAGAAAGGTGAAATTTGGTAATAATATAGGAATTGATGGCCTCATCAGAGCCATGTAGTTTTGAGAACTAAATTTTGACTTAAGGGGTTAGTTTTGGGGGATGAAGTCAGAAGTGAAAAAAAAATTTTTTTACTAGGTCATCGAGTGTGGTGTCAAATGAAAGCTTGTGAAAACACGAGTAAAAAATATATATATAATATTATACTTGCGCGCACTTTTCTTTGTATTATTTTTAAAAAATTCGCGAAAAAATCGCTGTCCCGGGCCTTATCTCGAAAAGTACTTATCAAAAAATTTCGAAAAAAATTCTGGAATATTCTCCACGGGGTGTAGATTGAACGAAAATTATCACGAGTGCATTACCTTTAATAATTTGTATGGTATATAAAAAAAAACAAAAATTTCAAGGTCATCAGATTTCAGTAAAGATTGGAAACAAACTTTGTTGAAAACTCATTTGGGGTGTGTTTTGTGAAGTCACTGATCATTTTATACCACCGTAACATAAATTTTGACTTAATGGGTTCGTTTTGAGGGGGGGTGAAATCGGAAGTGAAAAAAAAATTTTTTTTACTAGGTCATCGAGTGTGGTGTCAAATGAAAGCTTGTGAAAACACGAGTAATATATATATATATATATATATATATATATATATATATATATATATATATATATATATATATATATATATAATGTAATACTTGCGCACACTTTTCTTTCGTATTACTTTTAAAAAATCGCTGTCCCCTACCTTATCTCGAAAAGTACTGATCAAAAAATTTTGAAAAAATTCTGGAATATTCTCCACGGGGTATATATTGAACGAAAATTATCACGAGTGCATTACCTTTAACAATTTATTTGGTATATAAAAAAAAACAAAATTTCGAGGTCACCAGTTTTCAGTAAAGATTGGAAACAAACTTTGTTGAATACTCATTTGGGGTGTATTTTGTGAAGTCATTGATCATTTTATACCACCCTAACAAAAAATTTTATTTTAAAAACAATCAATGTACGGAACACTAATTGTGCAAGTTCAACTTGCACTTGACCGGTTTTTTTTTTGATATTCTGGCTTCAAATTATGGGAAAATATAGCTTTTATATTAGCAAAAAAGTATGCCAAATTTTATTAAAAAATATTAAAAGGATTGGTCAAAATTCGCATTTTAGTCCAAATCTTTTTAAGGATTTGTCTTGTGGACAAAAGGTCGTAGGAAACTTTAAAAAAAAAAAAAATGCGAAATGTTATGTTCTTCAAGATGGTTAGAAGAAAAAATAAAGAATATACAAAAAACTACTATCTTATTTTTCAATTTTTTCGTTACGAAAAATTCAATTTTTTTCACTTTTGCTCTAAAACAGTCTAGTTCATTCTCTAGTTGTATTCAATATTTTATTTTAAACATAGCATGAAAAAGGGATTTTAAAACAAATACTATCTATTTTACAATAAAATTATAATTCAGATAACAAAAACGTTTATTGATAAACATTATCAACATTGGTACATTTACTAAAATTATCAGTGCAGTACAAAAAAGGTCAAAATAATGATGAGATAGGGATAGTTTAGATTCAGCAATATTATGATTTTATCGTCTTTGGGGTATCACTAGGCGTATTGTCCTGAATTTTGGACCTCAAAAAACTTGTGCTCTTTTGTTTATAAAAACGAGTTTTCTGAGCTTAAAATGTGAATAACTCCGGTTATATCAGTCGGATTGAGACAAACAAAAAACTACACTCTTCGTAATGAAATTTCCAACAAATCCTCGTTGGTTTTAACTTGCTGAAATGTGTACATTACCTACAAAATTGAAAAAAAAACAGGCAAAAATCTTTTTTTTTTATTTTATTATACAGGTCGACTAACTGAACCAATCGGCTTGAAACTTTCAGAAAATATTTCTTTTGTTTAGCAAAAATACCCTGAAATTTTGGTACAAAAATATTGGACCCAGTGGACACAATTGAATTTGTTATTTAAAATTTGCATTTGGTCTCGACGTGAGCTTTCCGATGCCATTAAAATTATTTTTTTTTTTAAATTTGTTTATTAATCGCATACCAATTGACAATTTGAAAAAAAATTGTTAACGAAAATGAATTTGTTTCAAACAAAGGTCTCGCGATTCTCTACCAGATGTGAAAAAACAGTTAAAATGACTCCACAAAAATTTTTTTAATGGCATCGGAAAGCTGGCGTCAAGACCTAAATTTTGAAGAAAAAAGATCCATTTTAGACCAAATGGCATAAAATGGCGAGCAATTCAAATTTTAAATAATAAATTCAATGTGCCTACTGAGTTCAATATTTTTGAGCCAAAATTTCAGGGTATTTTTTCTATAACAAAAGGCATATTTTCTGAAAGTTTCAAGCCGATCGGTTCACTTAGTCGGCCTCTATAAAAAAAAGAAAAAAAAAGTTTTTTGTCGGTTTTTTATCAATTTTGTAGGTTATGTACATGTTTGAGCGACTTCAAACGAACGAGGAATTATTGAAAATTTCATTACGAAGAGTTTGGTTTTTTGTTTGTCTCGATCCGACATATATAACCGGAGTTATTCGCATTTTAAGCTCAAAAAACGCGTTTTGAAAACTTCATTTGTTTATAAACAAAACAGCACAAGTTTTTCGAGGTCCAAAACTCAGAACAATACTCCTGGTGATACGTCAGAGAGAATAAAATATATAATATATTGCTGTAAGTAAACTGTGCAATTTCAAATGCTTTTTTTACCGCACTAAGATACAATATTTATAATTTAAAAAAATCACATATATAAAATAAATAATAAAAAAATATATCCTTGCAAGATCTAGATGAGAATGAGCTGATTGAAGATTATGTTCAGTCAGAATCGTTGACAGATGAATTTACAAATCATTTTTTTCGATGACTCATCTTTATTAATTTTAGATTGTTCTATCAATGAAAGTAAGTTAGACAGTGCCAACCTTTTATACTCGTGCCAGTATGAATCCGAATCAGATAATCAATTGGATGATTTTTTATATGGCAGAAAACAAGCTCGAGCACATATGAGGCGTTGCGGATAGTAAGGGCGAACTCAAACAAAATGAAGTTTCGAAAAAATTGAATTTATAGAAAAATCTAAAATGGCGAACTCAACAAAATATTGGCAAAATTAGGTTTTTATTATTTATTTATAATTTATTAGCTTTTTATTATTTACTTAAGTAGAATAGTGTATTCCGTGAATTTTTAAATGTTTTTTAAATATTTATTTGTGTATTTTTTTTCATATTTACTGTTCGTTTCTGATGCTACACTATCACCTAAAATTGGCAATACCTGGGAAAAAATTAGACCGGTATTAAAAATTTTGAACACATTTTATTTAATTTTAAGGTTATTGTTTTAATTAAAGGTTTTGTTATTACAAAATAGTTACTTGATACAACATACAAAACAGTGGAAATATGGTATTGAAACTAACATAAAAAAAACTAGAGAAAAGAAACAAATAATTAGCCAAGTTCAGTTGTAATCTATTTGGTCATCGTCCATAACATCTTCATTTTCGGTTGCTCTTATTCGTTGCTGCGTCTTGAGAGGCTATAATGTTAGTAAAGTACCGACTCCAAGGTAGGGGAACATACGGTAACAAGTCCTGAATGTCCTTTAATTTGGGGGCTAGTATTTTAATGGGAGCACTGTAAAGTCTCGTCAGTGTTTCACTGGCCAAATGAAAATGATCAGGATCATAGTTTTTCACTTTGCCTTTTTGTAGTTTTACTGCCGTTTTGACATCCAAATTGTAAGCAGAATGAATGTAGAAACCTTGCTTAAAGTTATTTGTAAATTCAAAGATCTTTCCATCTTTAAACTTAGCACCAACCATCTGCATTTTAGTGATTTTCTTTGAAAATTAGAGAAATTGAAAATCATGTCCTGTCTAAGTTGGAGAACGCAAAACTGTTTTTTCGGCGACAGCTTTCAATCATTAACTTATACTTTTGAACTGCATATTAAACGTATCACGATAATAGTGCTGATTTACCGGGCTGTAACCAGGGTAATTTTCCGTAAGCCATTCATTGTAAAGAGAATAGAGCTTTTTAATATTAAGTCCAACAGGTAAGTATTTTCGATGAGGGCTTTTGGCGCGACTGTAATGACTGGTGACAGTAGGTAGTGACATGATGTGTTCTTTTACTTTAGAAAGATCGTCATTTCCTATTTTCTTCGCGGGTTCACACCTCCCCCTTTGATCCGTTGTAACAGTTCCAGTTCTGCTGGTTTTGTCAAGTACGACTCGAACGCGCTTTTCAGAGATGCCATGAATGTTATAAAACGCAGTACGACAAACTTCACGATTCGCGTGATCAACAGTCACATTATATTGAATGCGTCTCAGGGTACGACTTGGACGCCCCTTTACGTAAGATCTTTTTACATCATTGCAGATCAACAATTTTGATAAGTAAGCATTCTGTAGATCATAGTTTCCAATTTGCCAAAAAGAGTCAAAATATTGGTGACCAGTTCAGCGCCTATTTTCTCAAAACATCCACACTTGCAAGGAGGTCCAATTTTGCGGGCAACAACGTGCCTTTTGTTTTTTCTTGAAATGTAAGCACTTCCGGAATTTCGTTTCAACTTACACTCGTTTTTTTTGCCAATCATTCATCTTAGCAGGTCTCTTTCGCGAATAACCCGACACAGCACTACCATCTAAATGTTGTACACTTACTTCACTACTAGAAGGTCCAGGTTGCGCCATACTTTTCTTAAAAAAAGAAGCAACAAAACCAAACAAAACATAAACGTATTAACTTCAAAATTAACTTGAACTAACACGCAGAAAGCGTAAAATTTCAAGTAAACCTCATTTAGTGACGCAATACCGGCGGTTGCTCCGCGCGAAATTGTTGAGTTCGCCCTTACTACCCGCCCGGCTATCGCCTGTTCGAAATTTTTCATTTTTTTGATACTAAAATTTGAAGGGGAAGCAAGGGCAAACTCAACAATTAGACCGGTATGTAATGTAGGAAAAGTACTATAAAATAGAATTATATAAAAAAAAAAATTTGACCCAATGTTGAGTTCGCCCTTACTATCCGCAACGCCTCATATGTTGTAGAACGCGAATGATTTTTTTAAATTATAAATACTGTATGTGTGATAATTTTAGTAAATGTATTAATGTCTTAATGGTTTGTTAATAAAAGTTTCCGTTATCTAAATCAAAATTTTATTGTAAAATAGGTAGTACTTCTTTTGAAATCACTTTTTTATGTTATATTTAAGATAAAATATTGAATAGAAATGTAGAGACTGAACCAGACCTTATCTAGAGAAAAAAAGAAAAAAAATTGAATTTTTCATAACGAAAAAATTGAAAAATAAGATACTTTTTTTTTATATCCTTTATTTTCCCTTCTAACTATCTTGAAGAGCATAAAATTTTGCATATTTAAGAAAAAGCTTCCTACTACCTTTTGCCCACAACAAAAATCCATAATAAGATTTGGACTAAAATGCGAATTTTGTCCAATCCTCTTAATATTTTTTAATAAAATTTGGCATACTTTTTTGTTAATATAAAAGCTATATTTTCTTATAATTTGAAACCGTAGAATCGAATTGAATGGAAGTTACCCGTAAAAAAACCATTTGTCAATTTGCCGGAGTAAATACTTTTTTATGTTATATACTTAATATTTTTTAATGCATTCTACGCAGTTTTTTAGGTAATTTTATGACAAGTAAAACGAGTTTTTTTTGTCGCATAACAACGAACAGAAGCCGAGATATTTAAGAGATAGTGAACTGAAAACGTTAAAATGTGAAAAAATGCACTCAAATAGAAGAGAAAAGTCGCCTCGCGGTCAAAATTAGGCCAAGAAAACGCGTTTACATTATGTTGGCACGATTTCAAAGTAGTTAAATCGATTTCCAAGCTATACCCAAAAATTTCCATAAATCATGAAAATTTTACGGCATTTGCCTCCACTATACTTTTTAGAAAATATTAAAACTTGTTTATTTACATAATCGCTAGAAAAAGACAACTAAACGCACGTGTCTTAAACTTCACAGCACGCCATCTACCAGATAGCACTAAACAAATATCATAACAATCTGGTCATTTTGGCGCCATATGTGTATAGGGCCGAGAACTTTTAAAACGACCCTCGTACGAGTATACCAGATTTGAAAATGGTTCCCTTGAAAGTTTCATACAAACGGACCAAGAAATGCACGGAAGTAGCAAAGTATATTTTTTGCAGTTTAAGGAACATAAAACATTAAGAAATGCGACAACTGAAAGGATGATTTTTAGCAAGGGAAGTGACAATTAAAATTTTTTAAAAATAAACGAATAACAAACGGGCGTCGCTCTAAAGTATTCTTCTTGTGCTTTAAAATTTTTTATAATTTTATGTCTCACGCAAGCACGTCTGTTTTGTAACATAACATCTATTACATTAGCCCCATCGCATAAATCAAATTCTCGTAAGCGCCCCAAAGCGTCGCGACGTCGACGTCGGGTCTGGTGCCATAGCGGTGTGTGGCGTCGTTTTTACGGACGTCCTGATACTTTTAAACCACCCCGTGCCGGTGTCGCCGGTCTGTGGCGTCTGAATGATCTCATAAAAAAGGTGTTGCGAGTTTAATTGTTGGTAATATTACTGCTTCTACAACTTTATACTGATATATGGATATGCAATAAAACATTGTTATCAATAAATATATATATATATATATATATATATATATATATATATAATATATATATATATATATATATATATATATATATATATATATATATATATATATATATATATATATATATATATAGGCTTAATTTTGAGCTCCTTTAAGATGATTTTATTTCGATGAAGGCACAAATGCTGCGCAAGCCTATGAAGAAATTTATGCTGTTTATAGCCAAGATACGTTATCAAAACCAACAGCCAAAAGATGGTACAGTCGCTTTAGCTCTGGAAAATTCGACGTCAAAGATGCTTCTCACAGTAGCCAACCAACGACAGAAAAAGTTGATAGAATGTTAGCAAAAGTTGAGGAAGACCGACAGTTTTTAAACCATTTGGAGAAAGCCATTCTGAAGCGGTTGATCACGGGCGATGAAAAGTGGATCACGTACGATAATAATGTGCGAAAAAGATCGTGGTTGAAAAAGGAGGAAGCTACACAAACAATGACAAAGCCCGGGTTGACACCAATAAAAGTGATGCTGTGTATCTGGTGGAATTGGAAGGGAATCGTGCATAATAAGCTGCTTGATTCTGCATTCTACTATCAACCATTGACAAGACTGAAGCAAGAGATTAAAAAAAATTGGCCGGAACTAGTCAACATAAAACGTGTCGTCTTCAACCCTGACAACGTCTTTGATGACTCGGCAACAATTGACAGAGTTTTAATGCATCGACTATAATATATCTGTATACCCAACAATATCACATGCTTCCTTAAGAGGTAACCATTTAAAATCCTGGTGTTCATCTGACAGCCTGACTTGAGCTTGTAGATCCACCAATTCGGCTAGCCAATAGTGCACAATCTTAGGCTTGTCCTTAATATTATAGTTCAAAGTTTTCTTTGTATCTTCAAATAATTTTAGATCTGATTTTTGAAAACCTGCCTCTTCTTGGGTTTCTCTATAGGCACCTACCAGGTCTGTTTCACCGGGATCGACATGTCCTGGAATTTATAAGGTCTTGGTGAAGCACCAGCATTAAATAATTTATAAACGGCTTATATCTTTTTAAGGATAACATTAAAATTGAATACTTATTTTACTATGAGCTTATTACTAACAGAAATCTTTTTTTATTGGCCTCACACTGCTGAGAAATGCTGAATCTATACAAAAACAGAGCGTGCGCGTTAATATTAAATCACAGCCGCTATGGAAAACAGTTCTGGGTAGTCCCAGATCTTGAAGATGTTGAACAAAGCTAAACTGCATATCAATGTTTTATATTAGCGCCATGTGTATTCACAGCATCTTTCACATACAAGCCGTAGTATCGAATTGAATGGAAGTTACTAGTAAAAAAACCATTTGTCACTTTGCCGGAGTAAATACTTTTTTTAGGTTATATACTTAATATTTTTTAATGCATTCTACGCATTTTTTTAGGTAATTTTATGACGAGTAAAATGATTTTTTTTTGTCGCATAATAACGAACAGAAGCTGAGATATTTAAGAAATACGGAGCTGGAAGCTGTGAAAAAATAGAAGAAAATTGGCCTTGCGGTCAAAATTAGGCCAAGAAAACGCGTTTACACTACATCTTTCACATACAAATATAGTCGATAAGTGTTCAAGTCTCAAAAAATTAAGGTTTTTAGTAAAACTTGGGTTCCCATTAAATGACAGCTTTATTTTGGCTAGAATATTATCAAGCAGAGTATGTTTGGTAACAGAGCCCTGAACATAAATAAGTTAGGTTCTATACTAACCTCTTTAATAAATTTGCCAGCCAGAAAATTCGTAAAACTAAGTTTTACAAAGGTACTGTCAACCCAGGTCAGGATTTCTCTCAGAGTTTTCTAAATTTGTAATACTTTCTCCTATCCGTCGCTATTTGCATGCTCAGCTGCAGTTCACGTGATCAAGGTAAGTACACCGTTAGACTACCATTTGTTTTTGTCTCTGCAGAGCCGTTCTGTTCGTAGAAGCAAGAATTCCATGACTCCCATCACTGACACCCTCATATTCGCCTGATTTTACACTCAGTAGCGAGATAATATCGACCTTTCAAAAAATGTGGTCGGATCTGTGCATTCAAGTGCGGAGAGATGAGAGTGATGGGAGTCACGAAGTCAAAAGATATCTACTTGAGATTTTATAGCGTTAGTTCGGGAACTTTCAGGTGACATGACAGGTATGATATATAATCGTTGGTTCCAAGAACAAACAAATTTCAAAATTCCACACGATAAAAATATAACGACGATTCTAGAAAATTGTTACAGAAACATTAAAAGGAAAACCCCCTGAGAACTAGTTTTTGGCAACTATAAGTGACTTCTGTTGTATTTTGTACCAAAAAAAAATAATAATAAAGATGTTGGCATCGGATACTATCTGACAAGGCTGTTAGCAACGAGTTAATATTGTATAGAGACTGAAAAATAATGTAAGATCTTTTATATATTGTATGAATGCGGCAGGATTTATCTCATGCGGTAAAATGTTAATTTCGCAAGCGACAATCAGGCACAAAGTATTTTTTTCAATGAGCGGCAGCTTCTACGGGGCGTCTAGTAAATTAAATGAAAATGTTATAATGGTAGTCAAGTTCCACCGTACTAGGTGTCCCAGTCCAATTAACATATGTGATCGTCGATACTCAGTCTCCTATCTCCTCAATATCTTTGAAGTACTCCAATATACCACTTTTCTACCAAATACCAGTACGCTCATAAATCTCAAAAATATCTTGTTTGACGAGATCTTGAATGCTTCTAAAAGGCTAAAAATTAAATCTACTCAGGGTCCTGATAAAATTCCATGCTTTTTAGTGAGGGATTGCATTTCTGCCTTCTTGGAGCCGCTCGCTTTTATCTTTAATCTTTCTCTTAAAACTAATACTTTTCCAAACATTTGGAAGGAAGCACGAATCACACCTGTCTTTAAAAAGGACAATTCCACTGAAATTTCAAATTACAGGCCAATATCAATCCTGTCTGCCTTTGCGAAGGTCTTTGAGACGGCAGTGTACGAGCGGGTTGGGACCCAGGTGGCCCACTTGATCACATCCAATCAACATGGCTTAATTTGTAAACGGAGCACTATTACTAACCTAACGTGTTTCACCCAATACGTAAGCGAGGCTTTGCATAGGCGCCAGCAGGTTGATACACTCTATACTGACTTTTCGAAGGCCTTTGACAGGGTGGATCATGGGTTATTCCTGGCAAAAATTGATGCTATGGGATTTGATAACAACTTGGTCAGTTTGTTCGCTTCCTATCTCAGTATGTCGAAATTCGCGGTCACAAGTCTGCAAGCTTCTCAGCAATGAGTGGTGCGCCACAGGAAAGCAACTTGGCTCCTCTGATTTTCTCTCTCTTTATTAATGACATAGTCTCTGATATTTCCAGTAAAGTGCTCCTATTCGCGGATGATCTAAAACTCTTCCGGATAATAAACACCACCTCGGATTGCCTTGACCTGCAGGCGGATCTAGAAAGAATCAATTTATGGGTGTGAACGTAACAACTTACCGCTGAATATCAAAAAAATGTTACGCCATGACCTTTTCCAATAAGTCAAGTATTCATTACAATTACGAATTAAACGGTTCGCAACTTCAGCGGTGTTCTGATATTAGAGATTTGGGGATTACTTATGATGCCAGGCTTGCTTTTGACACTCATATCAACAGCGTTTGCTCAGAGGCGTTTAAGGCGTTGGGATTTGTTTTGCGCAATGCTAAAAGCTTTACAAATATTCAGACACTTATACTACTTTACTTCTGTTATGTCCGCTCAAAACTTGAGTATGGATCTGTGGTCTGGAACCCAATATACAATTGTTATATCCAGAAATTAGAAGGCATACAGACGAAATTCCTTAAATTTTTAGCATTTAGAGTTTATGGTTTTTTTTCCCTTCGAGAGGCTGTGACCACGAGGGCTTGCTGGATAGATTTCAGATACCATCACTGCTGCGACGCAGGAACTACCTACTTACGAGTTTTCTGGCAAAACTTGTGAGGTCTGTTATTCATTGCCCTGAATTACTGTCCCAAATCATGTTGCATGTGCCTGTTCGTACAATGAGATCCCCCTCGACTTTTAATGTGTGTACCCCACATAATAATTTGCTATTGAAATCACCACTTTACCGAGCAATGGCGTTTTATAATGAGACATTCCAAAACATTGATGTTTTTCATTTAACACTTCCTCAATTGCTTGGACTCTTCAAGAACAGGTTATTGAGATGATCTAAAACTTTTATTTAGCATACTTTTCTTGTTGTGCGATGAATGGGTCCTGAGCAGTATTTGTGGTGTGTAGTTGTTGAATTTTTGTAAAAATTACTATTATAACTTAAGTAGGTCTGATACTTTTTTCACCTATTGTCAAATTGTCTTGTAAATGGATGTAGTTCTGTTAAACAATAAATGCTTATTATTATAAAGGTTAGAGTGGTGTCCGAATATAATTATGTGGAATTTAAAATTTTACCGATTTTTTTTAAAAATTGAATTAACTCCATTTCAATAATTTTCTTACCGTTAGAACGCTTCCAATCCTATTTGACAAGTCTCTATTTTTATATATTTGCTTAATTACTTAATTTTTATATTGTTTTTTTCGTATTCTAAATACCAATATAAATAGAGTTGGCAAGCTCAATAGAAATTTTCGTTAAATGTCGCGATACTTAATGAACGTTATGTGACTTTTGTTTTTTTCGAAAGGAAATTAAGTGTTTGTGATTTGCAGAACTCAGAATTAGAGTTAAGTTGAGGTAAAAATAAATTTTTCAGAATCAGTAATTCTGTGGAATAAATTAAAAAAATTATAGCAAAAAAAT